>JADDTR010000003.1:718721-1106585 GCA_015345905.1 Aotearoamyces nothofagi | reverse complement strand
CCCCCCCCCCCCCCCCCCCCCCCCCCCCCCCCCCCCCCCCCCCCCCCCCCCCCCCCCCCCGTCGCGCGTGTAAACAGGAGTCTCTCCTAACAAAGGCAAGAAAATCGAGCTAGTCTGCGAGAGTGGAACGCCAGCGTGTGTGCCTTCCTTCTCAAATTGCCTCAGCGAGACGGCTATCAAGGTGGTGGCTGCCTTGCAATCACCTACCCCTTAGGAAATATCAAACTGGCACGATCTAGCTTAGACGGTTATAATCAGTGGGGATGAACTCTGTTTCATGCAACCAATACATCAGCAGCCGACCAGTTTGCTTCTTGTCCAGATCATCATCCAGGTAGTTTGGTATCACGGGACGAGCAGACGGTTTTCACCAAGCTCCAGACAGCTTCTGGAATGCCTTATATTACCATCATTCCTGCAGTGTGATGTGCAACTACCTATAATGCATGCAGCAGGTGGTATCTAAAAACAACATGAGCGGCCTGCTCGTAATATATGTACAAGGTGATCGGCGCCCTCGCTAAAATAACATCGACAAAGTGGTATCAAGTGGAACTCGGATCAAACGATTGGAACGCTCAAGTGCCCCGAGACCAACACCCGGGGAGATGAGGTGAGGCAATAGATACCAGAGCTCTCCAGTAAGCCATCCTCACAGCCATTCCACCATACTCGTCCCTAAATATGTCAAGACCGAGAGGATAGACGCGTTACCGCCATTTCGGCTTCTCTTTGCCTCTACTATCAACGCTCGCCTGGCTGCTATCTCGACGCATCGCATACGCCGCACCTGCGACTGCTTGCGGACTCTCCCTTCCAGTTACACCAGTATTCAGACGTCCTCGAGGTTGAGGCAGCAAGCTGGTTCGACGGTTTATAGCAAGCGAGCTTGCAGGGCGATTTGATATTGTCGGGCGGACGAGGGGACTACTGCCTCCTGGATTCATCGGCTGGATAGAAATGCGCCGCGATGACAGGTTAGGTGACGACGCTTGAGTCTGTAGTTGTCGTGGTCGAGACAGAACCTGTTGAGAGTAAGGGCCAGGACTAGGGGAAGAAATGCGATCGTGCATGGCAAGCCGCGAGTTGTTCCGCCGTCGGGAAGGCGTGGCATCACCTCCTAGTGGAGATGATGGAATATTAGAAGTCCCGGGGCTGCGAAGTGGTATCTTTGAATCTTTCAATACTGGCGTATAAATCGACTTTGAACGATTGGAATGTGACAAAGGTGGACCTGTCCTCGCATGAGGACTTGGCGTTGTAAGGGAAAGAGGCTTGAAGTTATGCCCAGTGAGACCATCATCTGTTTTAACACTTGAGTTCCATCGAGGTCTACCATCAGCAGACGACGAAGCAGAGTGAGGGAGTCGGTTGCCAGTTGGCGTAGCTGAACTTCCTCGTGGGGACGGGGATCCACTTGCGCTGGACAGCCGAGTAGTCAGGCCTTTCCTTGGTAGCTGGCCCATGCCCGTAGCCCCACTTGGTGAAGCCCTCCTCCCTCCAGGCTGAGGCAGGTGGCTCATGCTTAATCGAAGCTTGCCATTCCTCGCTGGTGTAGTGATGTCGGTGCCTCCCTGAAGGTTTGACATTATGACAGAAGATGCAGGCGAGCTTCCAGGCGTGTCATTTACGCTGCCAACGGTAGATCTATCATTTGACATTAAGCTCGATATGGAGTCCCTTAATTGTTGATTCCTACTGTCGGCCTGCAGACTCTCTAGGCTATCATCCAGAGAACTCATCTGGCTTTTGAGGGCATCCCATTTGTTCTGCATATCAGAGTGAAGTCGTACAATCTCGCCATTGACTGTGAGTCGGTCATGCACGCCCTTTTCTATGATAGCCAGTACGCGCTCGATTGCAGGGCCATAGTGTATCTTCTTTGTTTCATAGCTTTCAATCTTCTTGCCCATAGCTGAAGGGTTGTTCAGGTGCGCACCAGCATCTATCGTTTCTTTCAGCTTGGTAAGGCTCCTCTCCACTGACTCGTACATCTTCTGTGCTTGCCGTCCCGCACCCCTGAAGACAAGAACCCAGCGGTCCTCACCCAATTCTCGACGAAGAGATTCAGCATCCTTTTCCAGTCGTTTCCAGCTACCTTCAAGCCCTTCCCGCCTCGTCTCAAGCTCTTCACATGCAGTAGGAAACGTGTCGTCTGCTCTGGCATGGAAAGTAGATAGTCTCATGGGAAGGAAATCTAAGGATGCTCGTAGAGGCTGCATTCTAGCAAACAGGGCCAGGAGACTAGAATCATCATGAGCCATAGTCGGCGTATTGGGAGAGTTCGGAGTCATTGGAAAGGCTGCCGTGACGCTGAACCGATTTTTGGCCTGTTGTCTTGGAGGTGGAGTCTCCTCAACGATGGTTTCTAGATCTCCCAAATCAAGACCCTCGTGTCCTGCTTCTGCCAGTAATGACTTATGTCTTTTTTCCTCCATCTCGAAAACCAGCCTACTCAAAATATCCATCTCGTTGCCGATATCTCCTAAAACGATATTCCATAGCTCTTCCCATTCCATAGCTAGTTCAACCTGGCCCTTCACACCAGTCAACGTGTGTCGGATCTTCTCCCATTCAGTGAGTATAGTTTCGACTTGTGTAACTACGGTTTTTAATTCATCAGATGCCACAGTTGCAACATCTTTCCGGCCTTGCAGTTCCTCAATCGCACCAATATAGACGTTGATCAACTCCTCAAACCGGGTAATGGCGTTCTGCACTTCCTCAAGACCTTCTCGACCTCCTGCCGCAGCCCATTCAACATCATCATCCGCATCTAAGCCACCTAGCACCTCGAACGCCTTAGATATCCAGCTTTTTATTTGTTCGGCGGCACTCATCAAGGCTTTGGCTGCTACCTGAGAGGTCGGTATCGCAGACACTCTACTTGAAAGTGATTCGGCATCAGGAAGTTGCAAGGACGTTAGCTGTGCGAGCTGATTGGCAAACGAGACGCGTGAAAGGGTGTAGATTGATCCGGACCGCGGTAAGCTAAATGGGTTGAAGTAGGATTGAACGTCGTTAGAGAAGTCACCAGGCGCCTGAACTTCGTTTGGCGAATCTTTCGAGATAGGCGGAGGTGGTTCGTCATCTCTCTCAAAGTGTGCAGTTTTAGTGCCTGGCATTGCTTTGGTACCATTGCCATTTTCATGGTCAGGGAGCCGGTACTTTTGTGAGTCCATTATACGAGCCTCATCATGGTTATTCATAGCAGGATCGTTTGAGCCCTCAATTGCAACTGGCGACGGCCCCCGCTCATCGACCTCCTGGACCTTTGTATCACTGTCGAGAAGGCTGGCAGCTGCAGGATCCTCAAGCTGGAGGTCAGGGGTAGCTTCTCGTACGGTGAAGCCCGTAGAGCTATCACCGACAATTTGTGGGGCGGATCTGCCGCTGGCACCGCTCCAAGCTCGACCTCGACGTGTGATAATCGACTTTGTCGAGTTTGCGCGATGACGGGAATCTAGTGATCGAATGTGGGCTTCTGGTATTCGACCGACCAGTTCAGCTGATGGAGTGCCGGCGGTCTTTTGTCTTCGGCTCGAATCTCTACCAAAGCCGAGAGCCTGCAGCCTGGCAGCTAATCCAGGGGAGGGCCGGCGTGATTGTCGCGTCGTAGGCGTGTTAGCAGCACTGCCGTCGTTGTCTTTGTCCGCCTTGGATGGGAAAAGGTGAAGATGCTTCGTGAGGTTGAGATTTGACGAGACGTGTAGCTTTGGGGCTGGAGCTTCAGCCAGTGCTAAATGCACTACACTCATCGTAACCTGGCGCCAACGCGACGCCCGTCCTATCGATGGTATTCAACGAGCGAGCAACAACAACAAAGGATGGGCATAGTAATTGGAGATCTGGCAGAGGGGCTGGGAAAAGAGGTCTGCTCGACTTCGGGGGACGAGGCAAAAGAAAAAAAAAGTTTGGCTGGGCCGTCGTACAATATTACGAGTTACAAGTGAAAGCGCGTTCCTGGATTGCGCGCCGGGCTGGGGTATGAGGGACTGCGTGGGCGTTGCAGAAGGTCGAACGGAGGTGCATTCGCTGTCAAACGCTGCCAAACGCCAGGACACCACCCTCTGCGCCCTCTGCGCCCTCAGCGAAGCCAATTCGTCGCCCGCGCAGGCTCCGGAGCGCCCTTGGCCAAGAATGCTGTGCCAAGTGTCAGCAATGCCAGCCAGGCCAGCATTGTCAGTCCTCACCTTCTTTCTACCGCAGCATACGAAGCACTTGCACACATACAGAGCACGGCGAGGTTTCGTGGATATCGGGGCCTTTGTGGCGGGGTACCACAGAGAGCGGCATAGAAGAGCTTCGCCGGCGTGATAACTGACAGATATAAGACACAGAGGCCACCCGTCCGTGAGGCTTTTCGGCTGGGTTGGATGGTACAGAACCCAGCTGGCCAGCCACACTCGGTATACATGCCATGCACACGCAGACGTAGAGTATAGCATCTTATGCTCCTCTAACATCCATGAAGGCGAAGGCCATCTCGACTGCAGCCGCCTTTTCTTGTTTATTCTATACATGCTATATCTGCTATATATGCTATCCGTTATACATTACCTCAAGAGTCTGTAGGTATAGAGTAAGGGTGAGAGTAAGAGTAGGCGCGTGCGTGGGCGTGTGCTGCTAATCACTGCTAATCACTGCTACTTCACGATGCAGTAGTGGAGCAGCAGCAGGCCAGGAACGCGGCACAATTAAATATTAATTACCTGACATTACATTGCATCTTAGCCGGCACAATCCATCTCTCTCTGCCGCAGGGGAAGCCGTAACTCGTAACTCGAAAGGGTCCGTCGGGACGAGGAGTCTTTCTGCAGCTTCTGCGGTTTCTGCGGTTTCGTTTCGACTGTATGAGTAGGGGCAGCTCTCCATAGGGTAGCAGGGTTGTGTCTGGGTACCTGCAACCGTGCATGATACTGATACTCTGCCCTTGCATCGCGAGTACAGAGTACAGTACCGGCTTGCGCTGTACAGTACTGTACAAGCACATCAACGAGCAGCGACTGACGAGTAACGAAGTATATACTGTAACGCGTGACGCGGTGTCGAGCTACAAGTGATGAGATGCCGGCTGGCTCGAGAGCAACACTGGCGTGGTTACATCGAGTATATACTGTAGTATCTGATGAGTCACGATGCTCCTCAAATAGGGTTTGTCTAGATGTCTAGGTAGGGAAGTATATATATATATATATATATATATATATACATACTGTACTGGCACTCCAGCCCTGCTGCACTGTCCAGGCGGTGTAAAGGGAGGCCATTGCCCTATTACAAGCTGCTTGCTGGTTCCCCAAGCACCCGAGGCTGGGTAGCCAACATCGTAATGTAGTGGCTACAGTGTCCAGTGTCGCCTCCCCGAGACGAGACCGGGCTGCCAGTGTGCCAGACGCGTCTTTTACTGCAGTGGACTGCAGTGAATCGTCCAGAGTTGTCTCGGCGGGTTACGGTGCTGTGCACTGCACTGTCCACGGAGCTTTAGTGGATGTCCAGCGAGTCTCAGTGCAGCGGGCTAGTGGAGTAACGCCTTCTGTAGTGGACGTCCAGTGAGTCTCTGCAGGTCCGTTAGTGAGTCTCGGCGAGTCCCAGCGAGTCCCAGCGAGTCCCAGCGAGTCCCAGCGAGTCCCAGCGAGTTCCAGTGACCCTCCATAACGAGTAAGTCCCAGTGGATCCCAGTGACCCTCAGTGGCCCTCTTCGCTGTGCTTCCACTGTCCACTGTCCACTGTCCACTGTCCACTGTCCACTGTCCACTGTCCACTGTCCACTGTCCACTGTCCCGAGTAGCGTATAGTGCACCTCCACTTCAGCTTAGCATCCATTCATTACCTGCTACTTCACACGGCCCGTTGCGCTTTGCGTCCATTCTCCAGCCCCGTATACAGTAATTTCGTTTACATTTCGTACATATCGTAAGATCTATATTGTATATACTCAGTCACTACTCGGTAGCCTGTAATGCTCTGCAAAGGACCCTCCTACAATGGAGACGGCAGGATCCCGACAACATCAGAACAATATACAGAGATTGCCAAAATGACACCTGCATCCTCTGTAGCCTTTTTACTTACAGTAGCACTATAGTTACCGTCGGTCTACAGCCAGTCCGCTGGCAAGGTGGGGAACTACAGTACAAGATTCGTGATTTTCCGCTGATCACAACCCTTCTTCTTCTTCTCTACATTGCACTCTTCTCTGCCGCTGTCTTTTTGACGTTGCAGTACAGATTGTCCTTCTAGATGTTCTAGAAGCTTGGAGGAAGACGCCCAGACAATCAGGTTGTTCCTGCTCCGTTCCGTCGTTCGTTCGTTCGTTTACCGTCATCTCCGAGCTCTCCTGACATCCCTTGTTTGTAACCCGCCAGTCCCCAGGCACGGCCCCTGCCAATCTCATACCCCCGTTACAGCATTTCGATACTCGAACTATCAACGTGTATCATCGTCTTCTACGGCAACCTGAGATTCGACTCTGGCATACAAACGCCTTCCCGGCCTGTCGAGCAGCTAGCTATACTGTGGCTGCAGCTTCCCCTTTCCTTCCGCTGTATATACCCGTCAGGAACTTAAGAGGGAGCGGGGAGCAGCATTACACGGTACGGCACGGCAGATCATCTGCTCGTCAATCGCGATCCAGACGGCGAAAGATAACTGTTGCCCGTGAGATAGTGCCACAACCTTTATTCCGTCGTCCCTCTCCGCCAGAACGCAGGATGGCTCAGGCAGAAGAGAGCCAAGAATACGATCCTTTCCGACATACCTCTCCTCCTCCTTCGGCTTTACCAACTCCGGCCATTGGAGCCTGTCAAGAAGTCTCACATCGCGTTTCCAGAGGATCCACGGCTTCGACATTTTCTGGTCGATCAACCAGCTTGACACGAGACTCCTTAGGCAGCACCATATCTCGACAGTCCTCTTTAAGCTCTACATCACGGCAATCATCTGGCAGTTACACTGCGCGACAATCGACCGGAGGTCTTGAGCGGCCTCAAAGGCGAGGCTATGTTCGACCACAGGGTACATATTTTGCTGCATCGGCGCAATCGAGGGAAAGCGTTCTGAGTTTAGGGAGCATAGCACATCTGCAATATTACTTTGCACGGACTGGATTGTTAGATGGGAAAGGAGGGCAGTTGGCAAAGAAGAAAGCAGCAAACGGGGCAATGGAGTTAGCATTAGACACCAATCTTCTCTCGCCGACATCCGACGGAGATTCATCATACTCGTCTATGAGGAGCAGTCCAGAGCTCACGGGTCATACAGGAGGCATGATAGTTGATAGTCCTATAGAGGAGGAAGAATACGATTATTACTCCGGAGAGGACGAGGAACACCCAGAAATGCTTCCGCCTACAGTGAGCACATACAACTACCGATCAAAGCCAATACCCCCACCACCAGCACTCGATGAACTCAAAGCTGAGCTCAGGAAGGCACTTGCGGAGGCCGCCGTCGTCCTCCAAGAAGCCAAAACCTCGCAATTACAAACAGAACCACCATCTCCATCACGCCGTAGGTCAGAATCTTATATTATCAAATCCCTTGAATCACCTCAATCTCCCGGCCAAGGGCAGGGCTGGTATGAGCTTCAAGGAATGCGCATTCTTGACATTATTACTTTAGCGATTCGTGCAGCGAAAATGTATTATACAGCACATAACCAGCCAGCGCGTCTCTCTGCTATAAAATCCGAGCGCGAGATTCGTACAGAGCTGTTGTCTGTAATGGAAGTCCTAAAACGTATGGCAACGAGAAGTTTCTCACGTGGCATGCAAACTGAGGAGAGAGAGACGATGGAGAATTGGATCGAAGGCGTTTATGGCATGCTAAGGCAAGAGGAGGAAATGGAATTACGAGATCTAGAAGAGCGAACAAGATGGACTTGGTTAGATGATGGTTGCTGGACCGGTTCATCCCTTAATATTGGACGCGAGTATGCGTTTCTGAAATCCATGGATCTAGACTCTACCGATCTTCCCTCATACACACCCTCGGATTTCAGCACAACCCCTGAAGGATCGGATCCAGTCCCCTCGCCGTTCCTTAGAAGCCTCCAATCCGGCCTCCGTCTCGTGAACATCCACAACACGCTCGTCAAGCGCTCAAAACGGCCGTTCGGCGCCATCCCCACGTTCCACACCGACACGGCAAAGCCCTACCGCTGCGCCGAGAACCTGCGCTTCTGGATCAAGGCTGCCGAACTCCGCTGGGAGGTGGTGCTCAGGGTGGATGTCATGGGCGTCGTCCACGGCACCAGCGCCGAAGCCTGGACGGGCTTCGAAGACGCCGTCTGGAAGTGGGCGGGGAAGGTCCGGGAGGAGATCAGTGCGGATCTGAGGAGCTGACTATCGGCGCAGTAGATGGAATCAAAAGACTGTGTTCATGACGTTACGGGATTTTACGTTTTTATGCTCTCACATTACTTGCATAGCATTGGCGCGTATATGGTGTGCTGAACTGGCTAGAAGGATGCTGGCTGGATGGCTGGCTGGACGAGAATTACGTTCGTATACGAGAAGATGTTGTGTTTTCGAGATACCCAGATTGCTGTAGCTTCAAGGCTCAAAGCTCTCTTTTTGATATACCCCTTTTCCATTGCATGGCTTAGCCAGTACCAGGAGTGATTCCCGCGCCTCGTTTCAAAGGTTCAATATGCCATTTCTTCCCGTAGTTATACCACCCCGGCCATCCTTAATGGCGCCAATATTACCCTGCGTCTTCATTTCTTCGCCGCCTTCAACATGACCTCCCTCATCGCAGCCCTCGCACTCCTACTCCCACCCAGCTTCGGGCCCTTCATGACCTCCTCCTCCTTCTTCCCACCCGGCCCTCTGGGCGGCGGCGCGACAACCTGCTTCTTCCTCTGCCGTGCCGACACCGCATCCATAAATTCCCTGCGGAAGGCTTCGGCGATGCGATCGTCGGCGTCGCCATCGCCTTCTCCCATGCCGCCCAGCGTGGCGGTTGAGGGCGGCTCGTACATCTCAACTTTCGGGGGGTTAGTTTATCTGCGAGTGAGGGGAGGATGGACTAGGGATGGCGGCTTACTCCTGTTTTCTCGAAGGACGTCTTCGACGAGCTTGTCCCGTCGGACATCCTCACTCGCTCTACGTTTCCGTCCCCGCCATGGCTTGCCATCTCGTCCCAGCCTGACTTTCTTGTTCGCCCCAGGCAGGGGTTCATCATCTTCGATTTCCTCGCCATCTAGTCTCCGTCTAGCCTTCTCCGTGCGCGCGACGTTCCTGTCTCGGGCTTCGTTCCCGAGGTCGATTTCCATGAGTTTCCCAAGCGTGGCAGGCTGGCGCTGTGTATCTTTCGACTTCTCATGGGTAGCTCCTTCTGCGTCCTCGTGCCCATTTAAGTCAGGGGCAGGTGACTTTGTGTTTGTGGTTGTGCTGGTAGAAACGGGTTGACGACGTTTAGCCAATTCCGAGTCTATGTATGCCATCCTTCCTTGATCAGTCGCTGTCCAGACTAGACTTTAAGCACGCCGTAGCAGGAATACTCACATATGTTTATCTACATCTCCCACCATGCCGGTCTGTTTAGCAAACTTCCTTACAACACCGGTCCCAAACACATCTTCCTGATCTCTGTCACTGTCGGCTTGGCCGCTCTCGTGGACTACTAGTTCCGCAGAGGTTGAACCGGCGGCGGCAGGTGCTGCTGCGCGGAATTCGACGCCTCCTACTCGGTGTTTTCGCAGTTTTCGTAGACGTAGGATCTCAGCCATTGAGATATCGGATCTTTTGGCTTCTGTGTCTTCGCTCGCGCTCTCCATGCCCTCGGGTATTGGAACTGGCGTGCTCTGGGAGCTTTGCGCTGGAGAAATGATGGAGGATTCAGGGAGCTCATCGTCATTTGCGCGCTGTCTATATATCTTCCTCTTCTTACTTGGTCGAAACAGTACTGCTTGCGCTTCTGGCTCCATCGTATCGTCCATCTTTCCTCTCGTGCCATGTGCAGGTCGAATGAAATGCGACTAAGAGGGTTGCAGAATACGCGCACGTGACGCAGATGCGGAGTTTAGGCCGTATGCAAACGAGCTATGACGAAAGGGTCCAAGATCTCCCCTCTCTTTTATATCTGTCTCTCCAACATTAACTTCACCAATACAGAAGACATAATTCAATGAAGACGAATTGTTTATGAAGTTTGCAGCAATGACTAAACGAGTAAGAATCTGCCAATTTTAGCTTCCAAATTCTCGGCCTTGGTTCAGGGCTTATACGCTATCAGGTCTTCTTCATAGCTCACGGAGGCACCGTTCAGGGTAAGAATCATACATCTCTCCGACCTTATGTACGTATAAAAAATTTAAAAAGATACTGACTGGAGAATAGGTGTTAACTTCCGGTATGAGAATGCACCTTCTTGATCTCAACGGCATGGAGATACTAATGTTCTCACTTGGAGCTCATTTACCAAGAAGAAAGCAGCGGAATATAGCCTAACGGGTTGGGTTCAAAACCACGGAACCGAAGAACGAGTGAGTTTCAATCCTTCAGGCGTGCTTTTATATAGCTTTCCATCTACCTTCTCTCAAGCTGTATCAAGAATGACAATGCTCACCGTGCCTGCCCCGTAGGTCGAAGGCGAAGTTCAAGGCGACGAGGAAGGAGTTCGGAAACTACTTAAAGACATCGATAATGGTCCTAAATATGCACATGTTGTGAAACTTGAGAAAAAGGAGATTGACGTCGTCGATGGAGAGAAGGGATTTGTCGTGCGAAGATAGAAGTGGCTCTCGTTTTTATTGCTTTTGGCGGTATATATGGGATAGTTTAAAAAGGTATGCATATCAGTTAGTCGTCCATATAATACAGAGCCTCTACTAATTCAGAGCGTTATCTAGGAATTGTAGTCATACGATACCGTCGGCGACATGTTATATTAGAGCTATTCAGGTATTTGGCGCCATTTACAGCTTGCTAAACTACATCTTCTGCACACGAATATATTAGAAGCTCGAGGTTACTTCTAAAAGTGAACTCTGTAAGCTTATAAATACTAAAGACATACAAGTTTTGATGGGGAAATAGTACCAGGATATGACAGCATAATTTCCTGAAACTTCCACAGGAGATTTAGGAGATTTAAAAATCTCTATACTATGTTGGCAAAATTCAACCAGAGCTGTTATCGCGATATGACAGTTGCAGTTACCATGCTTTGTTGAAAGCTGCAAAGATGTATGCTCAATTTTGAACTTAGCCTCGCCCTACTATTCAATCATTATTCTTTAACCAGGGATTCGGTTTCCTCCTATTACTTCCCTTACTTGCTCATATAGTCTTGCTATATATTATGTGCTAGCTGATTTTATTATCTCGGTCTCGCCCAACCAGGCAATGTCTCCCTCTTCACCCTGCAGTATAGAAATAAGTAGTATATAGCTAGGATCTATCAACCTCCTATGCAGTACTACTATAATACAATATGATTTGAGTTCTTTACCTTAGATTTCTCAAAACGATTATAAAAAATTTAATTTATTCTCAGATACAAATTCAATTAGAACAAGAGTATTATTATATTTGAAACGCCCAGGTTATAACAGATATATTCGAATAATTACCGAGTAATTCCAGCTTGTAAATATGATAATATCACCCATTCAAGACCTCGCATTCAATATTCTGTCTGCAGATGCTCCAAGCATCTCAGGAATAGATCATATCGTCCCACAGCTCGTTCGAGAAACGGGCCTGGAGCTCGTCCAGCGTCCAGCCTTGACCCTTGCCGATGTCAGCGAGGGTCGCCTTGAATTCCGGGATGGCGTCCTTATATGCCACCTTCTTGAGATATTCCCGAGCCGGCACGCCGTCCATCTGAAGCATCTCCCTGCGTCGTAGACAGCTGTCAGCGTGCTCCGAGGCAAAACATGGTAGGGACAGGATTCCAGAGGAGGAAAAAGACTCACCATTCTTTAGCCCAGTGCGGCCTGACATTCAGCCTCTTCCCTTCCGCATCCCTGTACCCCATCCACAACGCGGCAACATCCTGACAGAACCCCTTCCACTCCCCGTCATCCACTGCGTCCGGCACAGTCAGAACCTCGATGCTCGCCGTGCCCCACTCATTGCCCTTCTGCGGCGCCATAATCACGTCCGAGCCACCCATGATCCGCAACTCGAGAGTCAAGCGCATTGGCGTCTCCGAATCCCTATATACGAGGTTGATGACATCCCACCAAGCGCGCTGGATGATGGAGAAGTCTGCTTTTCCCGATGCTAGGAAGGGGATGGGGATCTGGAACTCCATGTCTCGGACACGCATGTTTTGTATCTGCACAACGTCTGTTAGCATTTGTTGGCTTGAGAATAAAAGGGGTGCGATACATACTCCTCGCCGGAAATGCAGTGCGTTTGGTAGACTTGTCTTGATATTCTCGTCCTTTTTCAAGAAATCATAAGGTGGCAAAGCCACCATCCCCATCGTTGCTAAAAGCTGCGCCTGCCATCTCCCAGGTAGGGCAGAGAAGAACTCGCTCCCAGTAATCACGCCGCCTAGCCATCCTTCAACCCACTGCAGCCACGTGCTGAAAGGACTCGGATAGTCTACCACGCCCGTCTTATCGGTAACAACGTTGAAGCTATTCACCCATGCCTGTTTCTGGTACGTGAACCAGAACCACTCGCTATAGTAGTGGTTCGTAGTACGGTCTTCAAAGTCGGCTTGGGCCGACGAGACTTGGTCTGCTGTCCACGTCTTTTGAAGTGCCAGTGGTACATCGGATAACTTTAGGGGTGGGATGGCGAGTCCTACATCAGGCTTGATGGGACGCATGACAGCGTAGGTCATGGCATCAAGTGCGAACGTGATATGGGTGACAATTCCTAGGAGGCCAAAGGCTCCGGCTGCAGCACAGAGGTGGGCTGGGTCGGAGATGGTGCGGTGGATGCCGTTTACGTCGACGTATTCGACGGCACGAACTTGATCGGAGACGGTTTTGTGTTGGCGACCAGCACCGTGGCATATAGGACCGTTGACACCCCCAATGGTTACTCTATAATTATGTTAGTCTGGCAGGCTTCTAATCCGTCGATTAACTTAGGACCTTACTCAACAAGAATGACATCCACAGGAAAAGACCACTTGTCATTAGCAACAGCCCATCTTCTAAACTGCTCGTTAGTAACTGACACTCCAAGCCTAACCAGTGCCTTATCACTCTCCTTCACCGAACCTGTGGTAGCCTCTGCAAACTGGATGACCTTCAGCTCGTTTTTTGGGTCAATATATTCCGGCTCAATGCTCATCGCATCCGGAAGCTTCGTAACCTCTTCTAGACCCAGCAACGATATCAAGATCTCGTCATCCTGGGAGAACGAAGAGCTCCAGCTGTGTCGATATCCGCCACAGCGAACACGTAATTTGTGTTCTTTAGCATATTTGACGAGGTTCTGTAGTCCGAGTACTGTCTTGGGAATGAAGGTGTATTTAGGAGTGTTCTTAACGGAGAGCCCCCAGTTATTAAATTCTTTGGCAGCGTAGACTTCCATTTTCATCGTCTTTTCTTCATTCTCGAAGATCACTGGCAAAACTGGCTCTTCAACTTTCCTGGCTTCTTCGATAGTCTTCCCAGCTGTTTCGTGCACAACGCCATTCTCATCACTGTGGTGATCGTGGTGTAGTAAACGCTCTACTAGATCGGTAAAGTGATGCTTTACTGCTGGACTAGGTGGTAGGTGGAATACATCTCCGCCATCTTTCAGTACGAGAATTTGTGCCTCTGATTTTCCACCAATGAACCTGTCGATTTGGACCTTTGTGCTGTCATCTAGCTGCTTGAATGCCTCTTGATAAACTGGCGTCTTCTGAAAGACTTTCAAGAACGAGCGGAGGTGCACTTCAGGATCGACGTTATGATTGCGGATATCATTAAGATGGTCCTTTAGAATTTCGATGTCGATAGACGGGAATTCATCAGACCAGAGGTGGATGTGGTCTAAGATTTCCCCAAGAATGTAGTGTTGGTTCAGCTTACGCGGATCAGGGGTAGGAAGCTGGGGAGGCATGGTGTGGGGAAAGCTTCAGCCTTGCAGCCGTGGTTGTGATTGATGATTGACGAACTTTGATGGGCACGGTACAGTACAGCACAATTAGCACGTTGGATGCCAACTCTAAGGAGTGAAAAGCGAAAGAGGAGGACCAGAGCAACTAAATAGACAGAGCAACTAAATAGACAGAGCAACTAAATAGAGAATACATGCTATGTAGCATTCCGGTCGCATTCAGCTGAAGACGAGTTTCACTTCAGCTATTCTTGCCGAAAAGCCTTGCCGCTGAAGTCTCACATCAGCAGTTTGCAGCCTTTGCTATCGAAGTCTCTTTCATACAGCGATTGGCGATTGGCGAATATGTGATGTAGGATGTAATACGGTGAAAGGCTTGAACGTATGCTGCATGCAGCTGAGGCTGAGTTCGAAATTGAACGCACGTCTTTGCAACGTTCAGCAAAGCAGTGTATTGCAACCGTCATATCACGACATCAGCTCTGGTTGAATGTTCCCAAGTAACCAACTGTAATTTCACTACAACAGCTCTGGTTCAGTTTCTTCAAATTGGTACAGAGATGGAACTGCTTCTCAATTTCCTATAAAGGTTTCAGAAAAAATTCCTATGAAAAAAACAGGTATATCTTTGATACAACAGGTGACCGTTCAATTCTGAAATTGGCATCGAGCTCTTGGCTCGTTCGTGTTGCCGTTTAGCAAGCTGCCAATGGATTATGGCGCCCAGTGGCTGACAGCCATAACATATCACCGACGGACAGTATCGTGCATCGTACGACTACAAGTCCTAGATAACCCCCGGCATTGGTGGAGACTTTGTATTATATGGACGACTAATTGATATGCATACCTTTCCAAACTATTCCCTATATACCGTCAAAAGCATCAAAATGAAACAATATAACCAGCAAATTTCCATCAACCTAGAGAATCAAATCTTATGAATGCCGAACTCCGAGACCCATATCCAATAGGCTTCTCTATGGTATAACCTAAACTCCAAGAAAAGTTAAGTACTCTTTCGGTCTTACCGAATATCCAATTGGAACGGTTTAAAACGGCCCCCAATCGTTGCACATCTGGGACACTTCCTACGTGCACCGTGCTCGGCCATTAAAACATCAACACAGGCCTGACAAAGACCACAAATACACTCTGTGCAGGCATAAGATTCCTTTAGTTGTGAGACGTTTTGGCATGCTGCGCAGTATATTTGTATGCTCTGTGATGTGAAGCTTGGTGACGAGTCTGATAATCCACGCGACTCAATGTGGAAGTTGTCTCCACTTTCGTTACCTTCAACTGACGGAAATGGTTCCGGGGCATCTTGAGCATATGCCGGAGGGGTGAGTGCTTGCTGGAGAGGTGATGCTTGATAGCCCTGAAAATGCGACGCTGAAAACGGAGGCATAGATGAACGGTTTAGAGGCGACAGAGGTAATAGGGGAGATGGAGGCATCTAGAATATTAGCAAAGGACTCCAACTTGCTTATATAGGTACTCACTGGAGTTCTGTCTTCGTCTGCATCCTCAGTTGCTGA
This sequence comes from Aotearoamyces nothofagi, assembly GCA_015345905.1. Classification (NCBI taxonomy): domain Eukaryota; kingdom Fungi; phylum Ascomycota; class Leotiomycetes; order Leotiales; family Tympanidaceae; genus Aotearoamyces; species Aotearoamyces nothofagi. The sequence goes on along the minus strand of JADDTR010000003.1, from coordinate 1,091,026 downwards.
AGTGGCTGCATCAATGAGGTCCTCCCATCGCTTGCCATATGATGCAAATCCGCTCGGTTCAGCGGAATAGGCTTTACGATCGTAGCTCATCCGTCTCATGTGTATTTGCTCTTTGGATTTTTGACGCCTATGCTGTGGTTCTCGGGCACGCTTTGACACCGATTGCTTCCGCGGGCGAGTAGAGCCGTGCCTTTGTAATGGCGGCAGAGTCGAAGAACGACCAGGTGGGGAAGTTGAAAACCCTGGAGGTAATAAATCTGGACGGTGCGAGTTTAATCCCGAAAAAGGTTCGCTGGTCGGATCCATATTATTTCGAAGATGGAGGGGTGGGAGCTCGATTGTCGACCTCATAGCTCTATTGTGTGCTTCGCTGTCAGATAACCAGTCCTATTATGTAGTTAGCCGCTGAGAAAATGTTCCTTGGAGCTACCAGTGTACATACAACTTCAGAGTCCCAGTCCGATTCGATCTTGTGGTTATGCAGCTGAGCGAGAGCTGCAGCTGCGCTAGCGGCTGGTAACATCGAACCAGAATTATTATATTCGTCCAGGTTCCTGGGAGTGTTCGGAGCGCTCGAGTCGTCGCCATAATAATGTCGTTCATGCCCATAACCTAAACTTTTGTCAGCAAGCAAGCCAATCTTGGTGAGTATTGTGCAGACCGTGCGGAGCCAGATTTGAATTCGGCAGAGGAAGAGGTTTTTCGGATGGCGGGGTAGTGATCATGAGCTGGAAGCTCTCTTCTGTTGCGGGAAGCTTGGATATATAGTGTTCCGGGTGAGCTCGTCGTATGTGCTCTTGCATCGACCGGTATCGCTTTTCCTGCCCATCCAATCTAATGTTACTACCATTGTTCTTGCAAAAGCAATAGAGAGCTACGAGGAGCTGCAAATGCAGAGACAGGTGCAGCAGAGTGAGCACTCACGCCGAGACAGCGCTTGCGACAGCTTGATCCATCCTGATTCCGCAAGGGACAGACAACTTCATTGTTTGCATCCGATACGGAGAAGGACGAAGTCAGCGACGAGCGTGGTTGAGGTGGCATTGCCAAGTCGACCCCACCATGCGATAAAGCACGGCGAAGAGGGATAATGCGATAAAAGCTGCAGCGTCAATTGATGTCGATAGCAACGATACAGCTTCGCATGGCCGAGTCTGAGGATCACGACGTGAGCTCAGAGGGGTCTCCTAGATTGAGTTGTTTCATACGATTGGTGTTTGAAGAAGCGGATGTGTGTGGCACCGGGTGTGCAGTCAGTCAAGTCACAAAGCAGAAGGGCAGGAAGGGTGGTGAGCAGCATCCGCGAGGGGCAAGCAAGCTGGGCAGAGCTCCCTATCGCAAATAGTGGGGAGCTTGGATTGACCTGACCATTAGCCGAACGAACTGCGAGGACTTTGCCTGTGCGCACCGTACGGTGACGGCGCCGTAACGAGTAACGGGTTTGGCGGTTAACGAGGAGGAAGCGTGCTGGAACACACAAAGACCGACGAAAGCGGCGGTTGTCCCAACGCAAATGGTTCCGACGGGACAAGACCGATTGCCTATTGCAAACGCGAATGCAAACCCCAAGTACGTGCCTCACCACTCCTACGCATATATACATACATATATATATATATATAGACACACGTATCGAGTAGACACGCGGTATATATGTACGTAGGCAGCATTACCGAGTCCGAGGACTCAGAGAGCAACGGATGGATAGAGCACCCCACATCCGAAACACCACGGTACTGGTGAGCACCTCAGTAGTGCCGCAGCACCTTACTGCAGTCAGTACCCTTGGCCGGTGAAGGTGCCGTACTATCCTCGTAGCTCTCGATGCTCCTCGCTCTGGCATTGCATACTACGTATCGGATAGTATGTATCTGTACATACAGTACATACCTTGCCTGCTCCATACCGTCTCCCAACAGGTTCCAGGAGGTACGGTATATATCGTGACAGCAATCCAATCACAATGGTAGCAGAGTAGCAGGCGGGATCTGCAGCAGCGAATGGGAAGCTGTACGTACGTGCGTGCGTGGGGACAACAAGCTGGGCGAGCTCGCTGAAGAAAGGTTCTGTTAGGTTGGTATGGGCCCAAACCAGGCCAGCGCCAGGGCGATCATGGCATTGGATGGGGACCTGTATCCGTCCGTACTCTGCTCGACTCAACCGACTGGCTGACTGACTGCACCATGTATGCCCACCACGGACGTACTCTCGCACACAGTACTCCATGCACGGGCAGAAATGGCCTGTCGTGTACAATCTCGACAGCAATCGATAAGGGCCGGTGAAAGGTCTGTGGTCTCGCGGGGGAATGTCTTAGACGGCCATACGGCATAACCGGGGCGCTGGTCGATGTCGTAAAATACCCACGGTTGTATTTCACGTCCAAAGTACGAAGCCGAGTCTCTTCCTTTACGAAGTACTTTACGAAGTATCGCCTTGGGACCTTGTTACGGGGCCCATACCCGCCACGGCTCAAGCCCCTAGAGCTGTTTGATCCACTTCGGGCATCATGGAAGCTGGCCTTGGGGAGGTAAGTAAGGCAGCAGTGGCGAGTATCAGGTGACTTGATTAGATTCTAAGGCAGGTAGGGGTATGCATGTATGTATGCATGTATGGCGGTATGGCCGGGTATAATAAAGTAAACAATCAGCCAGACAGATCGAAATAGACCTGCCCAGCTTGCGCACCGTTTCGAGCATTGAGGGTGACTGGTCTTCCAGGCTGAAACAAACAATGACGGCTGCTAGCTGCCAATCGAAGAATGCGCCGCCGGGACCGGGACCCAGACGTCGACTCGCGACCGAATCCGGATCGTTTCCGGTCGCAGCATATCACAGGATATTATACATTGTACCTACGGTCAGAGATCAAGGCATTAAGATGGATATGTAGGGTGAGAAATGGTAGAGAGCTAGTCGTAGTCTTCAGTCTCTGCACCTGTTCCTGAGTAGCCCGTGAAGCTTGCCCAAGCCAGCACAATATATAGAGTAATTGTACGTACTAGAGTCCTGGAGTGTCGCTGTATTGGGCGTTAAGAATTGAGATATCCTCCTTCAGACTTCCCACGCCTCCCTTGCTTCGCCCACTGCGTTCAACTTGAACCAAAAGTCATGTGATCGCATCTCGCGGGCTGAGACCTTCTCACCCTCAGGCCAAGGTCAATTAGGGGCAAAAGTAAGGTTCAACCGGAGACAGGAATCTGGGTCCAGCCAGGACCTGTGGCCACGGCCGTGGTTCTGCAACATCCTAGGTAGGTAAGGTACTAAAGCGGTCGCCGTTGCAGAAGGCTCAGTACATGCTGCTTGTCGACTGCCCCTTGATCATGATTCGTGATAAGGAGCAAAATAGGGTACTTGTAAGTGGATGAACTGCCGAGTACAAGTAAGGTACATACATGAATATTTGTACTCCTGAATATTTCTGTTCCTCTTATTAATAATAACGGATAGGTACTTATTTGAGTAGGAATGCTAGCTAGAATATGTCCCACCGCACTTCGCACCCTGTCGCAATTCGCGAATCGTAAGCCAGGCCGGAGTGATGTTACAGTACATTTCGCTTCCAGCGACAATAATTTGGACGGACGGGCGAATCGTCGTGGTAGGTTGGGCGAGGATGGTTGAGATGCCACCATGCCAGGTCTCTTTTTGTTTTCTTTTTCTCTTCTGGGGTCCCCGGGAAGGAGTACGGGACCTGCTGTCCAGTGCAATTTTTTTTTTCAGGGCTCGCGGGACCCTTGAAAGCCATCGATTGGGTTTCAGCTTTGGGAATACAGTAATGCTCTCGTTGCGTGTGTGCATTCGAGTATTCGAGTACGGAGTACAGTGTACTGTTCACGAGCTGCCTCTGCAGTGATGGGGATGCTTCAATACGAAGTAGGCCGTCAGCCCTTCAATAGCTAGCTACCTTGGCAAATCCAGTCTGCGACCATTCGAGTATCTTTGCATCTTTGAGGAGCTGCTGCTGTCTTCTTAGCTTAGAGCATCAATCACATAGCAAGAGGCAGCCTGAAGCGTGAGCAGTGATGACCAAAGCATCGTAGTACCTCACGGAAAGTATGTACAGTACATTACCTGAGGAGAATGCTCGAAAAACGGCAGTTTGTGCCGTCCAGGCACTGTTAGTGGTGTTTAGTGGTGTTTAGTGGTGTTCAGTGATGTTCAGTGATGGTAGTGACGGCGGGCGAGCAGAATAGCGAGTGCAGGTGTTGGCGAGCGTGTGTGGGGACTTGCGGCCCGTCTCCACTGTCCAGCGCTGTAGAGGGCCGGTAGAGGGCCGGTAGAGGGCCTGCGAACAGCCTAACTGCCCTGCCACAGCCCTGCGCGCCCTGCTGCAACCCTGCTGAGATTGCCAATCAATCTAGATCCGGGGCCCCTGGGCCCCTGGGCAGCTGCGTGTCTGCGTGTCCGCGTGCTTGCTTGCCCGTTGCCAGCGCCTCCCCTCCCCTACCTGAAGGACCTTCTACTGTAGAGCGCATACCTTATCCACGTCTGCCCTATTGCAGCCAACGGCTTTGAGGATATTCATCTTATGAATGCCGTGTCCCTCTCCGACCACCTGCTCTGCTGGCATGTCGTTCTTACTAGCAGCATGATGTCCATCTACAGCTACCTTACATCGTCCCCATCTTCCATGAGCTTGCCTTTCTCTGTATCACCACAGGAAAAGGACCTCTCCTCCCCATCTTCTGCGCCCCATAGGACTATGACATTTACAGCGCTTCTCGATCGTATCATCCAGTGCTTCGAAGATGTCCTTGACCGTTAAGCACCTCAATGCTGATGCTTCCTTCCTCCTCACCTTCGAACCTCAACAGCCACAACCATCCTCGTCTTCTCGGGGTCCCTCTCCCTACGCCTTCACCATACTCCTCGACCCGTGGCTGTCGGGAACGTCGACAATATGGCATCCCAAGTTCTCCATCTCTAGTCACAAAGTGCCTTCGTGCGTTGAATCCCTCGAGGAACTTCCAGAACCGGACCTCGTCATAATCAGTCAGGACAAGACGGACCACTGTCACGAAGCAACCCTCAAAAGTCTCTCTGCGTCTAGTAGGGCTACTATTCTCGCCGAACCGTCTGCGGCCAAGAGAATCCGCAGCTGGAAACATTTCGATCCGTCCAAGGTCGTTCCTTTCCGAAAGTGGAAGGACAGTTCTCAGTCCCGTACCCAACGAAACCCGACTGTCCACCGCATTATCCTCCCAGCAAACAACCTAATGGGCATACCTGGTGAAATAACGATTGCCTTTATCACCCAGAAACATGACATCACTGGCCTTCATACAGCTGTTGGCATAACATATCGTGCTCCCTGCTTCATGTCAGACAACCCTCTTGCCTACCTTCCTCTCACTCCGCCAGCGTCGCCCATGACATCTGGGTCGTATGAAACGCGGATCTCGAATCCTAGTTCTCGAGCGATCTCGGTCATTTACTCCCCTCATGGACTGAACTACAAGTCCCTACAACCCTACGTGACATCACATCTTGTCTTTGAAGCGGCTCTACCCCTGACGGTACTGCTTCACTGCTTTGATAGAAGCGATAATACTTGGTGGCTTGGAGGAAATATCTTGTCTGGTTTCCCCGGAGGATCCGAGATTGCTCTGAATTTACTGGCCAAATATTGGATCAGTGCACACGATGGGGATAAAAACACTAAAGGATTCGCTAGCTGGCCTCTCACAACCAGGAAATTCCCTAAGGAAGAAGTCGAGGAGGCGGTCAGCCCTAGGAGCGAGAAGTTCCCAGAACAGCGGACGGGCACCGAGGTCGTGGTACTCGGTGTTGGGGAAGATATAAGGCTTGGGTAGCTGAGTATTGGAATCGGATCTGCAAGCCAAAAGTACAAAAACAATGGCGGGCTAGCATGGAATCCCACGAACTGGCGTTTGGGAGCGGCGATGGACGAAGATGGATCATTAAAGCGAAGATACCTTGGGAGAATATGATTAGAATATCATGGCGCTGGTGCATAACTCATTCCGTGCCCTCAGACGGAGGTCAAAGTGCAAATGTAATAATATGTATAAACGCCTTGTGGCAGGGCGGGGATGGACGTTGATGAACAAAAATATCCATTCATGAGCTGTCGTCACAATCATTCATGCATCTATTTAAACTCCAAAGTTCGCCAAGCCCCGCTGACAATGAGCAAACCCAACCCAAGCCAGACAAAGAGGTATCTAATGTGGCATCATGCCAATGCTACCGAGCCCTCCCCCGCCGGCTCCGCCACCAGGGCCCTTCCTGCGAAATTTCTGAAATAGGCTGCCGTTATCAGCTGACGCCGAGCTCCCATTGCTCGGCCTGTTACCTGATGCCCTCCTCTTTGTAACGCCCGCACTTGCACCTCTGGCTCTAGGAAAGCCAGCGCTACCGCTCCCGCTACCACCCGAGCCTTTACGGCTTCCTCTCTTGGACCCGCCACGACTGCCTCTGCCAGATCCCGAGCCGCGGAGTGCTCCACCTCTACCGCGATAGCTCTTCTTCGGTTCCTGAGACATAGTGCGTGTTGACTGTGTCTTTGGCATTGCAGCAGCCTGGGCCACTCTTTCATTGAATTCCCTAGTCTCAGCCGAGATGAAGTATTTGCTATTCGGTTCATCCTGAGACATGTCCTCATCTTCGGGATCGTCTTCCTCTTCTTCGTCGCTAACGAGATCGATGACGTTCTGATGGTTTCGATCGATATCTCTGTCTTCTTCTTGATTCATCATTGCGTCGTAGCTTGCATGATAACGTTTGATCATTGGTATGAATCTTGCACCGAATTGACGTACTTTGCCCACATTAATACCTCGAATCTCGAGCATATCATCAAGGTTCGTGGTCCAATTGATGGACATCTCTCTAAAGTCATGCTCATTAAAGAGAGGTTTCCGCAAGCCTTTTTCGAACCGAATATTCTCCTCTAGCTTCTTAGCTTCGTGCACAAATTCATGTATGACTCCTTGGTGTATTGCGGAAACGTTGGCTTCAGTCATCCGCAGATCACTCGTGATGGGTGGTCCTAGTTGTGATTTCGGCTTCAACCAAGTAGATTGCTTACCCTCTCTGACAGGTTCAAAGTCGTCCTCGGAACTTTCATGATCAGAGGTCACAAATCCATCACGAGCATACCCACGCATATCTAGTTCTTCCTCGCCATCATCTTCAGCTTCATCGTCAACGTATGGATTCTTGGCCTTCCTTCTCCGTACCGCAGCATGAACCGGCGAGGAGACATTTGTTGATTGAGGGTATGTGGCCATGTCCAAAGCCGCGGAAACTCCGGTACCAGATTTGGCAACATTTATTTTCTTTAGACCTTTCGTCTTCGGGCCTGATGGTGAAACCCTTACTTGTAGTTTCAACTTACGTCGCCCGGTGAGAAAATCACGGCAGTTAGGCCCAATCTGTATCGTTAGCTAAGACTATGAAATCATGAAGTGACAGAAGACTTACTTTGAGATACTGAGAAGCGAACCCTGCCCTATTGACTATGTTATACTCTGTAAGAGCGTTCTCACTAAGTAGTCGATAGAAGACTCGTTCGACCTCGTCCTTTACAATATTGCTCACTACACCATATCCTTCGACAGATTCATAATTCATTTGCTTGATCTTCAGTGATTTGCAACCGCGGAGTATATCGACGCCCTGGGTTATTGTTAAGTTGTCTTTTTCCAATTGTCGGACAACTTTCAAGGCTGACTGCGCAACATTCGTCACATCATGGGTTTCAAAAACGCTATCGGAATTGCAATTATCACAAGTGTGGTTGCAGTCTTCCTTACGAAATGCTTCACCGAAGTAGTTTAGAACTTCCGCTCTGCGGCAATCGCTTCTGTTTTCACAATACTGGACGACCCTATCGAGCATGTTTCGTTGCCGCTCTTTCTGTTCGATGCTTCCGTCGCCATCCTTAATGAATTTCCTAAGGATGATGGTGTCCTGGTATCCGTAGTAGAGATAGCACTCAGACTTCTTTCCGTCTCGACCGGCTCTCCCAGTCTCCTGGTAATAACCCTCCAAGCTTTTCGGGATTGTATGATGGATTACAAAACGAACATCAGCTTTGTCAATACCCATCCCAAAAGCAATCGTAGCTACAACAACATCCCATTTGCCAGCTTGCCAATCTCTTTGGACCTGCTGCTTTTCTTCAGACGGCATGTGGGCATGATAATGATGTGCTTTGATGTTGTATTGATCGCGAAGCTGCTTAGCAATTGTCTCGCAGTTATTTCGAGACAATGTATAGATGATGCCAGTCTGACCCTTGAACTTTTCCGTGATAGTTTTTGCTATACTATCCATTAACTCATTCTTCTTCCCCTTCGGGCGAACAGCGTACGTCAAATTAGGTCGATTGAAGCTCTGAGAAAAGACTTCACAGCCTGTCATTCCAAGGTTATGAATAACGTCCACTTTTACATTCTCTGTGGCTGTGGCTGTAAGTGCTATGACTGGCACATCTGGAAAACGCTGTCTTATCTCTCCAAGAGCCTTGTAATCGGGACGAAAGTCATGTCCCCACTGACTCACGCAATGAGCCTCGTCGATCACAATCCTCGCCAGCTTACGTCTCTGGTGCAAGGTAGAAAATGCGTTGAGCAGAGCTTGACTTTTAGTGATCATCTCAGGTGTAACGTAAAGCAATTCAACGAATCCTTCAGGATGCGGTGACCGAAGGCCTTGCATAACCGTATTCCGATACTCGGTTGTCACTTCACTGTTGATAAGGAAAGCTTGAATATTAAGATTTTTGAGATGCTCCACTTGATCTTGCATCAAACTGAGAAGAGGCGAGATGACGACGGTAACGCCATTAGTCTTCCCTGACTGGATGACAGCAGGCAATTGATAGCAGAGTGATTTCCCACCCCCGGTAGGCATTAGTACGAATGCGTCCTTACCACTCAGAGTGGCGTTGATAGCCTGGAGTTGGTTTTCACGGAAACCCCGAAGATGGAAACGATCTTTAAGGGCCTTCTTGACATCGTCGGACCACGAATGTCTCATCATATCTGCACGCCCCGGATTTACAGGGAGGGACATATTCTTAGTCGATTTAGACTTTGGTGTTTTAGAGGTTGTCTCCACCTTGACGGAAGACGGGGCCATGCCTCGAGTTAGCGAAGACTTAGGGTGGCCCGAGGGCTGACGCCGCTCAAAATTCTCAGCAAGCTCTAGCATCTCATCATCATCATCGATATCCCCATAATCCTCGTCAAAGGGGTCGATCTGTTTCTGAGGAGGAAGAGCTTCAAAAGAGCCTAGCATATCTTCCTCGTCTTCGAAGTCATCTGGAAACTCATGATCGAAATTGTTAGATGGTGCTATATTCTCCAAGTTGGATTCCCATAGTCTAGCAGGGCGAGGGGTTTGAATCATGCTATTAAATGATTCCTGGGTATGAAGCACCGCCTTCGGATGGGCCTTAGCAGCAGTCGAATAGCCTTGCTGATCGCCTTGCCAGTTTGATTGCCTAGAGGGCTCATCTTGTCCAGCATTGAAGCTAAGCGCTGGTCCTGGATGCACCGTAGGCATTTGAGTTTGATGTATAACCTGAGGATTCCCAATATTTCTATTTCCAGGATTTGATCGAGCAGGTGGAGTAGTATATTTGCCATTAAGAAAGTTCTCAAGAAAATTGTACTCGACGGCACCGGCACCGTAAAGAAGTTGTCCAATCTGAGCTTCTGCCCTGCGTGTATCTTGGCCTAAGCTAAGCAGAGCTGCCTCTAGCTGAGATACGTCTTCATTCTCATCTAAAGCGAACATTATCTCTTCTCCTATCTCCTTCTTACGTTTGCTCATAACATCATGTTCTTTATGCAGTGAAAGAAGTGCAGAAGCAGCCTTCTTTTGCCCAAGTAGAAGCAGGCGCTGCTCTTTCATATTAGGTGGTACGACTTCACCCTCGTTCAGGAACTCCATACACATATCCTTGTTTTCCTGAAGTTTTTGATCAAGCATAGTGTGATGCTCCGTCATTCCTGAAGGATTTTGCAGGTACCGGCTAACCAGTAGCTTCTCATCAGGACCCAGTGTAGACGACGGCGTCGATTGACTTGAATTAAGACGTACTTCCACGAGTGTGTTTAGCATCTTGGTCGGTGAGTCACATTGGAATGGTGATGGAATACTATCTTGTTTAGATGCATTGACTCCAACCAAGGGCTTGCAAGTTGTAGGCGAAGAACTTTCTGGCTTGCAAGGTTCCACCTTAGGATTACTTGTAACTGATCTGAGAGCTGAAGTCACCTCAGACCTAGACAGCACGTTCAACGGGTGTTGCACAGGGCTTTCCGGTTTTAAAGGACTAGACCTATACATATTTTCTTTCGCGATCTGAGTGTCTGATTCGTCGTTTTCGTCATCCTCCTCATCATCTTCAGAGTCCTCAATGACTCTAGCCTGTGGGGAGTTTTGTCGATTCTGTGAAGCATGTATGGAGGGACAAACGGGTCGTTTTATAGGCAAGACCTTTACCGGAGAAGCCCGTTTTCGTAGTTCTTCTAATCTTCTTGGACTGGTATAATTGCCTCGAGGTTCCATTAATGATGGCTGTGGTAGTACTCTTTCTTTTCTACTAGGAACACTGCCCTCTCCAGCAGATGGCTTCCGACTCAAGGTTTTCCTGGTGCGAGTCTCTACTCTGCTGATGGTCTCCGTGACGTTATACTCTTCCTCAAACTCGGATTCTTGTTCTGGTCCCTCGACACTATGCTTGACAGAATCAGGTCCTTTAATCGCACATCCAGCATCCAAAGGATGAGCAGTATATGCCGGAGGCGGCGAGGCCTCTTCAAGACCCTCTATTGTATCAATATCAACGAAATCTTGCGAGACTTCTTCCGGCGTGTGATTTTCCTTCCCCGGCGTCCGCATGTCATCGTGGTGATCTCTTCTGTAGAATTCCATTTCATCGCTCTTCCTCTTCTTCCCTCTCAGAGGTTCAGGCCTCGATGCAGAATCTTCACGCCATAGTCTCTGAGGCTCGCCAAACGTCTCCGGCGAACTTGTTCCTGGATCATCATCTCCTGTGAGATCAACTGAGTCCACTGTCTCTTCTTTGAGAGCGGAGAAGCGTGGCGTCTGTCGAGGTGTTTGGGGTGTGTAGTTAGATTTCGAGGGCCGGGAAGATAGCATCTTGGCGGACTGTATATTGGATGGTGTGCCTATATTGTATCAGTAGCCACCAAAGCAATGCCTTGCGAAAACGTACCATCTTTGCTGCGAAAAGAAGCAGCCCATGAAGCGGATAACGACGAGCCTGTCGTAGACGCAGGAGTAGCCGGCTGGTGCTGACTCAACAAAGTCGGGCGGTTCGATTTCCCTGCCGATGCTAATCTTGCCATATTATCCTGCACTACCTGCCGCGCCTGTATCCTTTCCCGCTCTAGATCTCGCACACTCGAGGGGATAGCTGGCCGTACAAATTCCTGGGCGGCATTGGCTGATGAGGCTAGCTGCGTCGTTTGGCCACCTCGTCGCGTCAAATCTTCGTATTCCAATTCGGGATTCGGATAAGATGCATAGAGGCTCTCTACCGCAGCTGCAGAGTCCTCGGATGCTGGACCAGACCTGCGTGTAGGCGGGACAGGTCTACTTTGCAATAACCATGAGATATGATCGTCCAGATTATGCAAAGTCATGAGGGTCTCTAATAACACACTTCCGACATGCTTCCATCGGAAGATCGTATATTTCGATTCGAGAATCAGCTATATCTTGGGATTTGTTGTTGTTTTCTTCACTGTTTCTATGCATTTAACGACTGAGGTTGTAGTCGCGATCTGCCTACTCTGGCTTAGGGTATCGCGTTTTAATGACACGAGGTCAGATGACCGCGGAATGGCCCGCAGTGGCGGTTGAGTCAACTTGGCTACTTCAAGGCGTCTTGCTTTTTTTATTTGCAGATTCCCTAAATGTAATATAATAGGTAAGTGGCATGAAGAAGACACTGGCTGAATTGTAATACTGTGTGGTAAAATGCTTTCAGAGAGTCTCAAGGATGGGGCACTGTATTGCAGGCCGAAAAGCTCTCGCCAATTATTGGCGATAGTGAAACTCTCTTGCTTGTCATCTACATGCCTCATATAATCCACTCACAAGTTACAAGATAACTTTAATCCAGCAATCTATATCCAAATGCCTTGTCTAATCCCAAATCCCAAATACCCAATCCTTTATTCCTCAACCCCCCATAAAATCTGCATGCCAGGTGCTAGATATTTATATAACCAGAATAACGCCTGAAACTATCCCTTTCTCTTCCTCATTCTTCTCACCCAGACTACCACCCACCTCTGCCATTCTCAATACTTTCTCTGTGGAGGATGTGGCCCAGCAGCATCTTCTGCAGCTGCGGTTGAAGGATCTCGCCTCTCCCCCTTTGAAAAATCCTGGAATATCCAGGTACTCGACGACCTTTCATTTGCCGTAGCAGAGGGGAACTGGAACGGGCAGACACTCCGTATCAACGGCACTAGTGTAGGCTCGAGATCCCAGGACGCATATGTAGGTCTCTCGATACCAGGTTGCTCTAGAACGGGCAGAAGAACCGGCATTTGAGGCTGATCCTCTGTACCTGTAAATGCTGCTCCGTCTTGCAGGTTGATAGCGCCGAGAGAGACTCCAGGAACGCCGATGGCATTGTCCGGCTCCAAAACCCCATGTTCGTTTTCTGCACTGCCATCCTCCGCGTCCACCTCCAGATCTTCATTCCGCCTGCTCTGCGCTTCTCCAGTCCCGTTTACAGCCTGTGCCTCTCCAGCACCCGCAGCACGCGCTACATCTTTACTCTTCCGCGGTCTCTCGCACGTCAGCTTCACTGCTCCGGGTCGACCACCACACCGCGCTCACCTATATCTCTTCCTCTCCATAATCTCACAGGAATTCTCGTTGTTGCGGCACTGCGTGCACGGCTGTCCGACGCCAGCGAAGTCGCATTTCACCTTCCGCGCATGGCATGATTGGCAAGCGATGGAGGAGCGTGTGGAGGCGGCGGTTGAGGTCGGGAAGACAGCAACTAGGTCAGGAGTTGTCATAACTCATGGCTTTGCAGAATTTCCGTTCCTGGAATGGAGATATCGCGGCTAAAACTAGAGCTGATCTCGATGTCGTCGTTGTAGATAGCGATTAGTACTTCGAGCTAGAATCTCGGGAGTAGATATGATAACAGCAAACATCTCTGGAGAAAATTTTACCATTTTTGCGACTCCGAATCTAAGTATCAGTGCTAGGCGCATATAAGTTCCTTTTCACTTCTCAACAACATCATATAAAATGACCGCCTCAATCACCCCCGCACCTCCGTACTCCCCCTTTCTCCTCCTCACTCCCCGCCTAATCCTCGTCCCAACACCCACTGCCATCTCCATCCCGGCCTACCTCGCTATGTTCAAGCATCTGCACTCCTTACCAGAGTTCTGCGACATGGCATTCGGACACCACCTGCCCGCTCGGCAATGGAGCGACGATGAGATGCTCGCCGCAATTACGCGAGACGTAGGACGGTGGACGCTGCGAGGCATGTCAGATCTGGCCGTCGGGTTGCGGAAGGGGGGAGGGGAGGGCAAGGGGAGAGTCATCCCGGCCCGCGAGGGCGAGGATGTGGGCGAGGAGTTGCGGATAGTCGAGGGAGATGAGTGGCAGGAGCTGGCAGGCGACGGCTCGTTCTGGGACGCGGTGGAATGGGTGGGGTATTCCGGGGCCAGAGATGCCACTACCACGAGTCTGCCAGCCCGCGAGGAGGGAGACGCCCCTTTCCCGCACTGGCTGGAAATGGTGGAGCTTCGCTATGGAGTGTCGCCGGCGCACTGGGGGGTTGGGATTGCCCCTGAAGCTGCGAGGAGTGCTATGCGGTGGGCGGTTGCGGAGCGCGGCGTGAGGAGGTTCATCGCGGAGACGGAAAAGCTGAATGAGAGAAGCGGCAAGGTGTTGATGAGGATGGGCTTTGTGTCTTCCGGGACCAACTATTGGAAAGAAGAGAGTGAGACCGAGTGGGAGCGAGTAATCAAATGATGTAGAACGCTCTCCTCGACCACATGATGCCATCACGTGCAACAGCCTTGCTATGGGATCCCGCCAGATGGACAAAAATATCTCTCTCTGCCGTCTCTGCAGCAAGTCTATACAGGACCGACAAAAAGACAAAAAGACGCATACGTAAGGCAGCTCCTCGTCCAGCAAAGAAGTTCGTACCCTCCGCCAGTAACGCATCTGATGCTCAGCCTCCCGCAACCCTGCCGTGCCTGCCAGCTCATCCTCCAACCCCCCTACTCCATCCGACTCCCCTACCAGCAGCCTCGCGCCCGCGGCGATCAACGCAGGACGTCCAAGAACTCGCCATATTTGCTGACGCCCTCCCCACCTGCGCTGACCTCCACAACCCTCCGCGCCGTATAGAACACACAACAACCGCATGCCGGCATGCAAGCATTACGTCGCCCCCGTCGATCCTATAGTCGCCCGCTGTGCCTGCCAGCCGCTGTGCTTGCCCTCCTGCAGCGCCTGAGTCGAGAGAACCGTCCGTCGATGGGCTGCACGACACAGCACGCATAGCACAGTGCAGGCCCATGCTGCAGCACCGCAGCGCGGCGCAGCCCGCGCGAGGCTTTACCAACGGCGTCAGACATGCAGTGAGATACTTATAGCTCTGGCCGTCCCAGTGTTCGCTTGGGCCGGAGTTGCACTGCTGATTCTGCGAAAATGCGGCCGTTGCTCCTCGTCCTCGTCGTCGTCGCGGCAGGGGGTTTTGGAGACGGCAGCACGACGGACCCTTACGTGCCATATACCAGTCCAGCTCCGCCGTTGTCCAGCAGTTCCGCCGTAGGGTCCATCGACCTCGGCGCTGAGGCTGGAGTTGATCTTGCGGGCCCTCAGTCAATATCTAGTCTTCTAGCCAAGGCGTCGACTGACGGGGTCGGCAATGCCAACCATACGCCCACAGGAACCAGCATAACCCCATCTTCCTCCATACCCGAAACTACAACAGATGGGCTCATAAAACCAGCCAGCACCTCGACCTCATCTTACCCCAGCCTTACCAAACCACCAGGCCTTAGCACGTCGCCCTCGTCTCCCACTCCCGCTCCCGTGCTCTCAAAGGCATCCGGCCTCAGCTCCAGTGCCAAAGCCGGCATCAGCATCGGCTGCGCAGCCTTCGCTCTGCTGGCCATCCTTGGCGCCCTGGCGCTCTGGCGCCGGAAGGAGACGCGCGCTCTCAGCCGCGGTCCCTCCGGGAGTCCCTACAGCCACGAGCCGGGCGGGACGGCGCGCGACCCGCAGGAAGAGAAGGACATCGCGCTCGTGGGAGCCAGCCCCTCTTACGAGTCCCTGAACCGAGACGGCAGGTTCGAGGATGTCCCGCCGGTGCAGAACGGCCGCGACCCGGGCCGCGGTGGCCTGGCCGGTGCGTGGCCGGGAGCTGGCGCCGACGAGCCTCCGGGATATCATGATATACCGCATGTCCCGAATGTCTATAGCGCGCCTGGATTGTCACACTTGGGAGAGCCGGGGATGAGCCCGGAGGAGCTGGCGAGGCTGGAGGAGGAGGAGAGGAGGCTTGACGATGCGATTGCGGAAGCCGAGAGACGACGTTGAGGCTGTTAAAGTAGGGCATGTAATGAGAAGACTGGTGATTTGAAGACTCGATAGCATGGAGAACGTCAGGAATGTTATACATTTAGCGCTCGTATTTACATAAAGATCTCTGGAACCGGCAAAGAAACTTAAGTCGTTATATCATTAATTGGAAGCCACTTGCATATGGATTCAGTTACCGCTTATCAAAAGCTGCCGTGAGGTCCATTAACGCCCCTATTCCGGCTCCTGGTGCTTCCACTTCTCCCTCACAGAGTCAACATCAATGCCACACCTCTCGGCTCTCATAACAACTGCCTTTGCCTTCCTTGCAACCGGCACATCAATCATCTTCCCATCCAAAGTCCACGCCCCCCTGCCCTCGCGATCCGCTTTAACATCCGCAATCACAACCCTAACCGCCCACTCCACCTCTCTCTCATCCGGCGCGAACACGCGCTGCACGATCCCAACCTGGCTCGGATGTATGCACTGCTTCCCGTTAAACCCCAGCCCCTTCCCGCCGCGGCTCTCCTGCTCCAACGTCTCCAGCCCCTGCGCGCCCTTGTAGGCCGTGCACACGAGATCGATCGTCGACGCCAGATCCGCCGCCCGCGCATGCGCGGCGATGGTCGAGCGCGCAAACAGGAACTCCGACAGCGACGGCGTGCGCGTGAGGGAGAGGTCCAGCGCGAGGTCCTCCGCGGCGAAGATCAGGCCGTCGAGGTACGGGCTCGCGGCACAGATGGCCTTCAGATCCGTCACGGCTCGAGCCGACTCGATCAGCGCGATGATCTTGAGCGGCTTCTGCGCCTGGCGCGATACGGGCACCGCGTGCCGGATCACGTCGCTGACGAAGTGCAAGTCGGCTGCGGAGTTGACTTTGGGCACGACGAGCGCGTCGAGGTGCGGCGCTTGGAGGACTTCGGTCAGGTCTGCGAGGGCGAGGCCGCTGTCTACGCCGTTAATTCGCACCGCCATCTCGGAAATGCTGGAGGGCCGTGGGCGGCAGAGAAAGGCGCGGAGGGCGGAGCGCGCTTCTGCTTTCCTACCCGGTGTCACGGAGTCTTCGAGGTCGTACGCTACAGTATCGACTGTGAGGCCACGGGATTTCTCGAGCATTCTCGAGGACGAGGAGGGCACTGCTCTGGTTAGCTGGATGAAGTGCGCGGGGAGTAGCATAGCGGTACCATAGAGGAGAGCACGGCGGAGGACCGAAGCTGCTGCGTTAGACATTGCAAAGCAGGCTCACTCTCACATTCGATACCTCACACATCAGAACACAAAGACGGCCACATCCTACATCTCGTGGATAAAAGACAGCGAGTAACGGCACCGGTGCAGTTCGGGAGCGCCTCCATTCCCAGTATCAGATTCTGCCGAGCGCTGCCCGTCACCGCCTTCACCCGGCAGGGTTCCAAAAGCTTACCGTAGCCTTCTCGCGAGCGCCAAGTGCGTACGCAACCCAAAGCTGTCCTCGCTCGCGATGCCCTCGAAATAGCCCTCTCCAGCCCTCCCAAAGAACACAACGTACAAATGGAACAACCACAGGCCCAGCCCGGCGAGTTGAGCTGGCGCTTGAGCTCGCACCCGATCACCCTGCTCTGGTTCCTCGGCTTCAGAATTGGTGCGTGGAAATCATGGCGTCGAGAGATCGGTGCGCGTCACGGCGGTGCCAGATAGCTGCTAACTCGGTGCGATGAACCAGCCAGTCTCCTAGTGTACCTCCTCGGCATCCTGTTCACGTCGAACTTGTGCGTTGTCCTTCCCTGCTCCCCATGCCGCCGTTCGCTCGGTGCGTGCGAGAAGACAGAACTGATAGCCTGAACAGTGTCCTGGTCTTCATCATCACAATCCTCATCCTGGCTGCCGATTTCTATTATCTCAAGAACATCGCTGGTCGCCGCCTCGTCGGCCTGCGCTGGTGGAACGAGGTCGATACCCAGACCGGCGACTCTCAATGGGTTTTCGAGAGCTCCGATCCCGCGGTCAAAATTATCAACCCCACTGATAGTCGCTTCTTTTGGATGGCGTTATATGTCCAGCCTCTCCTGTGGGTGGCCTTGGCTATTTTGGCCATTGTCGGGTTGAAATTCATTTGGCTCACGCTTGTTGGTATGTTTTTACCCTTATGAATTGCGTGGTTTTGCGTTGGACTAGACATGTGCTAATTGGTGACTAGTCATTGCCCTCGTCTTGACAATTACGAACACTCTAGCCTTCTCGAGATGTGACAAGTTCAGCCATGCCTCCGGTTTAGCTGGCAGTGCTTTATACTCGGGAGGACTGGCAGGCAACATTGCCGGAGGAATGGTTAGTAGATTATTCGGGGGACAACGCTAGGAACAGTTCAAGTCTGGATCAGTGATTCAATAACGAGAAAATGGAAGACGGCCGGCCACAGAGTGTACGATATTAGAGTGAGACCAAGGCAGGATTCTGGGCCTTTACCAGCCCTTGATACTATTTTGGGGCAGTAGGAGTTATCAAAATTGGTTTCTAGGCATGGATATCTTATTAGCGAACTTGATATCTATATCTTTGACTACCGGTTATATCTTATGGGCCCATGAGGTATTTCTATGAAGGTCACGAAATTCGTTTAGTAATATACAATATTAACTACCATTTCCCTGAAGAGTCTCTCGGGTCTTTCTCTTATATCTGTCCTTTAGAGTAAAGTTTGAAAAGTACGTAGTGGACAAGTGTCATTGCCATGATATGCATGCAATTGAAAAGGTGCCCATTTCTTACGTAGTTCAATACTGTCGACGTGGCCGCCAAAAGCCAGACATTGAAATATCCTCGTACACCTCTTCCACCTCGCTAGCAGGTCGATCGAATTGTTCGTAGGTATGAGGGTGTGTAGTTTGCACCGGTTCTCGACGATAACCTGCAATAAGGCCATAGTGATCTGCATCTATATTCGCGACCCTAGGCTCGTATCTATTGGCCTGTGTTCTGGTTTGAAGGCAAACGGCAGGCTGCCAAATGCCAGATCGGTCAGAATTCCAATTCTCTTGAACTCGAAGCATCCCATTATGTATCTCGGGGTATGCCGGTTCATACAGGTGTGTATATTCTGTATCTTCCAAGTCATCAATCTCCGCCTCGTGGAATAGGTCATCTTCAAACCCATTTGTACGCGGTGGACCCTCAAGGTTATATTCATCATGAATCAGAACAGTAGAATGCCTATCTTGGAACAGAGAAGCTTGAGACTTATCAACAGGGTCAAGAAGCTTCCCCTGATCTATCTGACGGCTGTATAATGGCTCTATTGATATGAAAGGTGATGCAGCATGAGGTCGAGAGATAGGACGGTCTGTATTTATAGGCCAAGAGCCTCCTCGTACTGGGAGGCCATTGTATAGAATCGTATCAGCAGGTGTATCATTAACGTTGCGTTCGTTGTAAGCTTTGCGATCAATAGTCTCCAGCTGCTCATCTTGGCTCGTTAACCTGTTCGAAGCAGGTTCTATGTCGCTATGCTCATTATGTTCTACGTCGCTTCCCAATTCTGTAGCAGCTCGAGATTCTTCCGATAGATGTTGACCCACGAGTTTGGGGGTTACGGCTCCTATATTATTAGATACATCTGTAGGGTGCTTGTAAACTTGCGCTTCGCATGAAGGATAATCCGGAACTTCGGACGGATTTGGAGGTGCCAATGTGTGGATGTTCTCCTTGACAAGACTTGATTCTTTTTGTCTAATGCTCTTAGCAGATTTACTTCGCGATGCATTACCCTCTAGAGTATCTATAACTGTAGGAGTTGCTAGTGGCTTCTTCACATAAGCTCTCTGTGCAAGAACTTGTCGAGAAGTATGGTGACATGCTTCACTAAGAGTAGTATCTCTAGGAGAGGCATTTGAAGGGCTTTTAATGTTATTTCCCAATCCTCGCCCTGGATAGTAGCATTTAACAACCACATCTTGAAGCTGCAAGTTTCCTCGTTCACTATCCTGAGCTATTCTGGGAATTTGCTCCGAGGCTACTGCCTTGATATTATGGTTGTTCTGAGCGGCATTGATATGACGATGACATGTTACCATGTCACTAGCCATCTCTGAGTGATCAATAAGTTGTCTTTCGGGAGATGAGGGTCTTCTCTTATGGATTTTCGCTGACTCTCTGCCAGATGTGGGCAATCGTTGGTTCCCTAGAGCTCCGCCGGTAGCACCCATATCTATCATATCCCGAATCTCGTTAATACTATCCGAGGTGCTCGAGATATCAATATGTCGACCACCACCTGTTCGGTCGATTCCGGTATCTTTAAAGATCCCAGTCTTATCTAGAGACCTTCGTACTGATTCTGGGGTTGTGCTAGTCCTGCAATAATTTGAATCGTTTATCCGGCGTTTATTGGTAGTTTCACCGGGCGATTTCAGGCTGTCTGACCAGCTGATGTATGAAGTCGCCTTTCCTGATTTTCTGCTGTATGATTCATGTGCAGTTTCAGAGACAGGTATACGTCTATTCGGCCGGTATGGAGCTGTTGGCTTCTCAGGACTTGATGTACGAACACCAAACCCTAGGAACGGGTATTGAGGTAAGCCAGTCGGCTCGTATGCAGAGATAGAGTGGTTTGAATGGATTTTATCATTAGTATTGCGTTCACATGCGAACTTTGCGTAAGAAGACCTCTTCAAGGGTGCTTCCGGCCCACGACTTGCAGAGTTTGCGTTTAGCTCACGCAAAGGTATCTTCGCTGTAGAGAAATAAGAAGATATCTCGTCTAGTGTGAGTTGATTTTGACGTTTCTCCTTCTCCCGCGACTTTGAGACTATTCTCTCGTTCGCGTCGACCGGTTGCCGTTTTGAGTGCATTAGGAATTCCATTTCTGAAAATGCTAGGTCTGGTACTATAAGATATGAATAAGTAGGGGAATAAAGGGAATTTCCATGAATCCTTACAGCCGCGCCGTTGTGCTGGGGATGACGCTCGTCCCTTTTTGAACAGGCCGAGACTCTGCGAAGGGCGCATCTATAAAAGTGTTAGTGACAGGCCCACGAAGAGACAGAACTTATGCATACTGTCAAGCGATCATTTCCAATACTCTTTGAAGAAAAATTGCGCATGAGATCTTCCCCTGCCTTCTTTGTAGTCTTCCGTCTGTCTCCTCTCTTCTCCCTTCTAAGTTTCTTGTGCACAACCTTACCCTGTCCGTCGGACTTTGCTATTCTGTCAGGATTGTAACGATCAACTTTTGTTTTGTGTCGCTTTCTCTTCTCAAATACTTCCTTTTCTAGTGAAGAGGCGGAATCAGAAGAGCTGACATTTGACGATGACGGAGCTGTATCGAGTTTTCGTCTCTTTTTAGGCCGTATTGGAGGCTCCAGCATCTCGAGCTTAGTAGCAGCAGTAGGCCGACGAGGTTCGAGCGGAGTTTGTTCAAAACCAGGCTCAAGGAATGAAGTTCCGGAAGAGGTCGATGTATGTCTGCGCTGTCTGCGTCGATGGCCATCTTCATTTGCTGGAACGGCTTGACCCTTTAAATGCAGGAAAGGCTTCACAATCTGATGTTCATAAGGACCTCTCTCGTATAAATGAGCACTGAGCACTTTTATAATAACATATCAGCGCAAGTTCCATCGTCAAGAGTGAGCTCTATCCGAGAATTTGCAGTGATTAAAAACGTACCGGCCTTCTTGCTGGGATTAGACACCGTATTAGGTGCTGTTGTTTCTGCCTCTGCTGTATGTGCAAGCCAATCCTGAATGTAATCGTCCTGTGTATTCCTCTGTAATGTCTCAACTATTCGCGGATGTCGGGGGTATTTTTCTTCCATCTCCGGACGATACTCATGACTTTCCACCGGCAAAGGACTAGGTGCATGACGAGCATGATCCAGAGATCTATGTTGCCGCTGCTTGGATTGACGACCTCGATGGCGGTGATTGCTTGGCTCTTTGAACCTGTGTCCTTCCATAAAGAGTGATCAACAACTGCATAGAGACCGATCAAGAGTGCGAGGTAAAAGAGCAAAGCTCCTAATGCATATTGGAATTTGTCAGAGGAAAAGAAGAGTTCAATTTCTGCAAGTGCGTAGTTCTAGACCTATAGGCAATAAATGGCAAATGACCATTATGGCAGCGTTCTTACATGCGATGTCAAAAAGGGCAGTCGCCCGTGCTAAGGTATTTCTTTCCCAAAAGGGAATTTGACTTGCGAGGCTCCGAAGAGCTCATCCTCAATGATGCAAACAGACTCACCTAACCCATGCTCATATTTTGTAGATATCTTTCTAAGTGTGCAAATTCTATGCTGCCAGTTCCAGCGGCACAAGCACCGATGATCCGATTCCCCTCCGGAAACTTTGCACAGCAAACTAAGGTCTTGTCGCTGCCGGATTTCACCCCGTCCATGCATTTGAAGCAAACGAAGGCGACCCGAATGTACGTTTAAATAGATTGAGCAGATTCGATGCCGTGTAGTCTTAAGAGCCGCCACATGGATTTATGTTATGTATGCTCTGCAGAGACGATGCAGATCCCCACAGGAGCGGTGTGAGGATTCCAGCCTTACCAGAGTTCCAAATTCAAGGCTGGCCGGCCTGGCCGGGGCAGGAGTTAAGAGCTAGGAATTAGGAATTAGGAATTAGGTATTCCCGACATTCTGCACTCTGCACTCTGCTTTCTTCCCGCATTGCTACATTGCAGCATGACTGCAGGGCCCCAGGGTGCCACGTCCGCAGGAAGTCACATGACATGCCAGAATCCGAAGACGTGCGTGAGTGAGTAATGCCGCATCATATTTAGCAGGTCTGGCAGGTCTGCCATGTCTGGCATATAGGGGACCAAAAAGGTTCGGACCGCCGAAGCGGCGGAATGGTTTGGTTACCTTACCTGTCAGGTCAGGTCGGCTTGGCGCAGGCTTCAGGTACCGAAAGCTTGGGCGACCTGACCTGGCCGGACACTACATATTCACCAGAGCTTCTTTTAACCTCGCAGAGCGGTTTGCCGCAGTACAGCACAGTGCTGTACCTACCGTACCGTGTAGCTGTGCGCTATGTGCCCAGTGCAGGGCAGGACGGCTGAGGTGTTCTCTGCTCCCCCGTGCGGCAACAGGACAAGCCAGCATGCTATGCTGTGTGATTGCCCGACACGCATCACACGTCGTCGGAGATGCGATGCGCCTCGGCCCCTGCGCAGCCGTGCCAGGCAGGCCGGTGCAGGGGACTGCGAAACATGGTGTGTGATCGTCAGATGCCGTTGATAGTCTGATAGAGCACTAGGACGGACGCTTTATCGATAAGCCTTGGGTCGGGGTGCGACCTTCTGGCGGCGAGCTTGCCTGCGAGCTTGCCTGCCCACCAGACGGCCCACCAGACGGCCCACCGGGGCTAAGAGGCCATAGGCTTCCGCCTGCGCTGCTGGCCTCTGCGGGCCCGGCCTTGCTGCCTGGCCTGCTGCCTGGCCTGCTGCCTGACGCAATGGGGGCGGCCAAGGCTGCTAACTGCCAACTGCTAACTGCTAAGGCCCTGCCCCTCCGTTCGTGTTCTCTCGCCAGGGCCCAAGCAGCGCCTGTCTGCGTGCAGTCACGACGCCTGTGCAGCTTTGGCACCCGGCCTTCTGCTTCTGTGCAGCATGGGATGGAATGCGCCGCCGTGTCCGACCTCTGGAGATCAACCCTCTACAGCTTCCACGACAGCAGCAGCACCCTCGCACGGCGATACCCAGTGCCGCTGTGGTTCGTGTGGTGACTGCGCGGCAAGGCAGATAGATAGATACCTCTAGTAGGCAGATAGTGGCTCTGTGGAGGAGGCGCCACGCCGGACACGCATGGTGCAATAGCACCGCGCAGCTCGCAGCTCGCAGCTCGCAGCTCGCAGGCCGGTGGATACGCAGCAGTGCAGCAATCTGGCTGCCGCGCTGCTCTACAGCAGGTTCAGTAAGCAAGGCAGCGTGCTCAGTACCTGCCTAGGCAGCCATTGAGCTGCCTCCCCTGGGATGCGATCCCTTAGAGGGCCCCAGGGCGGCGCGTGCCCTGGAGCAGTGCCGGACAGCGTCCCTGCGCTCCCTGTCCAGGCGTTGGGACATTGATCGTACAGTCGACAGACGCTCCCAACACTCCCGTAGCAGACCGGACAGAGCAGTAGAGGATACATGCGCACCCGCTACATTCACGCTGCCGCACGGCTCAGGCGCAGCGGGTGTGCGTGTAGTGATGCGTCGCGACAAATGCCAGGTGCAGATAGCCCAGATAGCCCAGATAGCCCAGATAGTCCCCCCCCCCGATAGCTACCTTTACCTGCCTACCTGCCTACCTGCCTGCCTGCCTGCCTACCTGCCTGCCTGCCTGCCTGCCGACCTCGCCAAGTGCCAAGTATCAGGAGACATTACGCCTAGCGGGTGTGGCAGCCGGCCCCTGTCCGCCAATCGTTTGCGCCCGCTCGCGCTGCTCTTGCCGAAGCCTGCTGTCGCCCAGGCGTAGTGCTCTGGATCATTCCCAGGGGACTCGCCTAGCTGCTAGCGCCATATGAGGGGCAGTCTCTTCAAGAACCCCGCTCCATCCTCCTTCCCTTCTTCCAACTACAACAATTCTTGTGATCTGTCAATTTTGCCAGCACAATCCTTCTCTCCGACGCACAGTCCTTTCAGTCTTTTGACCGAATACTTTGCCTCGAAGCCCAGCCTCACTCACCAATATCAACCCAAGAAGTTCGTCTGATCTCCTGTTTGCATGCGCTGACCTTACATCCGACCCTTCACCTCACTTATCATGTCACTGCTCCTGCTCCTTTCCAGTCCGTTCTACGGAGTCCTGTTCTGCCTCGATGTATCTTTCCTTGTGTGATCCGTGTTCCGTGTTCCGTACTACGTTCTCCGTTCTGCGTTCTCATACCACCGCCGGCGAGATGCGCTATTTTTGTGATGCGCGCGGAAATTGAGACTTGAATCAGATCCAGGTTTCTCCAAAAACATCAATCAAGATGTCTAAGCTCTTCATTGGGTAAGTCAAACCGTCCACCATCTCGAGCTCACCTTGGACATTCCACTGATACTCTGCTAGCGGCCTCGCATGGCACACTGATGAGAATGCTCTTCGTCAGAAGTTTGAGGAGTTCGGCGCCGTCGAGGAGGCTGTAAGCTCACATTCTCATCTAACTATCATCCTCGTCTAACATTGTGTAGGTCGTTGTTAAGGACCGTGACACTGGCCGTAGCCGTGGCTTCGGTTTCGTTCGCTATGGACAGGAGGCTGATGCCGATGCCGCTATTGCTGCCATGAACAACATTGAGTATGTTTCAATCTCAACTAGCAACAACTCATATATAAGCATGCTAACATCACTCAAGGTTCGATGGCCGTACCATCCGTGTTGACAAAGCTTCTGAGCGTGGCTCCGGTGGTGGAAGTGGATTCGGTGGTGGACGTGGCGGCGGTGGCGGATATGGTGGCGGCCGTGGTGGATACTCCGGCGGTGGCGGATACGGTGGCGGCCGTGAGGGCGGCTACGGTGGCGGACAGGGTGGTGGATACGGTGGAAGCCAGGGAGGCTACGGTGGTGGTGGTGAGTGAGCCTGAGTCCAGAATGAATGACTTCGTATTGACCGTCAGATAAAGGATACTCCGGCAATGGTGGCTACGGTGGTGGCCAGGACCAGCAGCAGGGTGGCAGCCAAGGTGGCCGTTGGTAATTCACGATCGAGTGCGACTTGTTCTTTCCGACATTGTGCTCTCACGTACGTCGAAGAGAACAGAAATTGGTTGCTTTGGTTGCTTGCAGCGAACGGTTAATTGTGTAGCGGACTTTGGGATACCCTTCTAATGGTCCCAAGGGATATGCTTCGTGGTCTCTGAATGCGGTTCTCACCTTAGCAAGCTTTACGCTTCGCTCGGAGTTATCGGGGGTTTTCTACCTGGTTGCTTGATCATATGTTCTTCAAAACTCGTCATAAAGGTTACTCAGTATCCGATTGCGTTTGGACTGGGATCATTTGGATCTTGGTCTCATCTTGTGACTGCACTTTGCAGGTCTAGCTAGGGCAGTCATGGCCGAAAAGGGAATGAAAATGTTTCTCAGAATATCACTTTTCCGTTTCTTCTTGCTCCTCCGTGCTAGTAGTCTTCTTATGCTCGCTCTGTATGGCTTCATGGGTCACGTCTTCAGCACGGAGACCAGTGTCCCTCTTCTCAATGGCCCTCAGCCTATTGGCAAGATCTTTAACATGGCCATCGCCACTCTCTGGACTGAGCTCGTCCAAGGCCCTCTCCAAGCCTAAGAGGTAATCCCTATTGAGTCCACTCGGACCTTCACTCCTGTAGATGTGCTCGGCAAGCTCCTGGGGATCTTGCGGGCCAGTAAACTGTGCGTTATCGGGCGTGCCTATGTAGACCAGGGTCATGATGGGCGGCGAGGCATCGGCGGGGTGAAAGGGCGTATAATGGATGGTGTAGCCGTTGATCTCCCTGATATCCAAATACCCACGAACCTCGGCGACCCTCGCGGGCTCAATGCGATAGGCCGTTCCCCAGACCCGGTCCGAGCCCGAGCCATGATGATCCCGCAGCGTCTCCCAGAAGCCACGCTCGATCAGCGTGGCGACGCGTCCGGGGGCGTCCGGCGTGCCTCTATGATCCTCACTACGACGACGTGTCAAAAAAGATGTGTGCCCGACGTACACCAAGAATACCTTGTCTTGCATGCTTCCTCCCCCCCCCCCCCCCTGTCTCCGTTGCTTCTTTGCTTACCTTGCCTAAACCATTGATTCTACATGAGCCTCCATTCCCAGATAGAAAGGATCAGGGACGGGAGCTGGGCTGAACTCACCTGCCAGAACCGCCGCACGTAGCCCGTGACCCAGCCTGGGATTCTCCTATCTATAGCACGCAAGGCACGCCGGCTTAGTCACGGTGCGCTGGAGATGGTGGGAGCGGAGGGGGAGGGAAGTGTGGAAATACCGAAATGGGGAGGAGGTTTCCATATTAGGCTTCTGTGGAAGGTACTGAAATCAGTACAGGTGCGGGATCTGGACGCTGGGCCGTATGGCTTGCTGGCTTGCTGGCTTGCTTACCCGTAGCCGAAGAGCCAGAACTCTTCTTGCAGCTCTTCTTGCTGTTGCTGTTGCTGTTGTGCCCCTACTTCTTCTCGTTCCTGACGTTCTGGAGCTGCGGACATGCTTGCTCGGACGTCTTCTCAGCAGAGCTTGGGCGGGCTTTGAATCGTGGGAGATCGGACCGAAATAAACTGGGAGACGGGGAGGAAGGAGGACGTTCAGAGGTCGGCCGAGACGGGAGGGTTTTGTAGAGCCCTGTCGACAGAGCGCCCCACCGTAGACGGAACTGTATTGAATAAATACCGTGGCCACCAGCGAAGGCGTGCTGTGCTGCGCTGCGCTGCGACTCTGCGACGCGCATCTGCCGGCCCTGCGCAGCGCTGCTGGGGATTTCCTCCTCGACGCATCCGCAGGGCCGAGCAGGCGTGCTGTGCTGGTTCGCAGCGTCTGCTGTCGTCGAGGACGCTGTTTCGTTCGGCCGTCGGCCGTCTGCCGGCCCTGGCGAGGCTGCCACAGCGCATGCGTGCGCCAAGCCGCGACGCTGGGAGTCTGGCGTGGCACGCCCGCACCGCACGCCGGGGCGGCTTTACTCGTTATTTCCGCCGCGGCTGCAAGTCGCTGGCTGCCCTGGGGATGATGGCCCGCATCAACACCAGCCTCGACACCTGGATACTGCTCCATCTCTCATCTTTTTCTTGTGCGTGGGATCCGACTGCGAATGCCCAAGAGGCCTTTGTATATCTCATCACCCGGTAGGGAAACTCGGCAGCCAGATGGCATTGCGGGCATCCCTCCAGCTAACTGTGGGGCGGACCACCGAGGGCCTGATATCCCTCCCAGACCTCGCCGTCCAGAACACCATCAGTCAATCAACCCCGCGTGGACGTCCCTATCGGTAAGCCCGACCAGAATCCAGAACAGAGCAACCATCGGACTGCAGAATGTACTGCATCTCGGGTTGCAGCGGAGTAGCAACTCACTCGACTGGAAGGAAACAGCTCCCTTTCTTGCCGCAGTGCTGCACGAGCACAGTGGCTGGCGTCCTTCTCCCTTCTCTCAAAGTCGTTGTTGACTTGGCCACAGTCTGTCTCGGCAATAAGAGGTCCGCACCGGTAAAGCAAAGCCCTGATAAGATAAAGTAAGATAAGCTGCTGTATATATCCAGGTTGTCTCCCCTGTTTCGGTCTAATACCCAGGGCGAGAAGCTAGGTAGGCTAAGGCGGGTAGGGTTGAAGGGTAGGATTCCTATATCAACTTAGTTACCTTACCAGCCTATTATGAGCACTGTTTTCTATTGTTTTGCACTTCCTGGGCTACTGGTAGATCTATATAATACAACCCCTTTATAAGCAATCGTCACTAATTTCAATATTGGCATTGTGCTTTAACTTATAGTCCATGAGACCTCCTCCTTGAACAAAAGGCGAAGTATACCCAGTATTCGGGTCTACAAGGGCCCTGAGCTCTTGCCAGTATTGTATGCAGCCCTACAAGGACCCGAAGATCTCCATCTTCCAGTATGGCATTCCTCACATCATTGAAACGAATCGGATCTGATGCTTACCGTTTATAAACCTCTGGTTCCCGATCCTATAATTATTACAGCCCCTTTACCACTCGTCCTCCAACACCGTCGCTTTTGCAACGCATGCTGGATCATACGCTCTGGCAATATAGCTTCTCGATAGATGTCCTAACATTCCAGAGCTACTTGCAGTGTGCTCATTCAGGGGCCGGCTGTCTTGCGTTATCTCATCTTCAAATGTCGACATCGTTGAAGTGCGTGTTGAAGCGGGATACTTCGTGGCCACCGCCGCGTCTACACAGCCTAGATATGAATCTCTGCTTCCAAGACACCCTTAATCAACCAAGCCGTCGTCAGCCTACACCAAAGTTCAACAATGCGGTAGAGGCGGCGGCGGCGGCGGCGGCGGACGTCTCTTATGGTTTCCGCCGTTCACCGGGCACGCCGCACGTACGTCGGTGAGGTTCCGCCGGAAATCGCCAGAAGCAGGAAAACGAGAATCGCGATGCCAAAATTATGGTTTGAGACCCGTCATCATCTCGCTATCTGTAAGCATGCAATCGCGGGCCATCTCTCTATCGAGCGAAATACAGATCACACCTTAATAACTATGGGGCCAAGTATATAGCAACTATGTATTTTGGACCTCTCTGGTCATAATTCAAAAGTCTTCATTCGGTCCTGTGCCTCACCATACCTAGATCCTTACAGCCTCTCGTACCCTGTAAACCAACTGGAGACAGCCAGCTACCTGCATTCAACAATATATCTGCGATCCCGTTATCGCACCACAGATCGCCCAGTCGATCACTACTCGAGTATGGTTTCTGAAGCTGAAGCACGTGATATCTACCGCGGAAGCATCCACTTCGATGGCCTGAACATCGCGAACTTCTCCCGCGAGATTTTCGAATCCTGGAGGGCTGGAGGGATCACTGGAGTGAGCTGCACGGCGGGCATCTGGGAAGGCTTCCGCGGATCCATCGCGAATGTCGTGCAGTGGAAGAAATGGTTCGAGGAGCACTCGGACCTGATTGTGCAAGCAACCACCGTCGCCGATATTCGACAGGCCAAGAAGGACGGGAAGACGGCGGTTCTACTGTCGTGGCAGAACACCGCTGGCATAGAAGACCAGCTTGATTACTTGCGTGTTTTCCGTGATCTGGGTGTCAGGAAGATGCAGCTGACCTACAACACGCAGAACTACTCGGGTGCAGGCTACACCGAGAAGAAAGATTCCGGACTGACGGGGTTTGGCGAGGAAGTTGTCACGGAGATGGCGAAGCTGGGCATTGTATGTGATCTGAGCCATGTAGGCCCGGTCACGAGCCGCGATGTTATCGAGTTTGCGCCAGAGGGAAAGCCACCGTGCTTCTCGCATATCCTGCCTGGTGGGCTGCGAGACCACCCAAGGAATAAGACCGACGACTTGATCAAGCTGCTGGGATCGAAGGGTGGCATGGTCGGACTCTCTCAGTTTGGGCCTCATATGGAGAAGGGAAACGAGAGCACCATTGATGACTACGTCAAGGCAGTCGACTATGTCATCAGCCTCATAGGTGAGGACCTCGTCGGGATCGGCTCGGACTCCAGCGAGGGCCATGGCCGGCCATCTGACTTCATGGCGTGGTGCAACAAGGACAAGGGCTATGCGAGGAGGTTGACGCCCTGGGGCTCGCAGAAGGTGGTGAAGCCCCTGGGGCCCTTGGCAGAGAGGGAGAAGCTGGCCGAGGCAATGGCAAGAGCAGGGTGGTCGGAGACGAAGATCAGAAAGGTGCTCGGGGAGAACTGGCTGAACTATCTGGAAAAGATCTTTGGAGAGTAGAAGGAGAACTCGTAGAGCTAATCATCCCACAACGAACCAGAACCAGTCGTGCTCCAGATCCGGGGTGCCCAGTGCTCCGCAATGACAGACGATGCGAGCGGTCGTGGTGAGATGCATTGCATATAAAGGTCGGGCACGGTTCAACGAGTGGTAGATCACATCATCACGACAAGGACATAAGGACAAGCAGCTGCCCAGATAGAGTCATGATAAGACCGGTGATATAGCAATAGCAAATAACAATTGTCTCAAAGCTCCCGTCGTTTCTTGACAAGAGAAATAATACCCCTAAAATACTTGAGGCTGATGATATGGCAAGTGGTCTCAAGGCTCTCGCCGTTTGCTGACGAAGCAGAAGACCACTCTTGAATGTACAAATACTTGTTCTGATCGAATCTACTCGCCCATTCCAAAAATTGCCCAGCCAGGCGAGTTCGCTGCCAAACGGCCAGAACTGGCCAAACCGCCCGTCGAACTGGTCAATTCGAGAATCCGTCAAGTAAATCCGATCGGTTCCAGCAATTTCTCGAGCCGTGGCCGGTACGGCCTTGCCGGGATCCCGGGGTCCTCCCGCGGCCGCCGCTCGCCATCGCGGCCTAGTCGAAAACGGAGATTTTTGTCTGCGCTGAGTCGGAGGTTCGCCGATGGCCAGCGGCGGGACGCGCTGGGTGCCAAAGGCATGCCAGGCGGTTAGCCTCGATGTCGTGATTGCAGAGATGGGATGTATCAAGGCCGCGGAGGCTGCAGGCGACGTCTACCCAGGAGACACCAGGTGTATAAGAACAGGCGTGGATGCTGATGCAGGAACGCTTTTTCTTCGCACCACCGGTTGGATGTTCCCGTTGGAGCCGCAACCTGCCCCTATTCTCTATCTGTCCTCTGCGCCGCCGTCATGGCTTCGTCTGATAGCAAGACCTTTGATACGGTGGAGGCCCCCGCTCCCGCCCCCGCATCCTCGGCTGACGCTGGCCGGCTCGACGTCGCCGGCGAGCCCAAGGCAAAACTGCCCCTGAGCAAGCGCATCTTGGCGGTGGTCTGGGACTCGCTCGACAAGACGCCGGAAGAGAGGAAACTGATCGCGAAGCTCGATTGGTGGATTCTATCATATGTCTGTGTGGCCTACTTCGTCAAGTATCTCGACCAAACAAATGTAAGCCCCTTCCAGGCAAGCCTGCCCCCCGCCGCCGCTCGCTGATGATGGCCAGGTCTCGAATGCATATGTTTCCGGGATGAAAGAAGATCTCAACATGTCCGGCAACGATCTGAACTATCTGACCACGTACTGGACCGTCGGGTACATTCTCGGCCAGTTCCCGAGCCAGATGATTATGACCAAGGTTCCCCCGTCAATTTGGCTGCCCGCCTGTGAGGTTGTCTGGAGCGCCCTCACCATTGCCGTGGCCGGAGCCAAGAACGTGCAGACAGCGTATGCCCTGCGCTTCTTCATTGGCCTATTTGAAGCCTCCGCCTACGTCGGAATCATGACTCTGCTCGGAAGTTTTTATACGCCAGCGGAGCTGGGAAAGCGTGCTTGCATCTTCCAAGCCTCCTCCAGCGCTGCCCAAATGTTCTCTGGCTACCTCCAGGCCGCGCTGTATAGCGGGATGAATGGGCGAGCTGGTTTATCCGCATGGCAATGGCTGTTTGTTTTTGACGGTATCATCGGTATCCCAATCAGTATCTACGGCATTTTCGCTATCCCTGATTCGCCGGCAACTTGCAAGGCCAGGTGGATCACCCCGGCAGAGAAGCAATTGGCTATAGACCGCATGGAGAAAATTGGGCGTCGTCCTGCGTCGAAAATTACGTGGCAGACCTTCAAGGACATCCTTACTGCCTGGCCGGTCTGGCTTTTCTCCGTCGCATTTATTTGCCATGTTCTTGGTATCAAGATCTACTCATACTTCAACCTATGGCTCAAAGCGTCCAAGAAGTACACTGTCGAAGAGATCAACATCATTCCTACCGCAGGCTATGGACTCCAGATCTTTTGCACTCTCGGATACGCCTGGACCAGTGACGCCTTGCGAGTCCGCTCTCCGATCATCGTCTTTGCGTGCGTAATCGCGCTCATCGGGTGTATCATCCTATCCATCTACCCCAACGCCAACACCTCGGCGATGATGGCCGGCTGGTTCCTGACCTTCTGCGAGACCGGGGCCGGCGCGCTCTTCATCACCTGGATCAACGAGACCGTCGGCTTCTCGCAGGAACACCGCATCATCGTCATCGCGCTCGTGGAGACCTTCGCGTTCGTGTTCTCGGCCTGGGTCCCGCTGCTCGTGTACAATACCGCGGAAGCGCCACACTTCAAGGTCGGATACAAGATGGCGGCCATGTTCTTTGCGCTGGAGATCGTGCTGGTTGGCGTTATGGTCTGGGCGGAGAAGCATGGGTGGAATAAGGGAGACAAGCGGATCTTGAGAGAGGAAGCTGCTGGTGATGCAGTCTCGATTGCTGGGACAAGCGCCAGTCTGGAAGACAAGGGAACTGGAGTCGTCTAGACTCTAGAGTATATCTGTAGCGTTTTATTGTGGGTTTCTGCGGGCGTAATTATGAATTTTTCTCAATATTGGTTGAATGTTGTATACTATTGATTCTCTCTAATCGAGGCCGACTTCTGCGCTTTGCGCTCTGTTACGAAGCAAATACTCGCCGTTGAATGAGAATGATGAATGGTGAGACGAGATCCTATGGCAGGTAATGGGAATGATGATAGTAGCTAGATGTGATAAGTAAGGTGGCATTTCTTGAGGTGCTCCAAAGTCCTTTCTTCTAGCTACCGCGAATAGGGGGAAGGCCCACGGAATCAAGCAGCAGGCACTAGCAGGGAATTCAGAACTTATATACCGGTATGCATATACATTAGGAGGACAATCGCCATTTTTAGTGGCTTTCAGTACTTCCAGCAATTTAGACTCCATTTCATGGATAGCTATAGTGTAGATACCCCGGAGTTCTCATATGTATTGTACAATACAAGTACCATCTCCGCCCACCCGTATTTTAGCGAGACATGGGAGACTTTTGCAGCGGAGCTGTCCAGAGGTTGTATTTATATATATATTTAATATATCCGAGTAAGCAAAACCAGTAAGTCTAATATGCTAGAGCTATTCAGCAAGCCTATATGAGGTGGGTATTTTATTCTGAACTATCATCGATATCATCGGAGCGGGGGCCGTAGATGCGCAAGGCGATAGATAGATACGGGGTGTAGATACTCCGGCCCGTTAGGATTCGATGAAGGTAGTGCCGGGTAGCGCCAGGTTTCAGTGCTCAGCCTCGAGCTAGAAATCCACCGCTGGACTCGACGACAACATTTCCGCTCCCTGGCTTCACCACAATATAAATCTTCTGTTATAGCGTGCCATATTCACCACCAAGATGGCATACAACAGGACGTTTAACCCCGACGCGCTTCCAGCGTAAGCTACTCCACCGCGGCGGGCGCATTCCACGGCCGAGCAAGCCCCCTCATGACAATCACTGCTAATCGAGTGCCCTTTTAGCTTCGCAGAGCCCGAAAGAGTAAGTCGCTATCAGATGGCCATGCCCTGCCACCCCTCCAACATAGCCACTGAGACCATATAGAAACGCCCAGAGAACTCGGCCAGCACTTCACAGGACTCCCTGCCTCGGAAGGCAAGCGTCCAGGGACGCCCTCCGCACCCAGAACCCCAGTACGGCAACAAGCCAGTTCCGCCGATACCACAGCAGAACCCCGTACGAAACGACCTATATGGGAATGGCGGTTCTGGGCAAGGAAGACAGTCCCCCGGCCAGGCTCTGGGGAGAGGCCCCTCGCCCGTGATGCAGCCGCAAGGAAACTACGCCTATGCGAGCTCCCCCCCTGGGGCACACAGTGGACGCTTCCCACCGAACCAGCAGCGCCCTCAAATCTCCCGACCGCCTCCCTCACCTGCACCAGGAGGACCTCCTCCAGACCCATCTCTGCTGCCCTTGTTTAGAGCTGTCGACAAGAATGGTATGCCCCGTCTCTACATGAAATCTCCGTCCCACGTCCCTGCTAACAGCCCTTTAGGCACTGGCCAACTCTCCGAAAAGGAACTTGGCGCTGCCCTCGTAAACGGCGACTGGTCCGCCTTTGATCCATATACTGTGCGCCTCATGATCCGAATGTTCGATAGCGACCGCTCAGGCACCATCGGCTTCGAAGAGTTCTGTGGTCTCTGGTCCTTCCTAGCTAGCTGGCGCACACTCTTTGATCGTTTCGATAGCGATCGGTCCGGTAATATCTCGCTCGACGAATTCACCAATGCCCTGGTGGCCTTTGGATATCGCCTGAGCTCAGACTTCATCAGATATCTCTTCGACACCTACGACAAAAGCGGCCAGAGGAACCTGAGCTTCGACCTCTTCGTTCAAGCGTGCATCAGCCTGAAACGGATGACGGACAGCTTCAAGAGATACGACGATGACAGAGACGGGTTTGTGACGCTCTCGTTCGAGGATTTCCTCACCGAGATCCTGAAACAGCGTTGATTGCGCCAGCGGGATCTCTGCTCACATATGAGCCCTGTTTCCTTGGCTGGTTGAGAAGATACCCACTTTCGCCTTGCTGCCATGGAATTTTTTTTTTTTATGTATGTAGCTACGAATATATCGAAACCATCACCTGGCCTGCACTGATAGTAATTCTTGGTGACTCTTACAGCCTGCAATATTGAGCCCTGCATACAGATCCAAGGCCTCCTGTCAATAAACCATGATAAGAAGTCTTTCGTCTCTTCAGCGTGGTAGCCCAGAGATCAGCGAATGATAAACAAACAAGTCTTTATTCCGAGCTTGAGAGTTGAGAGTTCACAACTTACTAATTCTTGACAAGAATTCTCAAATCAAGAGTCCTCAACTCGAGATTCAAAGACAAATTCTATTAGATATAGGTATCTCCAGAGACAAAGCCTTTGCCATCTAATGATGCATGTATTTCTGAGCCAAACCCAAACCCCTATCAAGCTTCGATTCTGCCATTTCCTGTAGCGAAACAAGCACAACTGCGGTGCCATTCGCGTGACTGGGGTATCACCGCTGTGACTGTACGAATTTATACAACTGAGAAGCATCACGCTGCAGAGATAGATCATATCCTTCATACCATGTATACAGGTGGTCTCCCTGGTGCAAGGGGCCTGTACTCTATCGGCATGGCTGAAAGAAAGAAAAATGCACTGCTGCGATCAGACACTTGGATTAATAATACAGCAGTCTCTTTTATCACCAATCATCAATTCGGAAAAATTCCTTATTGGGATGGGGGGGGGGGGGGTTTCTTTTGTTGAGAGAGCATGTTCGCATGTTCGTAGCTGTTCTTCTTGGGCTCGTCGAACGAACAGATACAAAAAGTATAGAATTACAATATCTTATGCATACATTTACATTTACATTAGCGTACTGTGACAGTGCCCACGTGCTACTACCATGCCGCCACTCTAGATACTTTAGCCTTCTGAACCTCGACAGAAATCAAGGAGAAAAGAAATCCGCTGCCGTGAAGGATATGCTCTCGGCGGTCCCGCTCTCTCCAGAAGCACTCTGGTAGCTTGCGTGCGGCGTGCCGCTCTGGCTCTCCCCCGTCTCTCCCATCGCCATGATGGCATCCCTCATCCCCGGAAACTCCGCATCCAGATCCTTGAAATAGCCACTGGTATGAGGATTCGCAACATAGAGCTGTGCTATCGCATCAAGGAGGACTTTCAATGACCCCCGTCGCGACGCGTCGGCTCGCACGGTAAGGGATCGCATCAAGACTCTCGCTGCATTGAAGAGGCAGATCCCAGTGAATGGGTGCAGGAGCCTGACATCAACGCCCTCGGCCAGCGCCATCGTACTAGAGACCATCTCAGCAGCAGCGGTCCGCAAAGCCTGGCTCTCAAGCAGACTCGACGGCGTGATGCCCTGTGCCGAAGCCTGCTCCTCGGCCGCCTGATGCAGGAGAATTGTGCTGGTGGGTGCGCACATGGAGAGGAATGTCAGTATGGGCGTGTGTGTGAAGCCGGATGCTTGAAGATGCGGAGGGACTGAGAAGGCATAGTGCAGAGTGTCATCTAGCCACGTTATTTTCTGCCATATGTCGTTAGGGGAGGGATAGCTATGTTTAGAATTGTCTTCTTGTTGAAGCGCTTTGAGCTTGCGTCCGGCTTCGGCGAGAAGAACATTCGCTGCGGCAGCGGGTGGAAGAGTGGCCGCTGCACCCTGGGTTGATAGGGCGGCATGGAGAGTCATGGATCGTGTTGATCTACTGTTTTCGTAGTCAGATTCGGCGACAGGAAGGAGAGTATAGATCTAAGTCACGTAAGAAGTAAATCATCTAGCAGGAAGTTGACATCCTACATCTTTATCGTCAATGATCATCGGACAGCTTTGAGCAAAAGCTGCAAATCTGTCCAGGCAAAAGGCCATCCAAAATGTCCGTCTTTGCTCTTCAACTTCTGTCCAATCTTTAGCCAAAGGGCGGTATCTTTTGAATGGACGTACTCCATCAATTATATGCAGACCCATAATTTGGACAAGACGGACAGCTCGAGCAGTACTTGTCCACCATCTATGGAACTGCATTTGAAGAAGCTCATAAATTGCAATTAAGACCCAAGTCTGAGGTCTGGCTATGACAATAGATGACACACCGGCGTCATTGTGCTCTATTTCCTCAAGCTGTTTCCTAGATGACCGATATAAAATGTCATGAATTGAGGAGTAGTCTGGCAGTGTTAGGGATCCAAGTGCACATACTATGTGTCTAAGATACATGGGAGGACGCAGACGTGGTTCTGAGACTATAGCCGTGTTATATCTTGAGTGATGAAGCATTGGCGTTGATTCGTGTATGGTACCAAAGTATACTCGCTCTCTAGATAATCAGTATAAGCTTAATTCTTTAATAAATATAGCAAAGACACAACAAGCGTACAAATCTGCCATCGTTTCACTGCTCATTTGGTCTGGCCTCCATTCTGATTTGGATGTAGATGGATATAACGTCTTTTTGTGTGTAGCGGACCGAACGACAGGGATTGCCGGTCTGTACGCCGAACGGCCAACCTCTTCTAGAAAGAAAAAATGTTAGAAGAATGCATTATTTGTGTTAATATAACTAACCTGATTCATCCTCATGCTTCTGTATCCGTGGTCGTCTTCCAGTATGTTGTGACTTCGGAGCTTCGTATATACACTCGAATCCTAGACGCGTACAGGAATCACATGGCACTTCTTTATTGCACCTCATCTTCCGCCGTCGGCAGAGATTGCAGGCCATCCTTGAACGATGGGAATCGGATCCGGAGACGTCCGAACCAGCCCGGTCTGCCTCATTGTCCGGAGACATTGGCCAACGTTGGAGTCGTTGGACTTGTTGTCGTGGGTCGACACGGATATCAACGACTCAGTCGGTGAACATGATGTAAAATATAAAGGCTTTGTCACTTTTAGTAGATATTACAATATCTGGACAGATATAACAATGCAGTCTTGAGGATAGAGGACGAATTCGGCAGCTTCTTAAAATAACAGCCGTGGGTGGCAGTAGGCTAGCAAGACCAGAGCATGCAATACATTGATGATCCCTTTCGCTTCTTCTGCGCTGAATGGATAGATTTCAGCATCTCTGCAGCATAATTATACAAGACCTCGAGCATTGGAATCCCCGTATTGTGGTTGAAGTTTCTGGCGACCAATGCACGTCGCGAGGTCGTGATTGTACGTTGCACGTTGACGGTGGCTGCCAGTGGTTGCGTAGTCCAACTGGGGAGACGTTGAAGTCCTGCAGAATACAGCTGCACGGGCAAATATTCTGCAGTGTAAGCTCAGTTTGCACACCGGAGTTTTCATTTCTGGGCTCTTACAGGCTCCCAAAGAACCGAATTGGAGAGGAAGCAGGGCGCAATAGGCATCGACAGGGCATGGAATCGACAGGCACCCAGGGAATCAGGCGCACTGGGAGGCAAAGAATTGGCCATCCGCGACCGTCGTGCCAACACCAACACATCAGCACACAGACGCTGCCGATGTCATTGGCAATAATGGGCCGGACCAAGTCGCCATCAGCATCGAATTGGCCTCTATGAGCCAGTGCTGTCGCCGCCGTCACTGCCGTCACCCGTCACTGCCACTCGAGCCTCGACAAGAGTCCGATTCGTATCGATGAAATCCTGCTCGGGATTATTAGGCTCCCGAGCTTGCGTCGACAAGACAGTCATGACTGTACCTACAGTGGCAACGAGAGGCGAAACGAAAACCACCAGCTGTGCTTTGCGAGCACGACAAATCTTGAGCCAGGACTCTGCATGACTGTGCAAGCCATGTAGTCGCCGTCACAGATCCTTCAGAGAAGACATGTCTCAATCACACCCTGTCAACGACGGAACATACTCATCCGGTGTTGTCCGACCGACTATTCGGTTTCGAAAGCGAGGAGGAAGGCAAGACTCGATTCAATGGCTGATCGGATCCTATATTCCAGAGCATCAAAGCATGCCACTTCCCTGATCTGGTCTGTCGGGAAGAGACGGAGGCCGAACCTCCCTTTTCGTCTTCTTGGTCTTGACTCCAGTATAAAATCCGAGCCTTGAGAGGATGTTGGTTCAGCGTAGGTGGTCCGATTGACGGCAAACCAATCATATCTAATACCACATCTAATGGCCATTTCTTTTGCAACAAGGACGCCTGGCTCCATGAGCCTGATCATAGATCTGGCCATCCTAGAAGCTCGAGCCCGATTTGAGCAATCCAAGCCAATGATGCTTTGAAGGAGTAATCGCCGTCCTTTTCTAGTATTCTTTTTGTCCAAGCAGTCTCCCATTTTCTAAAAGGGCTGCAAACATTCCGAGCTATAATTCTACACGAGGCTCTTGCTATAGATCAGCCCGAACGTCCATTTCCCAACATCTCGTATCTGACAGCCTCGAATAAACGAATATGTAGTTTCGATATTGCTACTCTATTATAGTCACTTTCAGTGAATCAGAGTGATTCTAGTTGGTTTGCTTTTGTCGGTCTTCACGACAAGTTATACTATATATAGATCTCTTTCAATCAATGCATCCTCTGTAAAGCTAACATCCTCGATATTTTCTGATCCATGGAGACGACGGATAATACCCCACAAGATAAGACAAAGTGAAACAAGATCGAAGAAATGGCCTTTATTGATACTGTGCAGATCGTTTTGCCGTCTTGGGTTCTTGTCGTTGTTCGGCACTTCGCGGTCGTTGAGACTTGCTACCGAGAGCGGTGCTGCTGTCGTTGTATTGTCACGATGTGACGACGGATAATACCCTATAAGATAAGACAAAGTGAAACAAGATCGAAGAAATGGCCTTTATTGATACTGTGCAGATCGTTTTGCCGTCTTGGGTTCTTGTCGTTGTTCGGCATTTCGCGGTCGTTGAGACTTTTGCTACCGAGAGCGGTGCTGCTGTCGTTGTATTGTCACGACGTGACGAGAGGATACCAGCTGAGATGTACCTAAATGGAAGCATGGTTTGATGTATTAATTCATCACGATTCACCAGTCATAGTGGAAAACAGTAGCATACTTTGTTTTTTGATTATTGATGTATCGACCGTCCACATATATATGTAAGGCTAGCCCTGCCCCATCGACTTCTTCTCTACTTTCACCGTCTCTACTACCACATAAAATAGGCACTTTACAATGATCCCGTTCTGTCACTCCCAGGAGAAAGCCAACTGAGGCCGTAGCCTCGTTCCACCCAAACCTAACGCCACCCAAACCCGCAGCCGACGAATAAGGGGTCTCAAATATGAAATGAAACGCATTAATACAGTGCATCCATCTCTATGCGTTTCCAGGCCTATCGTATCTCATCTCCCATTAGTCGATAACGATCATCTCATGCTTTATGCCATTCTTGCTAGTATGTTGATGCTGTTGATCCTGTCCATTACTCTGGCCCTGAACCCGAGCCTGAGCCTGAGCCTGAGCTTGACTTTGGCTATTCCCTGGCGTCGGAAGTTGCAGCTTTATTGGCACAGGGGCAGTCAAGCCTGCGACTACAAAGTCCCTTATAACCTTATCGACGCGTCCTAGCAATTCCTCGGCGCCCTCCTTCTTTGCAATGCCCGCATTTTGCATGCCTCTCCACTCCATATTTGCACCATTATCATCCCAGACCGTTTTGAGTGCAATATCTATCTCATCCGCCGGAGGTGTAGTGTACTCACGATTTCGTCTAATGTACCACCAAGGAATATTGTTTCGGTGCTTTAGGTTGATGTCGAGCAGTACTTGACGAGGTTTTGGTTTCTCTCCTGATACTGAGGTAGGAGATGAATTGAAATTGTAGCGGACGGCATACCAATCCGAGGATCTGCTGAAGACAATGACTTCTCCCACATCGAGAAGAGAGACCCAAGCTTCTTCAATATTATCCAGACCGCGAAGTACAGGCAGAGTAAGTGGGAGGAGCGTGGCGACGCCATTCAGACCGGTTGGTGAGTTTAGAATCTTGTTCAAATGGTCGAGAATACGAACATGAGGGTTACCAGCTTCTAGTGTGAGAGTTAAGGTATCCGCGAGATCTGCAAAATCGACTGTTGCACGATAAACATGCACATTTTCATCAAGAACTATTGCGTCAGAGCTTTGTTGCTCGGCTGTGGATGAAGAAGGCAGGTCGTAGCTAAAGGTGACTCTTCCTAGAGAAACACTCTCGCAGTGCAGGGTTCTCTTATGGTTCTTTACAACTTGAACAAAGCTAACAAACTGTTCTACTCGTTGGAGACGCTCCGTAAGAGTAGACATTGCAGGCTCGCCGACTTCGCTTTGTAACCGAATAGCAAAGGCTCCTGACGACGGGTGGAATGCAATATTTTTGTCGATGCGCTGTTTGACGAGGCTAGTATCTAGAGGAGAGGACATGTTCGCCTCTGCAATTATGATAGCGTTCTCGTGGTGGGTGCTTCTCTTATTGACATCTGCCATTGCCTGCGGTGCAGAATCCGATGGATAATTCTGGGACGTGGGGGAAAGAACGTCCTGGGCGGCTTTCGGCTTCGACACAACCGATTCTAAACCTTGAAAGTTAATTTTGAGTACGTCTTTAGCCCAAGCCTTGCCGAGCGATCTGTTCTTCGATGGCAAGACACTCGAAAGTTGGACGAAAATTGAAGGGAATTTGATAGGTGCTTGCACCCTCCTGCAAGATTTTTCCTTCCGCACTAGATACTTGACTTTACGTGCATGTAATAACCGCATATTGACGTAGTGAGAAACGAGGCCTGCTGCATATAGATGCAGACCTGTGAAGAAGGCATATGTGGGATTTGGTGATGGCGAATTAAGAGGTATTTGAAGATGACTCTTGACCTTAGGACTGTCGGAGGCATTGGAGCTAGGCAACATTAGCATAATCTAAATGTATCTCAGCTAGAACATCCGACGTACATTTCAATCAACCACCAACGCTCCCCGCTCATGCTGGAACTGAGAGCGACGACCCAGTCTTGCTTCCAGCCTGTCCTCTTGAACCAGGATATCTGTAGTGTATCACGCGGAACAATTGGTTTCATGTCCTCTTGCTTGAGACCTGGATTCCTTATTGGCAACCAGCCGACACTTAGAGCTCGACTGATGATGGCTTCTGATATCAACACGCAGCGTAGGTTTTCAATAAACTCGTGTGCATTCAAAGAGGGATCTCTTGTTTGGGTATTGAGCTTCCACTCAGCTTGCGTTGCAAGCCTTGACGTTGGGCTAATTGAGAAACGACCAGTAACAGGTTCAATAATGATGCTAATATGCTCATTGCTAGTCAGCTGTACTTTTAGCTCTGCGTCCATAGCAGGTGTCGATTTATGTAAAGATAGAGACAATATCCTGTCTGCAAACAGTGGCTTCATACGCAGCTTTGCATGAGTATTGCTGAGGATGTGGAAAATATGCTTAGTGATGACACTTTGTATCAACTTCTCCGCTGAGAGCTCTGTGAGTTCCAGAGTAATATTAGCATCGTGAACTTCCTTTGAATCCCTAAACCACCTGATGCTAATGTGGCTTGTCTCTTTGGGGTTGACGACGCCGTCTTTGCGCCTGCCACTATTGACACCGATGATGACCCAGCTTTTGGGACCATCTTTACCATATCGGTCTACCCAGTATTGAATACACAGCGCTCGATGTAAAGGCTCAACTGCGAGTGTCTCAATCCATCGGCCTCTGCTTAATTCAATAGCCTGCCTCCTGAGCTCCGTTATCTTATGAGTCAGAACTAGCTCGTGGAGGAACTTATAGCAGCCTGATAGCCCATCCTTTTCCAAGGCAGCATTAACCTTACTTTCAATCTTGTAGCGTGCGTGTTCTGGTAGTTGTGGCATTGCAGGCGAGAAAAGGAACCGGAAGTCAATAAACCAAAACTGCGTATCGGGATTCTCGTCTGCAATTGTGAGGTCAACCTCAAATTCTCCCACAACCTTGAAAGTGACACGACCCGATTTGATAGCGTATTCCCTGAAGTAGAAAGGTATCTTATCATATTCATGGAGGTTCAGCCGGATCGAGAGAACTGTATTCAAATTATGTAGAGACTTCAGGAGCTCAGTTGCTGTCAGTAGAGGCGGCTTGATGTATCCAAGGTCCGGCATCCACGATGCTTTCCCAGTAGACAAGACCTCTACTGCAGTTTTCAGATCAGGATTGGGAACTCTGGCATGAACCAAGCTCCGTTTTACCTCACTCATATCGTAAACAGCTCCATCGTAGAAATTCCGCTGGCCATCAAGATGAACTTTCAAATCAATTACTTTGCTCACATCCTCGCTGATCCGGCTCCATTGGGTTATGACAAGCGCTTTGGTCCAATTGGCATGTGTTTCCTCCACAAACTTCAGCAGCTGCACCTTTTTCTTGACATTGTCAACGGAGTTATCGTCTGCAGTATTCCCGAGGTGTGCACCGTTGCCATTAACAGCCGAAGAAGGTGTGGGCATCGAGGCCAGTTCCAGAATTTTACTCGACAAACGATTATGAGTAACCTGGGCCAGTCGACTCAGAAGTTCTGTCAGAGACTCAAACCCCTCCGTAATGTGAGCAATTTCTGGCGGCATCTGGCGCACTTGTTCTAATATGTCTCTGGGTATTGATTCTGCTACATTGTTCTGACGTTGGGCGGCTTCCGGGTGCACTCCGTTGATGCCATTCGAGCGAGATGTCTGATTCATGACTTGTTGTGGTTCTGTTTTCCCTTTGCTCTTATCAAACGGCCTTTCTGTGGTGTTGGCTGCACCGTTCATACCACTCGACACACCGTCTCTGTCGTGGTTCGTATGCGCCCCATTTCTGCTCCCATTCTCCATGATGACGCCTGGCATACTCTCCTTCCCAAGCAACTCCTCTGGCCTACCACCACTGCCAGATGCCGCCCCTCCTCTCTCCTCTTCCACTGATGGCTGGCCTTGCGACTCTATCTTGGCTCTCGGGGTGGGTGTCAGACCTAAAAGTCAAACAATGGAGCGGGATGAGCAAGTTCGAATGCGTCAAGCGACCTATCGATACGCATCCACGCGAGATCCGGATGGCCACTTGAACTATAGGCCTCATGCGACTATGACAATCTGACCTTGAGCGGCATCCGTCTATGTTTCTGGCGTTCTGGAATGAAGGGCGCGCTTGAAATATCGTCGGGTTATTCCCGTGGAAACTGTTCAGAAGTGAAAAAGTGGAGGCTAGGTAGAGCCGATATGTGCAAGGATGGTAACCAGGTAATGCTGCGGCGATTGATGGATTATGGTGAAGTCAGCCGCCGGTACTGATATATTTGCGAACGATGTTTGTCTTTGTCGCGAGGGCTCCCTCTGACGCCGTTTCGTTGGCGCCGCCCGCTAGATCTCCCGGATTGAGGCGCCCCGGGCACGTGACCGATGAGGCTACCTTATCACAAGTGCACAATCCAGCCGATAAGACTTGGGGAAACATGGAATGTATTTATTGTATTGTATCTTGCTTCCCAAGCTGAACGGTGAAGCAGTGGCCTGCCACAGCAAGCTCCCCGTATGCATAGCTGTGTCATGTTAGCTAGATCAATCAAGTACCATCCATGATTCTATCATCTGCCGTCTGGTTTCATCTCATCTTTTTCGGTGGGATGACACTCTTTGATCATCTTTACTGCCGGGATCATTGCTATCTATCATCTACTAGCCATCTCTTGGAGCACCCCGGTATGATACCCACAAGGGCTGTCTTGATACGACAACACCAGAGTTGTAGCAAATCTTCGTCTTTTAAACTATATCATCAATCCGGGATTGTTTTTGAGAGTTTTGATATTTATATCATGGCTGCCATTTGCTAACGTCTATTCATCTTGACGTGCTGCACGATGCTCTGAGCGCCATGCTGAGTGGCTGGCGCAAAGCTTACATGCACCCGCCACAATGGTCCCGCGTCAACCTCGACCGCGTCCTGCTCCGCCATCACGTATGATCTCGACCAGCACCAAGCGATCATTCCTATCACACTCTTCATCATTCGAGGCAGACGACGAGCGATCGAGTTCGGCGGACCAGGAAAGCATGGGTCCCGATTCCATTTCGCGACGG
Organism: Aotearoamyces nothofagi; assembly: GCA_015345905.1. Classification (NCBI taxonomy): domain Eukaryota; kingdom Fungi; phylum Ascomycota; class Leotiomycetes; order Leotiales; family Tympanidaceae; genus Aotearoamyces; species Aotearoamyces nothofagi. The sequence continues at coordinate 1,046,515 of JADDTR010000003.1, read as the reverse complement.
GGTCTACCTTTACGATATGCTGGTGAGGATACACGTTTGACCAGTACGAAGGAGCTGGCAGGATGGTATGCATACGGCTTCGCAGCAGAGGTGTTCGTAATATGCGGAATGGGTATGTTCTCAGCTTCATATATAATCAATCCCCTTCCTAGGCCAATAATAGCCCAGCTTGGGGCCTAGAGCAGCGACGCATATCCAGTCGATAACTTGAGCCCAAAAAACCATAATGTTGATGCACGCTTCACTAGAGAAGATATTTGGAAGAATCGCATGCTAATTGCTCTACTCTCGATAGGATCCTTCATTCCCATCACATTAGAGCAGCTTGCTCGAGAGAATGGTGTCCTTCTATCCGACCGAACCACGCCATGTGGTTCTAGCTCTTCGAAATTGCCAGTTACCAACACCGCCATGGCATTGATGAGTAGAATTACAACAACAATGAAGCCGAAAGATACTGGCCAATGTGTTGTCTATATACTGGGGATGGAAGTCAACACTGCCAGCTTCGCGATGTACTCCTTCAGTGTCTCGGTGCTCATCCAGTCATTGATCGTGATATCAATTAGCTGTGCTGCAGATCATGGTAACTACCGAAAAAGGCTACTATTAGTATTTGCTTGGTCGGGTGCTTTGGCAACTATGCTATTCTTGCCAGTAGTTCCTTCACTCTACCTCATTGGGGCGTTGCTGGCCATTATTGCGAACACCTGCTTTGGTGCTTCGTTCGTACTCCTAAACTCATTTCTCCCGCTCTTAGTGAGACATCATCCAAGGACACAGTACTCAGATACCGACTCTGTCGAGTCAGATCCTGCTATCCAGGATCGTGAGAGTTTAGAAAGCTCCGGGAACGAGGAGAACCTCGTGAACTCGTCGTCTCGGTTGCTTCCTCATCCGGTCGAGGCAGCTCTTCCAAACCCAACGTCAATTGAGCTTCAGCTTTCTACTCAAATATCGTCTACGGGCATAGGTATCGGTTACAGTGCTGGGCTTTTCGTTCAATGCGTTTCCATCGTGATCCTGGTAGCCCTCGGTTCCACCACCTTCTCCCTTCGGCTCGTCCTTTTCTTAATCGGGGCCTGGTGGTTCATCTTCACTATTCCTACCGCTCTATGGTTACGGCCTCGCCCGGGGCCCGCTCTACCCACCCCGAGAGCGAGCTCCCTTACTCTCAGTGGCCGCACACGGATATGGGCCGGCTATATCTCCCACTCCTGGGTATCACTCTACCGTACTATATCCCTAACACCATCTTTACCCGACATCCTCCTTTTCCTCTTCGCCTGGTTCCTCCTCTCTGACGCAATCGCGACTGTCTCCGGCGTAGCCATCCTCTTTGCTAAAACCCAGCTCCGTATGTCTGCTGCAGCGCTCGCTCTCATCTCCGTAACGGTGACCATATCCGGCATTCTTGGTGCCTTTACCTGGCCCCTCATCTCCGGCCCCAAATTTCTAAATCTAAAGCCAACCACCACAATCCTAACAATCATAATTCTCTTCGAAATCATCCCGCTGTATGGACTAGCTGGATACCTCCCCTTTGTAAAATCATGGGGAGCTGGCGGCCTTCAACAGCCATGGGAGATGTATCCCCTCGGCTTCCTCTACGGCTTCGTTCTAGGCGGCTTATCGTCCTATTGCCGTTCGCTCTTCGGTGAACTAATCCCGCCAGGATCAGAAGCAGCTTTCTATGCCCTCTACGCGATAACTGATAAGGGATCGTCGATTTTCGGCCCCGCAATCGTAGGTCTTATAGTTGATCATACTGGAGAGATCAGACCCGCATTCTGGTTCCTCGTCGTGCTTGTCGGGCTACCAGCGCCGTTACTATGGTTCGTAGACATTGGAAGAGGAAAGGAGGCTGGCAAGCGTCTTGCTCAAACTATAGAAGGCTTCAGAGTCAAAAGCGCTTCATCAAGTGAAAACGCAAGCTCGTCTGCAAGTCTCGGGGAGGAAAGGCGATTACTAGCTGAAGACGATGAAGAAGACGAAGAAGACGACGAAGTTCTCAATAGCGTGTAGTGTGCCAATGCATCGACGATGTATTCCCTATTAGCCGGTGTTTGGAGTCTTGTTGCCATTATTACCCATTCCATGGCGCCATTTGAATCAATCAATCAATACCTCTCTGTTCCTAGGTCTTTGAAATATCCGTTTAAGCATCATATATTATTATATTCGTATTGCATAGAAGAGTCCGTAGCAATAAATAAAGATGCCATCATATCAATCCCATGACCTCCAAAAAAGCAATCTTTTGCTAATAATTGCCTTGAAAAGATAATTCCATCAACTGAGGATATACCTGGAAAATCATCGTGTAACGTCTGCTACCAAAGGTCCCAAAACGTAATACCAAACCATATCATATCCACCCCGATTCCGATTCCGATTCCGCCCAGGCCAAAGGTGGGTCAGCAAACACCATCGCTGAAAGCAAATAAACCGATCCAAAATTCATGATGCCCCAAAAGTGCTGTCGAGCCTTTGTTCCTAAATCGAGATATGTACTCCGGGAACGCCAAATCCCGCTATTCAGACAGCCGTTATAATATCACAATCAATCCTCTAGCTCACCAAACTTCGCCTTATACCTCGCTAATTCCTCTTGCTGCTTCATTAATAAAGAAAATACCTCTTCCGTGGGGCCCGCTAATTGATTAAAGTTGACCATTCTTCCAGAGAGTGAGCCTCGGCGCACAACCTGTGGTGTGGGAGCCTGTAGAACCAGAAGGCGGAGGGCAAGAGATGTGATGCATGCCTATTATTTCAAAGACATTAGCAATTGAACATGCAGTATATAGAGTATGACAGACACGGGGAAAGAATTGAATAATACCACATACCTCCGTTCTAGACACCAAAGATGTTAAGAATCCGATCAAAACATCATCTGCCATTTCACCACCCCTATTTTTCATAATCTCGAGCACATCATATTGTGGCAGCCTCAATATCTTCGGAGCTCCATCACTATCAATATTCTCGAGGTTATCGCATAGCATTTCCAGTCTTAGACTGATACGCCAAAGTGCCCATACATCGTCAGCAATTGAAAGCTGTGAATTATCCGTGGTTCGTGTCCAGTTACTAAGCTGGCCTTTTAGAGCCTTCTCCTTTTCATTCTTGTCTTTATCAGCTTCAGCATCGCCACCAAGGTCACAACCAAGAAGTGGCTGGTGAACGATACGGCCAGCCAGCGCATGTGGGTACATTAGGTAGATGTATTCCGGATTCTCGAGTCCCTTGAGCTTGCGTTCACCCATGGGTTTGACTTCAAAGCCTTGGCTAGAAAGGGAGCGCAGCTCGCGACGGATGGTTTGCGCAAGGAAATCATCACCGTAAGTTTCTTCTGAACCTGTGGATCCAGACCGATCGGTTTCAGAATATGTCTCAAGACAGCGTTGAATTTCCGAGATAAAGTCCGCGGAAACAGATATTTGGCCACCATCTGCAACAGACGATATACGTGCAGTTTTATTAACCATCGGGCCAAAATAATCCATGCGCCGAGTGACAGGGTCATTCTCACACACTGGTTGACCGAAGTGGATACCCATTCGAACCGATAAACCACGGAAGATTAGATTCTGGTCATTGTCAAAGACATCCTTGCCCACTGCATGGCTCAAGATCTCTGAAGGCCACTGAACTTCTAAAAGTTGTGCCTGGACTGAGAAACACCAAAGTAACGCAGATGTAGCAGTGGGGAAAGACACAATGAAGGCATCTCCTTCAGTCTTAACTTCGTAACCACCGATAATCCTCAGCTGACGTCGCATAATTTCATTGTGTAGTTTGATTGCCGATCGCATAGCGCTCGGATGGCTTTCCCAAAGGATGGTTGAACTCTTGATATCAGTAAAGACGATGCTAATCTCACCCACAGGAGCTTGAACTTCAGCCTCCAATCTTCGAAGCATTGAATCCTCCACAGCTTCCTTTCCTCTCTTCCCACGTTTGTTCGGAAGGTAGACTTCATCCAACACACCGGTAGGCCCCATCGACATACTTGTGCCTCTATTGAGGCGGAGGCGCTCTCTTTTCTTCAAGTCACTAACGCCGATCATCATGACCATAATTTTCCCCGTAGCCCCAAATGCCATGGCAAGATCACGGAGCCTCTGCGCAGCGCGGACCAAATCGCTACGTTCCGATCTTGCGACGTCTACCACGAGCTCTGGGGAGAGGTACTCCCAAAGTTCTCGAGAGGCGATCACGATCATTTCGTCTTGCTCTTTAAGTGTCACTTGGGTAATATTAGGTGCCGCTTGAACAGCTGGCATTAGTTGAACATATCCGAATGCTCTTGATACTTCGAGAATGTCGTTAAGCTTTCCTTGGCGGGAGACCCAGCCGCCAGCATCACGAATGCGTTGCCGTTCATTGGGTTCAGCAGGGTCATGCTTCCGCGTTAAAATACGATGACCGCCTTCTGAGTGAATAAGCATGGCTTGGGCATCGCCAACGTTGGCGACGTAGAGTTCCATTTGCTGTAGGAACATTACTGTTGCCACCCCCCCAGAATTCAAGTCGGCCTGGCTGAGTACTGCTGGAGCAGCAGAGCCCCTATGTGAGAGCAAAGAACGATCTTCCGAGTGCTGTGTTGCGGCACACGCCAAGTCCTTATTAAGTGACAGGAACGCCCTCCTCAGTGCATCAACTGGTGTTTCATGAAGGACGGGGTTTAGCCTTTTTAGCTCGTCACTGAATATATGAGCAAAGTTTTCATGCAAGTACTTTGCAATCTTCGAACCACCGCTTGATAGGGCTTGTCCATCAAACATCCCCAGTAGTAGTTCTGATTCGCTTGAGTTGAAGCGGGGAATAACCATGTCAATGGTTGAGAGATGCTCATTTCGACCAAGAGTATCAGCCATACCATATGCCAGATGGCCCGCCAGTGAACCAGAGGTGCGGACTCTTCGATCCTCTGTCTCGTCGGGTATGGTCGGAATCGTCAGCGTGACATCCATGAGACCAAGGATCCTGAGATTTTGCAAAGCACTGAAATCGGTAAGATCCTGTTCCTCTCGGTTACCACCTTTTCCGTAAAGAACATTTGGCTTAATCTCCAGACGCTTGTTGCCAGAGAGATTTAGGTATTTCAGGCTTGGGTTGTAGTTCCAGTTCCAGTCGTATGGCCAATTTGAGACATTGTACTTCAGCGAATTACTGCCACAGTCAAGAACAGCCAGCCGATGGCATTTGGCAAGCTCTGCTGGTATTGTCTGGAATTTGTTGCCATTAATATGCAGGACTTGGAGCAAACTAAACTCTTCAAAGTCGTCTGATGGTAGAGAAGTAAGCTCATTGCCCGAAAGGTAGAGCTCAACTAATTGCGGCCAGCTCTTCAGTGACCTCTGTGGAACATCGTTCAGGTCGTTATATGACAGGTTCAATATGCGCAGTTCACCAAGCAGGGTAATTTCATCAAAAACGTCGTCATCAAGCTGATTATCAGCAAGATAAAGGCTTTTGAGAGAAGCTGCAAAGGTACTGGATAGTTTTGCGGACATACTCGAATCCTTACGGGTGGACGACGGTGGTGTAATTGTTGCTATTGTACTATGAGATGCGTTTCGTGATACGACGGACGTCTTGCGACCGCCCTTGCCATAAACTGAGACAACAGAGCTCTTCCTATCCGGCCCACCAGGAACCGGCGAGGTACCAACACTGAGGAGACCGCCAGATGCTTGGCTCGGTCTTCGTTGGCCAAATCCTTCCAGAGGCCCTAGCTCTTCGAAACTCGGACTATGTGAAAGGTCTGGCATTTGAATCGGTGTCCCCGATAAAGATTGTTCCGCGAGTGATGCTGGTGCTTCGCCGGGAACTTGTGGAGGGCGGGAGGCTGGTTTCGGAAAGTTGTCCAGTACGTTTGACGAGATGTTAAGGGTCTCAAGCTTATTGGCCCACCAGATTTCCATTGGTAGTTTTTTCAAGTTGTTTTGGCCAACATCTAGAAATCGAAGCTCAGTGAGACAGCCGATTTCTGGTGGCAGACTACTCAATGCATTTCTTGCAATGCTAAAATACTCCAAATTTCTGAGCTTTCCAATATGATTAGGCAGAGATACAAAATGGTTCTTGTCGAGGACCAACTTGACCAAATTGGGCATCTTGTCAAAGACGGCATCTGGGATATGAGCTAGTTTAGCATTGGACAATATGAGTGTGGTAAGCGTGGGAACTGCATTCATAATCTCAAACTTTGTCACCGGATTAGAGTTGAGGCGCAGGATGCGAATTTTTTCGAATGTCCCCTCGAAGACAGAGATAGAGTTATGGTCGGCAGAAACCAGTTCCACTCTCGGCAGTGCCGCAATGACATCGATAGTGGAAAGGGCATTGTAACGAATGTCAACCTCTCTAAGTTTCTCGAGTTGACTGAAAGTGTGTGGCAGTGAGCCGACGAGTCGGTTGTTTGTTATAACAAGACGCTCGAGAGACTTCAGCCTCCCTATCTCGTCCGGTAATGTGCCAATAGCGTTAAAGCTCATATCAATGTCCACAAGACCAGGAAGATCGCAAAGGAATTTGGGAAATGTCTCAAGGAAGTTTGATGAGACATTCAAGGTCCGCATTGATTTGAAAGAGTCAAAGTACGGAGGTAAATGCGTAAGTCTGTTATTTGCGAGTTTAAGGCTGATTAGACCGTGTAAGCGGGATAACTCAGCATGCTCCAACTGTTCAAGTCGGTTGTTCGAAACATCCAAAATGGTAAGTCGGATCGCTCTGCTAAGACTCTGCGGTAGCTTCCAAGCCTCATTGTTGACATATTTGACATCACGCAAGTTCAAGCATGATTGGACAAAGTCCTTTGGAAGGTCTAGCGACAAATTTCGAGAAAGATTTAGAGATATGATCTCTGGCGCCTTCGAGTAGAGTGTAATAGGAATGGTGACGAGGTTACGACCGGACAAATCAACATGGCTGAATTTCTGGACTTTGCCAAAACCAGGATCCTGAGTGATTGCCGCGTAGCCACTCTCGCGCGTGGGGACAAACACGAAACGGCACAGATAGCTATTATCCTCTCGGCCAACATCTTCGATTCTGTCTCGCTCTTCGTAACCAGCCTGTTCAAGTAGACGCTTTTGGATAACCATGGGGCGTTCTCCCGCGCCTAAAATCCGTCGCAAGTCGTGCTTCTTCATGATAATTTGATATTTATCCACTGAATCTGTCACGTAGGTCTTTTTCCCAAGTTGAGCTATGACGTCCGTAACCGTGGCATTTAAATTCATAGCAAGCGTGGCAAAGGTTCCATCACCTTTAAAAACGCGAATGCAGTATGGAACCGCATTTTCATCGGCTTTGGGCAGAATTCCCGCCTCGTCAATCTCGGGGAGGCGGGACATGTTGTCGTCGTCGACCTTCTTCACAGCCCAACTATCAGGCGCATTCCAGCCGAGAGTTCCAAATCCGCCCTCGGCTTCCACTTTTGCTTCATCCTCGACATTACCAGCAAAGATGCTGTTATCTAATGGAGTGAGCGGTGGAGGCTGAGACAAGATGCCTTCCATGTTCGTCAAGTCCGAGTCCAGGTCAAAAATAGATCCGCCAACAGGATCATGGCGTGTATTTGGAGGGGAAAGTTGTTCATGGTCATCATTAGATCTTGGACCTCTCCCCTTTCTTGAAAATGGCAATTTGGCAAACGTTCCTTGTCGTGATGCTGATGGACGCGCAAATTGGCCATTCTCAACCTTTGGTAGCGGTAGCGCAATATCAGAGCCTGCAAACCTTCCCTCTCGTACCCACTTGTTGCTGTCTGGGGACTCTTCCCCCTTGGACTCAGATCCAAAGGCAGGTATTTGAAGAGAGCGGTCAGATCCAGGAAGCCGTTTCAAGGTTGGTAAATTGTTATCGTCCTTGCCCTTGTGACGTAGAATGCGGCTTAAAATGCTATGTTTTTTACCAGCTTGTGCGGCAAAATTAGCTTCCCCATTTACCCCTGTTGCTGCTGGTGCCTGAGCCCAATTGCCTATGCCATTGTGTGTAGGGCTCTTGGATCGGGGGGTGCCATTTGGCTTGGTCGAAGACGTCATCGTAGTTGGAGCACGGTCCTTTGGCTTTTGTGTAGTGTTCTCGGGTGTTTCTCGAGTAGTTGTCGGCCGTAGAGCTCTTGGGTCTTCGTTGCTCCTATTGTGCCTATGCCCCTGGCCAGGTAGATGCATTTTGGACGAGTGGGCAGAACGTCCGGAAGATGCAGTCCTTGGTGGTACTTGAGCAGCTTCGTCGGAGACGTATCGCTCTCGATCGGGGCCTGAAAGATCTGGGCGGACTGGGGCTTCGCCATAAATAGATATATCCTACGGTCTATTAGCAAAGTAGCTCTTCCTCTGGGCTAGTTAGCTGAGGGGCCTTGCGTACCTGTGAATCTTGATATAAGAAAGGTACCACGTCACTTGATGGAACTGGAGTTCGAGGACGACTAGGCACTGGGGACGTATCTCTAGGACCGATTTCTGTGGTGCCGGAGTTTGTGCGGTCACGACTTCTCGTATAGGAATTTGACCTCTGCTCTTTCCCATTGCCTGTGACAGGCAAGTTCGTTTCAGAGCCATCCTTCCCCGGAAATTCTTCCCCGAAGAAACCTTGTAATTTCTTGTGAATAAGGCCAGCTCGGGCTGCGCTTGACTTTGATCCGGAACTACTCGCAGTTGTAACGCTTGCAACAGAGGGTCGCCTCGTATCTTCGAAATATCCGGCTTCTGGGGAATCGGTGGCGGCAGTCAGCCCAGTCCCTGGTCTAAAGACTGGGGAAAGCTGCGAGCCCTGTGACAGGTTGTCGCTTGAATCGTTATAAAATGAGGTAGTGAAGGCGCTTGAAGGCATCCCGGAAGAGGTATTCGATGATATCCAAGGTGCAATATGGTCGGTCAAGGCTGCATTGTGAGGTTGTTGCGGGATTTGTGGACTGCGACCACCTGATGTTTCCAGCACTGCAAGGTCGCGCCTATAATTTCCAAAGTCGCTCATCAGATTATCTCTTGGGTTTACATTGGAAGATGTATGTAGGTTCGAATTGTCGGCGCGCGGTGCGCCTGAGGTCGGGGAGATCTGAGATTCTTGATCGAACCTGTGAAATGCGCGTGCCCGTTGTCAGTGGATTTAAGCTTGTGTGAATCTTCCATGCCTCGGGGGCAGTAGAAGAATCTGCCAGTGAGCTAGACTCACCTGTCTCTGCCATCCATTTTCAGCTGCATTGGGCTTCTATTTCGCGACGGGGTACGGAACAAAGAGCTTTGTCGTGCGCGCACAGTATCGGTCGACTTCGAGCTGGTTGTCGAGCTGTCTGTCGAGCTGGTTGTTGAGCTGTGACGAGTCGCGGCATTTTTCTCGATCATCCTCGTCCCGGGCAGCAGCTCGCGGCCTGCCGTAAGTATATTACATGGAGGATTAGAGGCATGGAGGCTTAAATGCTAGATTGCGATATGGCGTTGAAGTCGTTCAGACAGCAGTGAAGCGGCCCTACACGCCGGAAGCATTTCCCCGGTTATTATCCGGTTAGGCTGACTGGCTGATTCAAGAAGCATCGTCCCAAGACTTGGTTATCATTCTACATCTACTATGCATGTTTCATGTCAATTATTTAAGAGAAGCTCCATGCGAGTTCCATTAGGATTCAAGAGATTCAGGCATGGCCTCGCTATTTATTTCGGCCTCCCCTCGTTGGCAATGGGTATCTGTGTGACGCTGGCTTTTGGAAATGCATCTGTGGGCTGGCATTCATTAAGATCTCGCAGCACTGTAAATATGAAACAAGAACATCAGATTGGTTCACCATCACAGCAACTGGCCAATATAATACCTCACAGCTTGGCTGGGTTCGGAAAAGTTTTTCATCGTCAATTGTATGGAGCAGATCCGCAAGCATCGAGCCACCTACTAGTAGGAACAAAATAGATGAGTCGCTAAGGTAGGTAGCCACGTGCATTTCTCCGGCCGTTGTTGATGTGAGCGCAACTTCACGGAGTAATGTCCAGGTTTCGGAGGTTTCAAACAGTAACATGTATATTTATAGACTTTAGCATGTTGCTTTTGCAAGAACCCGTATAGGTGTCTATATAATTCTATGTAGGCACTTGATATAATTGCCTGCGACCTCAATATTGCTTGTTGATCGAGCGTCATTTTCGGCGCCTAGCCTCCCCCGCTCTTCCTTAAATTTCAAGCGTCAATAAAAGGCTTGGAAACAGCAAATAAATTCCCATCTCATACCATAACTACAGCATATCTAATGAATCGCCGCCAGACCAGATGCACGATATTAAGATCTCTGGCGGTATCTTAGTACAAAAAGGAGGAGCCTTCTACCTCCCTAAGCTTGGAGGTTTCGTCACCTGACTTAGCGCATGCGCTAAATTTAAGGTTGGTGAGGCTGGCCAGCCTTCTCATTTGCTGCCAGTGGATCCTGCACACGAATTCTACCCAGCAACGAGAACGCACATTGGCTACATCGATTTGCATTGCCTACAATCCAGCCTCTATATTATTATACGAGTCAATGTAAGATTAATGTTAATCTTGTTGGGTATCAAACTTGTACACTGGTGACGCAGTCGATAGTGACCATGTTGCCCATCCGAGGGGGTTGGGATGCCTTCGATTCCCTCATAAACACATCACTTCTAGCTGCGTAGTCTGATCTCCCACAAAGTCATAAACGCATCTACCCGCATTCCACGGGAAGCAAGCCTCAAAAGTATCTATCTACCATCCTTGTCCACACTACACCGTATTCACTTCAGATAATCAATGGTATTTTAGTCCTATACCAACTTCGGGCCTCTTGTCTTTTTTTTTTCTATTACCCGATTACTCCACCACCTCACATTTTTGCCTCATAATCAATCACCATGAGGTTTTTTCAAGCTGCTCTTGCCGCTGCAGCAGTTTGCGTGCCTGTAGCCGCCCAGACATACAGCAGTTGCGACCCGCTCGACACAAGTAAGTCCCGTCTCCAAGTACAGAGGGTGCACGGTATTGACAATTCAACAGCAGACTGCCCATCTGATACAGCGTTAGGGAAATCAATTAGTGTCGACTTTACTCAGGGCGAGGTTGACTCATTTTCAGCTTCGGGTTCTCCATCGTACTCCTCAGATGGCGTCACCTTCACAGTCACGGAATCAGGCGATGCTCCAACACTCACGAGTCTCTTCTATATTATGTTTGGAAAGGTCACGATCACAATGAAGGCAGCGCCTGGTGCTGGTATTGTCAGCACGTTGGTCTTGCAGTCTGATGACCTAGATGAGATTGATATGGAATGGCTGGGTGCCGATGACAGTGAAGTACAGACGAATTACTTTGGCAAGGGCAATGTGACAACTTACAATCGCGGTGCTTTCAATCCGGCCGCGAATAACCAGGCCGAATTCATTACCTATACGGTTGAGTGGACTTCGACCGAGATCGTTTGGACCGTTGATGGGACCGTCGTTCGAATTCTAACTCCAGAAACCGCTGATACAAATCAATATCCACAAACGCCTATGCAAGTCAAGTTTGGAGCATGGTCTGCTGGAGATTCATCAAATGCAGCTGGAACGATCTCATGGGCCCGAGGGCCGACGAACTATACACTGGGGCCATTCTCAATGGTTGTGAAATCGATCGACGTCAGTGATTACTCGACGGGTACCTCCTATTCATACAACGGTACTAGTGGCGACTGGCAAGATATTATTGCAGCTGATGGCGCGGTCAATAGCACTGGAGGATCAGCTGCTACAACTGTGGCAGTTGCAAGTGGAACCTCAGAAACTTCAGCATCGCCTTCAGTTCCAGCCGGTTGGCCGTGGGTAGCGACGACAACAGGTCAGTCCTCAGCTTCATCAACGGCAAGCATAGCTGGAATTCCTAGTGGGTGGACAGTCTCTAGTAATGGGAAGATTGTGCCCGTAAGTACTGCAGCTGTGAGTAAGCCTCCCCTTACACCTCCCCCGTTTTCCATGACTAATATTATAGCAGCAAACATCATACCCCACCTCAGCTTTATCAGTTACCCCTTCGCCATCGCCCTCATCTGTAGCATCTTTGGCTAGCGTTGAAGTCATAACAGGTTGGGATGATAGAGGGTTTCCAACGATAAAGACCGTGGTGGCTGGATACGAGACCGTAGCAAAGAGTTATGATGAACAAGGTTTCTTGATCACTGGGTCTCGAGCAGTGGCGAATCCGACCACTTCGAGTACTGCGGCTATCACTCCAGCAGCTGCAAGAGTCACCAGTTCCAGCAATGAGGTCGTAAGACGAGTGGAAAGTTCTGCTAGAGATCGACAGGAGGCTTCAGTGTTAGTATGGTGTCTTTTAGTGATCGTAGCAGGCTTCCGAGCTCTGTTATAGATGACGCATGCTTTTATGACTTAATAATATGGAAACGTGTTTGGGGAATAAATAGGGGATAATTGCATTGGGGGTTAGGTTTTAGTTGCAACGATTTCATGGCTATCGGGCGGGACCAGATAGACTTACGACTAGATACCTTAGTTCAGATGGACATAGGCAATGCTAACGACTGTAATAATATCACAAACGGCCTTTAAAAAAAATTCAAAAACCGATCAATGTGTGAAATAAATGTACGTACGGAAGAAAAGGCTAAAATTCGAGGTTGCGGGCTGTAAGTTGTGCTGTCCAGTGACATAGCTCGAAAATGGGAGGTTTACGTGTTTGCAATCGTTACCTACCAGCATTCGCAGAGACCGGAGGATCGGAACAGAATAGTAAGAAGATTAAGAATGAAGAAGGGCTTCTTTTGATGTTAGTTTAAAAATAACATCATTCAGAAACTCTTTGATAATAAGAAGCTAGAATCCTTCAGACTTCACTTGCAGTTCAGAGATTGCTAAAATTGGCTAAGTGATCTCGATCTCATCTAGGTAGATATGTCCTCTCAGAGCACGTCAAAAGATACATCCTGATTGCAGTTTACATTTATTGAACAATCATCAATGAGGAGAAGACTGTATCAGAGCAAGCACTAGTATGAATTTTTAGAAGTTTCTAGCTTAGTTGCAGCGTTTCAGTTAGTGTAATATAGAATTTTTATTTTTATCTTTTTATTTTTTGGTCACGTGGAAGACATTCGTTGCTTTGGCGATAACGATAGCGCTTAGCGCCTGGGAAGGTTCGTTCTATTCATAAATTTTACAGCTTCAGAATCTTTTGCGAGACACCGCTTCTTTTTTCTGCCATTCCGATCGAACAGCACCACGTTCGAACTCAAACTCACGAACGAAGATAACATCGTTCCAATCTATAACCTCTTTCTTGTATTCGCTTTCAATAACTTCGTTCACGATGCCTCTTCTACCTGTAAGTCACTTCCTCGCCTTGACTTCTCACTTTGAAGATGGCCGTCGTCGCTTTCGAGAATATGAATGCTAACCGTTACAGGTGGCCTTATATGGCCTTGAGGTCCCTGCCGGAGATATTTTGATTCCAGCAGTCCCTGACTTCCCTGCCACTGTAAGTTGTCTTATAACATAGTGTCCGCCTTTTGAAATCTAGACTTTTCCTCAGTCGTCGCAGGATTTTAGAATCACTTGCTAATTCTCTTCTTCAACAGTTCCGTATTACTATGGCTGCAATTGACCCAAGCGCGCCCGCGGAGGTCGAAGAAGGTGCCAATGGAAGCACCGTCGCTCGTGCTACCCTCAAGCTGATTCGCCAGCCTATTGGTCCTTTCGATGACGATGATGACTCTGAGGAAGACTCTGAGGATGAGGAGTACATGCGTGCTCTTCTTGCCGGACCTTACTCTGACTCTGAGGACTCTGAAGATGACGAGGAAGATGACGCGGCCGGACCAAGTGACCCAGCCAAGTCCAAGAAAGCCCGCAAGGCCGCCGCAATTGCTGAGCTTATCGCCTCTATCAATACCGGTTCTGATGACGAGATGGAGGATGCTCCTAATGGCGCGAAATCCGCCACAAAGGCCGACAAGAAGGGCAAGTCCAAGGCTACTGATGATGATGAGGAAGAGGAGGACGATGATGAGGATTCCGAGGATGATGATGAGGAGGATATTGAGATCGAGGAATTCGTTATCTGCACTCTTGACCCCGAGAAGGTAATATTTCTTGGCTACATAACTAAAAGTATCATGAGCTAACATTTCTATTCTAGACATACCAGCAAACCCTTGATATCACTGTTGGTGAAGATGAGCGCGTTTTCTTCAAGGTCACTGGAACTCACACCGTCTACCTCACCGGTAACTACGTCGTTCCCGATGACCAGGGTCACAACCATCACCACGAGATCTATGATTCTGAGGAGGATGATGAGGATGATGACGAAGACTATGATCTCTCACCAGATGAGGATGAGCTCGATAGTGAGCTTGATGATGAGAGTGATGATCTAGATGGTCTAGAAGACCCCCGTATCGCTGAGGTTGATTCAGAGGAGGAGGCGGAAGCACCCAAGCTTGTCGCGAAAGCCGACAAGAAGGGTAAGAACAAGCGTGCCGCGGAGGAGGAGCCAGAGACCCTCGATGATATCATGGAGAAGTCTGCTGTACCAGCAAATGGCGAGAAGCTTAGCAAAAAGCAATTGAAAAAGCTAAAGAACAACAAGGGAGAGGCTGTTGCGGCCGCTGCCGTGGAGATAAAGAAAGAGGCTGCCAAGGATGACAAGAAGGTTAAATTTGCCAAGAACCTTGAGCAAGGCCCAACAGGATCCACTGTTGCGGCAAAGGAAGAGCCAAAGGCTGAAAAGAAGGGAAAGGGCGAGCTCGGCGTCAGGACCGTTAGAGGTGTGAAGATTGATGACAAGAAGATCGGTTCCGGTCCAGCTGCAAAGAAGGGCGACCGCGTTGGCATGCGCTACATTGGGAAGCTGACTGACGGCAAGGTCTTTGACTGTAAGTTCACAAGCAGCTTTTTATAGCTTCGTCTACTAATTATTTGTATAGCAAACAAGAAGGGTAAGCCATTCAGCTTCAAGCTTGGTGCTGGTGAGGTTATCCAGGGTTGGGATATTGGTGTCGCTGGTATGACCGTTGGTGGTGAGCGTCGTCTCACCATCCCAGCAAGCTTGGCATATGGAAGCAAGTCTCTCCCAGGTATCCCTGCGAACAGCACTCTCGTCTTCGATATTAAGTTGTTGGAGATCAAGTAAAGAGTCATCATAGCAACGAGCCGTTCTTGATTACTGTTGATTTGGGGCGTATGTTTTTAGGCATAATTAGGCAACAGGCACAACGCCTGGAATCCTTTCCTGTATAATTCACAAACCCTTTCTATGTAGCAGATAGCTGCCTGTAATTTCTTTTTCTCACTCATATCTCGCAGGGATGTTTTGCATACGGCTCCGACCTGCGCAATTCTGCAATGGATCTGTCTACGAACGGAGAGCAGACGATGCGAAAGGGATGAGGAGATTGCATGCATCGTACGGCGTTTCGATAAAAAGTTTCCTTTTTGCTTTGCTCTTGGCTCATTCTAATAGTCCTCATAGATGTAGTCAACTCAAGTTGTGTTGTTTTCAAATGGCTATTCATTCTGTAGCACATTGTTGATATCAATATTTCCGTGATCGCTCCTGCCAACTCCTATCCCTGACTTCTGCAAGAAAGCAAGAGCCGCTTTCTCACAGTCCAAAATACAAACTTCCATCTACCGCCTTGCTTTCTGTCCCTCATCACCAACAGCATTGGAAATATTAATTTCCAGTACTTACATCCATTTGAATATCGATAGCATTGATATCATTAGCACCATCGTCTAACCTCAAGTTGTCGGCATGAAGCGCACTCGTGGTAAGCATGACAGTCAGGATAACTTCATCATCTATGAGAACAATTTTGGTGTCCCATATGAGTGCATAAAGCCAGACTCTGGACTACTAACTCCACCAGCTGAAGAGGTTCCACGATCTTCGAAATTCCGTCGTCATGGCTCTAAGATTATGCATGCTTTACGTTCTTTAACTAATAGCGGTATGTTACATCAGAGCGGTTCTGGTATCGAAAGTCAACTGACCGCACCGTTCAAGCTTCAAGTACTTCTCATGCGAGAGGGCCATCTCGCTCTGTATCTCCAATGCCACCTCCTTCGCCACCAGACCTCAACAGAAGAATATCCATATCTTTCCTTCATATGCAAATGCAACCCACGGTCGTTCATCGCTCACAGCCAAAACCTCGCCAGAGTGTAGTATCTATAGATGGGGGTATTATTGAAATCACTCCAGATATGTCGCCATCTACAAGCGGCGAGACCAGCGGCAACAGTGGAAAGTCGTCAGCGCCGCGAAATGGATCTACTGGCATGACTTCTCTTGATTCCAAGGCATCTCAGACAACCAAAGTTGCATCAAGTCATTCGTCGGAGAACAAGAAGATGGTCACAAGACAGCTTACGGCTGACGACGCATGCGACGGATCGTTGGCCCCGATTCAAGAGATTCCTCTAGAGGTGATTTGTCCAGAGCCTGTACCAAGTAAGTTTAATATTTCTATCCTTCGGATCATCATTGAGCTATTAAGCTTCAGCGGCCATGCAAATATTAATGATACAGCTGTCATCACGGTCGAGAAGGCCGCAGCAGCCAAGATCTTCTTCGAGTGCCATTACAATGAAGTATTTTCCAGTGCACCGACGCCTCGATCAATGCGTCGTCGAGAGCTTGAAGGAGCCTTGTACGGGGATATGGCCTCTTCTGTGGCCGATAAAGACGGAAGGCGTCGTGCATGGGCTCGTCGTGAAACCGACCACCTGCGAGAGATTCGGACGATGAAGTCACGACACCCAGAAAATGCCAAGGAGCAGGATAAAATGGCTTCACAGTACGAAATTGTCAAGGTTCTTGGAAAGGGCAGTTTTGGCGTGGTTCGTTTGGTGAGGGAAAGGGGAGAAGACGGGCAAGTGTTAGCTTTGTCACCTCAAAACCCGCATATACACTAATAATCTACCAGTGTTACTGAAGTTCCAGAGAAAAGTAAGGATGTGTGCGCCATGAAGGTAATTAGAAAGTCAGATATGTTGCGTAATGGCCAAGAAGGCCATTTGCGGGCTGAACGCGATTTTCTAGTGTCTTCTGAAGGATCTCGTTGGTATGTACTCGCAGTTATGATCATCCAGCATTGTGTACTGACTTTTATTAGGGTCGTGCCTCTTATTGCAAGCTTTCAAGATACCAGCAACCTCTACCTTGTCATGGAGTATATGCCAGGGGGCGACTTTTTAGGTCTTCTAATCCGTGACAATATCCTATCAGAAGCGGTAACGAAGTGGTACGTTGCGGAAATGATTCTTTGTATTGAGGAAGCCCACGCTTTGAAATGGATTCATCGCGATGTTAAGCCGGATAACTTCCTCATTTCGTCATCGGGTCATTTAAAAATTTCCGACTTTGGCCTCGCTTTTGACGGCCACTGGTCTCATGACCAGGCATATTACCATAACCACCGATACTCTTTGCTTGACAAGCTTGGTATCACCGTTGAGGGTGACGAAGCGGACAAGAGAGAGAGCCGTAGTGCGGCTGCAGCTGCTAAACTGTCTAACATTATAATGAATGGTAAGGATAAACACGAGAAGCTGTCTTCTGGTTCTGATGGAGAGGGTATTCTCAACTGGCGTAATCGACATGGCAACCGAGCTTATGCCCGAAGTGTTGTCGGTACCAGTCAGTATATGGCACCAGAAGTCGTTCGAGGAGAGTTGTATGATGCTAGGTGCGATTGGTGGAGTGTGGCTGTCATTATATATGAGGTGAGCCAACCTGTAGCACAGTTATGTTATCGCTCGGGACTGACGCCGATCACAGTGCCTCTATGGCCACACGCCTTTCCTTGCAGAAGAAGGAGGTAGAGCTCAGACTAAGCTGAACATACTGGTATGTGATACTCATATATAGTTATCGTGCAGGGTGCTAACATAGCCCAGAGTCACGAACAAACTTTCGCTTTCCCTCCAAAGCCTCCCGTAAGCGGTCGCTGTCAAGATCTCATACGGCGAATGATTCAAGAAAAATCGGAACGGCTCTGCTCCAGGCGCTATAGAATGAAGGACATCAGTTCAATCAATCGCGATTACGTAGGCCGCTACGTCTACCCCCACGATGCTGAAGAGATTCGAGCACATCGCTGGTTCAAAGATATACAATGGGACAGGCTTCATTTAATGACTCCTCCCTTTGTCCCATCCATCAGATCAGTTGACGATACACATTACTTTGACGAGGAGGAACCAATCTCGGACTTCTCTTCAAGCCAGGATGGCGAAATGAGGCTTGATGCTCCGAGTGACGGAGAGATTGAGTCCGCCCTGCGATGCTTTAACCGTGAAATTCGGATCCTCGCTAGTGGCTATGTCTCGAGCCCCTATGACAGCACTCGTCTTCGCCGCATTGAGAGGGAAATCGATGGCTTCATGATGAACGAAGAGCAAAAGGAGTACCTCCGCGGCTTTGTTCGAGCGTATGGTCGGAAGGAGAGGAAGAGGCCCAGAGACAGGTTGCTCAGAGACAGAGAAGTTGCCGGGAAGGTGCTCGAGGTTCGGAAGAGTGCTGCCTTCTTAGGCTATAGCTATCGCAGAATCAGGGTCGGGAGGAAAAGTGCTCTGGGCAGTGTTCGAGGAGGTAATGTTCCTGTCGGCGGAAAGGGGAAGGGAACGGTGTGGCATAGAGGGAGGCTTAGCATTCATTAGGAGTCAGCCAGCTTGGCTATATAGCGTTTCGGCATGCGGGCATGACCTGGCTCGTCCTAGTGGATACTACGGATCGGACTGATGGTGAGCCACTTGATTCTAGTTTTCTCTATCTGCTCTTGTGAAGCGCCGGGTCCGGTGGGGCTTTGGTTGTCGATTGAGGGGTAGGAATAGAATAGAATAGACTTTGTCATAACTTGGAGAATCCGTTGCGATGGCTCGGAAATGACTTGATGGAAAGCGAATCGTAGAAGTCGTGAATCGTGTAATGGTAATGTATGGTTTGTGCTATCCACACATATATGTTTCAAAGTTAGGTATTCACTATGGTGTTTTGAATGGTTGATACTTTTGTAATAGATCGAGCAAACCCTCCGTACTGCAGTTATGTTATGTATTGTACCTCGATGAAACCGGGCTAGGTCAGCAGGAAGAGTTCCCTATATAGGACCCTTCAAGAACCAGTCTTCGTACACAGTTATAAAAAATCTACTACAATCCAGAGCTCTCCCAGCGAGCCCCAAAAGCCCTGTGCCTAGTGAAGCTGCCTCGCCTCGGTGACCCAGCAGCAGGAGGGTTCTCACAGGCATTTACGTAGTAGCCAGCGGGCACTAGTATAGACCTGATAGACGCGACGTGTTGGAAACTGCGGGCGGCACTCGCACTCTCCTCAAGACGGTCGATCGATCTGCCCCCCTGAACTCTCGAGCCCGTCACGCTTCAGCGCGAGAAACCCTCGCTGCGAAGTGGGCGCCAGCCTGGCCATCAGGAAGGAAGCACGTTCGGATAGGACCCAGCAGCGGGCTTGCCAATACCGGCTGCTCGGTAGGCCGCGCCCACCTTCTCTGCCCCCCTATGCGTCGTATCGCATCAGTCCCCCCCCCCCCCCCCACCAGCACAGCTCCAGTTCCCCCTCCCTTAGCCAGACCGACGACTCGTCAGCCCCCATCCGAGATCCGCAGACGCCTCTACGCAGCCGCGAGACAGCGCTTGCGGGCATCTGCTGGTGTGGGGGCGAGCCGGTTCGCGGAGAGGTCGTGCGCGAGCCTTGCTTATATATCCCGAGCCTCTCGCCGTCTGCAGAAACAGGGATGGGATAGAGGGTGTAGGTGGTTTGTACCGAGTGAGGGAAGAATCTGGTATGGTTGATATCTTGTAGTAGAGAGGGGGGCGAGCCGGTTCGCGGAGAGGTCGTGCGCGAGCCTTGCATGTATATCCCGAGCCTCTCGCCGTCTGCAGAAACAGGGATGGGATAGAGGGTGTAGGTGGTTTGTACCGAGTGAGGGAAGAATCGGGTATGGTTGATGCCTCGTAGAGAAGAGAAGAGAAGAGAAAAGAGAAAAAGAGGTAAGAAAAGAGACACCATCTCCCATCCCCGCTATTCAGTCAGCGCCTTCACGACGCCCAGCATATATCTATCAAGAACAGGTAATTTTTTAATATCTCTTATTTTTTATTTCTTATTTCTTATTTCTCATCTCATCATTCCTCGCGCGCCTCTATTCTACGCTCGCGCCTCGAGATGCAGCTCCTTCAGCGAGTCCTCCGCGCCGCCCTCCGCGTGCCCGCCCGGCTGTGGCTGCGCCGCCGCGCCCTTTCTCGCCGCCGCCGCCGCGGCGCGCTTGGCAGGGTCGCCCTTGTCCTTTGGCTTCTTGGTCTTCGCAGCCGCAGCCGCCTTCTCCGGCGGGTAGGCTTGCTTCTCGATGGCCTGCCACTCCTCCGAGGCTTCGAAGTCTGCTCGTATGGGGTCGAGGAGCTCGTTTAGCGATTTTGTGAGGGCGGCCTTGAGTAGTTGCGGGGTGAGCTGGTGGGCTGGGTTAGTATGGTTTCGCGCAGGGGGGGGCGGGTGAGGAAGCTTACAATATCTGCCTCGTAGTCGTCCTTCAGCTTCTGCACGGTCTCGTAGACCAATGGCTCGGCATCTCTTCGCTCCACGACAAAGCGCGGCTTGCCTCCGCTTTTCAGCGATAGCACGCGCAGGATAACGTGCTCCACGAACGCGATGACCCCGTTGCCTTCCACCTGCTTCGGCACGCAGACTGCCTTCCTGAGCTTCTTCTCTACTCCTGACGCCGTATCCAGCAAGTCGATCTTGCTGTCGGGATCGCTGGAGCTCATCTTCGCCGCCTCGCCGAGTCCCGCAACCATGGTGTTCATCAGGTGCGCGCGCACCTTGTAGCCGATCTTCGGCAGGTTCTCCATGGCAAACGTGAAGATCTTCCGCTGATCGACGCCGCCGAATTGGGCATCGACGTCCAGGTACTGCTCGTCGAGGGCCTGCATGAGCGGGTAGATGAGCCCGCCGAGCGTGGGGTCGTCGGTCTGCTTGACCACCTCGGCGCCCGCCTTCTGCGCGACCGAGATGCGCGTGATGCCCTCGAGCTTGAACCGATCCATCGTGTACTCCTTGTTCAGCTGGTAGGAGCTGCCGAGCACGAACTCCAGCCTGTCGATGTCCACGCCCACCGAGCGCAGCATCGACTTGACGATGCGCTCGTAGTACTTCGCGCGGTACTCGACGAGCTCGAGGGGCGCCTTCATGTTGTCGAGGTAGCCGTGGATGTCGGCCAGGAGCACGATCACATGGCACCCCGCGGCGAGGAGTTCCGCGATCTTGACCGTGGGGCTTTTCGACTACTGATAAGATTAGATGAAAAGACAGAGGCGGGCGTTGGTATTTACCAGAAGTAGCCGCAGTGAGGCCGTCCTGTCGTTGCCGTGCCCCAGTAGACCCTGAGGGGCCGCTTCTCCTTCAGGATCACGTCGTCGATGATTTCTCCGTTGAGAACCTCAGCCAGGTTCGCCTTGATGAGCGCGACCGACTCCTCGGGGGATAGTGCGTTCGCCATCGAGTTCGGGCTCTCGGACTTCCACTGCTTCCACTGCGACCTTGGCGATCTCTAGAGGGTAGTGCTGTTGTGAACTTTCTTGGGGATTTTTTTAGAAGTTTGATATCGCCAATCGAGTCATCCGCGAAGTGGGGCCCGTGCATGGGTCACGTGCTTGGTGGGTTAGAAGCGGGACTCAAAACCATGCAACATATTTCTGAGCTGCAAGACAGAGTGAGTAGATGTAGTATATCGGCCTAGAAATAACTTGAATAACCTTCGCCGCTTACTGACATGGCCTTTAGCCTCGAGGAATTCAAGAGTAACGAGGATTGCAAGTAATACTACAGTCAATATATTTGGTACTACCTAGTACTATCACGAGGACTACGATACTAGTTATCGATAAACTCAAACGCCAGGTACCAAGGGAAGGATATCCCTGTCCTTGAATATTAAGACACAAACGAAACAATCTTACAACCCCTTCAGGAGATCTCTCCTATATTATTAATAGATAGGCCGGCCCTCCTGCCACTTCTGTTGAACGACCTCAGGTCCTTCGTCACTCCCACTGACAGGACTACTCGCTGCACCATACGCACCCCAACTGACACGTCCACTCTTTCTGCGTCGTTCCTCATTCTCAATGGTACCCACCGCACCAATCCATTCCCACACTCGAGAGATCTCGCCATTTCGATCCTCACGCTGGCTTGCTCGGATATTAGCATTCATCTCTACGATCGTCCTGACACGGCTCCAAAGAGCTTCGCGTTTTGATACAGAGTGCTCGTCACGTAGGACATCATCACGAAGTTGGCCTATCGAGATATAGCTCTCGGGAAAGGATTCTCTATCCTGGGCGTGCAAAGCAGCTTGAGATGCGAGGCGATCAAGCGTCAGAGAGACGAGGCCTGGAACTGCAGCAATGGTAGTAGTGTAGCTTGTCCACCTATGACGAGCGTACAAGGCCAAAGCCACAAGAAAACCTAATGTAGCAATTTCGAGGCGATGTCTTGCCAGCGCGAGTCTGAATGATCGTCTGATGGCACAGGTAAATGGGATTCTCGCGAGGGATGTGCTGCAAAGGCGGGTATGAATGGTGCCGGCTGCTCTGTAGGTTGGACGAGGAACCTGATTAGTGTCCGTGCTGTCAGATGATTGTATATATAGGTGGTAAAGCTGACAGAGTAGCAAGATTGGAATTGAAAGAAGTCACCCATGACATTGTCAGGGGGGCAAATAAGCCAGCAAAGACGGCTTCACAGCGGATGAAATCCGTAAAGACAGGTCAGAGCTTTAAGGCAACGCCGTCGAGATTGGCGCAATGAGACCCATGTCCAGGTACAGAATGAAGAAATATTAAACATCAAACACCAAACGAAAAAAGAAAAAAGAAAAACACAAAGAAAAGTGCAACGAGTCGGACCAAGGAAAGTAAAACCTACCCGTCTTCCACAACCTCGACTTCCTCTCTTCCCTTGATCTCTCCAATAGCGCCTGCCCAGAGCTCCTCGAACTCCGTCTCTCCCATTCCCTTTCTTCTCTTCTTGCTGACCTCTTGCTTCAAATCTTCCGCGTCGATTTCAACGGCTGTCGCGAGAACTCCACTGTCATCAACCAAGTCACCGCATTCCCACTTTGCCCTTCTCTCTCTCAGCTCTTCTACGGCTCGGTCGGCTACAACCTTGACTCTGCGAACTTTCTCTCCATCAGGTTCACAAGTCGGAGGTAACGGCACTAATCCGCCTAGTGAAAGCGGATGTGGTTTTAATAGAAAGTCTGGCTCACACTGAGTCTCGAGCTTCTCAAAGCAGTAGGCGTGTTGTGGGCAGGGCTCGCATTGTGGTTCAGCAAGTACGACTGCCCAATCAGGAATCTGGACCTTTGATGAGATGAGCTGGTTCGCGGGTCGTCCAACGCCGCAATAGCCAACTGCGAGTTTTTCTTGTCTGTACCATGTTGCGTAACCTCCAAGTAAGGTAAGAAGGATGACCCAGACAGGCCCGGTTGCGCTACCTCCCTTGGTCTTCTTTTTGGGTCGTCGAGGCCCAAGTGCGTTGTCTCCGTTCACAGAGCGCTCGCGAACAAGCTCTAGTTGCTCTTCGGGAGTAAACTCCTCGCTTGCTTCAACTCCATTATCATCAACATCTTTGAGGCCATTAAGCTGGCTGACGGGAATTTCAAAGGTTTTCGACGTCGGAGGCTTGATATCGTCATCGGCTTGATGTATCTCGGTCCGTCTCCTTGCTGTAGCGCTGCTTTTCCTACGATGCGGGTCCTTGGTAGTACCAGTCACAGTTCTCCGTCTGCTTTCACCGCTCGGCGTACGTGCGCCTGAAAGGGGAGAGCTGCCACTCTGGAAAGGATTATCATAGCTAAAAACACTCCCCTCCCCACGTCTGAGAGGCAAGTCATCATCAAGCTCTTCAGCTTTGATTTTCGGCCCTTCACTCTTCCTACTCTTCCGCACTGATTTCCTCAGGCCATCGGCTTCGGTGCCGGTTTCAGTATCAGAGGCTCTAGCGTGTTTGCTGCTGCTGCTAGCACGCGGCGTACGCTTTACTGGGGATCTCGACCGTGACCGTGTCTCTGGCTCACTATCCTCCGCCTTGACTCTCGAAGGTTTTCTCGCGGATCGCGAACGTGGTGTTGGAGGCGGGGGCATTGATTCTTCATCGACAGCCGGGCTGTCTTCGGAGCGATCGGCATTCGTGATACCTTTGCTCGTTCTCCTTGCTCTTGATCGAGCGTTGAGGATCTTGCGTGATTGCGGGAGCACGTTGTCGGTGAAGATCTCAATGAGGAGCGGTTTCTTCGCGCTCGCTGGGTATGGAATGTTGTGCGAGACTAGGATAGATCGGAGTCGTGGGACTGTTAGAGACGACGGGTCAAAGCCTTTCTGCAAGTAGTCAAGACTCTCCGTATCTGACATGATGGTAGACGGTAGATGGAAAGAGGATTGAGAGGCGAAGGCGACTATCAGCGAATGCTACACAAAGAGAACCTTGGTCGCAATATGCCCTGAGACACAGCAACGCAGCTACAACACCTGTCAAGAATTAAATATCTCAACTATGACGATACACCGCGTCAAAGGTCGTGTTGTCCTCTTGTTGCAGGGCTGTGGCGCAATGACGTCGTGTGCTCAAAGCGCCGAGGAGCTCTGTAGCCTAATCGTTATCGACGCCGATCACCAAAAGAGGTTCTGGGAAATACTGCGCTCTCGAAGAGTCGAGGGCGAGCGGATATTGCGAGAGGATGACGGAGCAGGAAGCAGCGATAATTTTCGTAAAGTTGTTCGTTGATTTTGGAAAGATAATAGGGCGGGCTAAGGTTGTCCTGGGGACGATGGTGATCCACGCTTAGCTCGAACCTGCCACAGGAAAGCCCCTCCGAGGTACAGCCGAGGCAGGCAGCTCTCGCCACCAGTCCAGGGCCCAGAGCTTGTCAAGGCATCGATCCGGCATCAAGAGCAGCCAGCCAGCCAGCAGTCTATACTTCCCCTTCCCTACCCAGTATTACAAGAGGCAGTTCTCGCCACCAGTCCAGGGCCCAGAGCTTGCCAAAGAGTAAATCGATCCAGCATCAAGAGCAGCCAGCCAGCCAGCCAGCAGTCTATACTTCCCTACCCAGCATTCAAGAGGCAGCTCTCACCACCAGTCCAGGGCCCAGAGCTTGCCAAAGAGTAAATCGATCCAGCACCAAGAGCAGCCAGTCAGCCAGCCAGCCAGCAGTCTATACTTCCCCTTCCCTACCCTACCCAGCTCATCAGCTCATCAGCTCATCAGCTCAGCCCTACAATTACAATTTCAATTTCCCAAAAAAAAAATGTCTCTTCACCAATCCCCCTCCGGCAAGCAAAATACCGCTTTTTCGAGAGAGAGCGAATCAGCCATGTTTTTTTTTTTAATTGAGTGATTGATTGATTGATTGATTGGTTCCCATAGAGAGGACATTTCAGGTTTTCTCTATGTCTAGCTAGCAAGCAAATACTTCTTCGCTCGCCGTCGGAAATGAATTTTTTTTGTTTTATACAATAAATATAAGGGTAGTTGTTGGTTTTGTGTTGTGTTATGAGCTGGGCTGAAATAACGGGTACGATTATTATTAATTAATTAATTAATTAATTAATTAATTACTGTAAATAATGAGAAGGGGGTATTTGTATAAATTGGTTCATTCTACAGGTGTCAATAACTGGGCTGAAATAACGATATCATTATTAATTAATTAATTAATTACTGTAAATAATAAAAAAGGGTTGTTGTTATAAACTGGTTCATTCTATAGATATCAAGATAAAACCATTATCCACCGATAAAATCACATCGCATCACATTCACAAGATGATATTCAAAAGGACTTCAAGTTTTTTTTTTTATTATCGTCTGTCGACAACGGTTATATATTTCCCCCCCCCCTTTTTTTTGATAATTGTTTACTACCCAATCCTCCAATAGCAGTATATCCAATATTAGTCGCTGACAGTTAGACCACAAGTTGTAAAAATATTTCCCTCCAACAATAAAACGCCACTGCTCCATTCCCTTCATTGGGAGATATACCTTAGACAATGTCGACGTGTTTGACTTCGGTCCATTCCTTTTCAATCTTTGGGACTGTCACGACCAAGACACCGTCCTCGAGCTTAGCTGAGATAGCGTCTCCATCGACCTCCTCCTTTTCTTCCTCTCCCAGAGGAAGCTTTATGCTTCTCTCAAAGACGCCAACCTTTCTCTCTCCCTTGGCCAGTGACTTGAGGAACTCCTCGTCGCCGTGTCTGTATACGACACCAGCGACGTTCAGCTCGTTCTTTTCTGCGTCCCAATTCACGCCAACGTCCTCTTTCTTCGCCCCTGGAAGGGCAACATGCAGCACGTACGCTGCCGGAGTGCTGAAGACATCGATTGGCGGAGAGAAGGAGTCGTCGTCGTCGGTTTCGGGCTCGGCACCAAGGCCTGATTGTGTAGCATAGGTCTTCAGTGCTTGTGCGATAGGGTGGTTGGCAAATGCGGCAATTAGAGCCGACATGTCGAACGGGCCTCCTGAGAATGGTGGTGGTGGTGGGCCTCTGTGGCCTCCTGGGCCACCGAACGGTGGCGGGCCTCTATGGCCGCGGAATCCTCCACGTCCATGGAAACCGCCACGATGATGGGGCCCGTGGCGTCTTGGACGACGGTGCGGGCCAGGGCCTTCAGGGCCGGATCCTTCTCCTTCAGGGCCATCGCGCTTCTCAAAGTCAGGAGATGGCGAGCGAGATCCATGAGGGCCTCTTCCTTTGCCGCGGAAACCTCCGCGACGTCCATGCCATTTCTCGTCGCCGCGTGGGCCCGGTGCTTCCGAGCCAGAGCCTTCACCTTCAGGAGCGTCAGTCTTTTCGTTGTCCGGCGATGGCTCACCATCGTCGTCGTGGAAATCTCCGCGGCGGCCGCCAAAACGGCCTCCGTGACGCCCCCATCCCCCGCCACCGCGTCCAGGGCCGTAGAAACCTTCACCACCGAAAGGGTGGTGACCGTGGGGAGGTCCTCCGAATGGGCTTGCACCCCACGGGCCAGCACCCCATGGGCCAAACATACCTGGGCCATATGCAGGTGGAGGCGGAGGTGGCGGAGGTGGGCCGTGAGGATGGCCGTGAGGGCCGTGAGGAGGGCCAGGAGGAGGGCCGTATGGTGGAAGATCGGAAGCACCGAAGGGCGCGTATTCGTAAGGATGGTATTCTTGACGAGCAGCATGGTCAACACCTTCGCCCTGGTTGTGAGAGTCGAGCGAGCGGACAAAATCCCAGAAGGGGCCTGCGTGACCTCTATCGTATGCCATAATTGCGGCTGGCTATTCGAGCTTTGTATATGTGCCTGTTCACTGTCGGATACAGAGTCGTAGTGGGGTAGGTAGATAGATGTGAGGATTTCTTCTTCTTCGGTACGAAGCAAGAGAGGAGGATGATGGGAGAAGGAGGGGCAGAGAGGGCAGCGCAGGCCCGTAATATATACAGACGACGCCCGCGGAAGGCAGACGGGAACTTACGTGAAGCCGCCCCGCAAATGCGATAAGGCACCCGGCTGTCGTGGCGTAGCGGCAGGCGTGCGAAGGCCCACGAAGGCCCACGAAGGCCCTGGAAGCAGCGAATGGCCGGCCGCGACGGGTGGCCGCGCGGTCGGCTGGTGCGTGGGCAGGCAGAAGAGTCGTCGCACGTGCGTGGCTGGAGCAGGCAGACGCAGGCGACGGGGTGTGGCGCGGGCTGTCTAGGGCCCGCTCGTGTGGCTGATCCCTGCGAGTTGTCGTCGCAATTGCTCTTGCGCCCCCGTGGGCTGTGACTCGGACGCTGCGACGCTTCGGGCTCGGGGATAAGCACTGTATACTGTATACACTGCAAACGCTGTAAACACAGTAGCTCCTATACCGCTCTCTTACCACCCTATCTAGATACCTTCCTCACTATCCATCCATCCACCCTCAGCGCGCGTGGCGTTCCTGCCTGCCCACACCCATCCACACCCATCCACGCACGCACGCACGCACGCATCCATCCATCCATCCTCTTCCAGAACGTACCTCACAGCTGCGCTGCCTCGGTGCGCAGGCCGCGCACCGAGAAGCCCGAGATGCTCGGACTTTAGAAAAAGACCCGGCCGCCCCCCCTCTCGGCTCCGGATCCGACTTCTGCATCTGTCTGTTTGTCCCGTCTTGCATCTTCACAGGCTACGTGATGTGCTGCACGTAGATGGATGGGTGGGACGCTGGGTTACTACTACGCATGCTCTTCGGTTCATGACAGCATCACGGTCACGTCACGTCACGAGCACGGATCCAAGGATATATATATATAAATATATATATATATAAACGAGACTTTTCTGTAGTGCAATCTAGATACACCACGCCGTCCATTCGCCCACCCTCGGTCTCACAATCCCGCAAGGGGAAGCTGTGTAGGCGGGGAGGAGTTGTCTAGGTACATCAAAAAAAAGGGCTCAGGGCTCAGGGCTCAAACAGAGTCTCCAGCAACCACCGCAAAGGTAAGACCTCCATTCTCCTCCCGTACCAGTACTCGTCTCGTTCCCGCCCAAAATGCAGGGTCATGCCGCGTCATGATATCGTGAACAGCCATCAAAAAAAATTGTTGCCACAAGTGTGGCATGAAGAACTCAAGCAGGAAAAAAGGTCATGTCGTAAAAGGTCGTCATCAGTCGTAAAAAGGGGTAGGAGAACAAGGTCATGAGAAAAAAAAAAAGAGAAATGTGGAATGAGTGACGGCACACGATTAAGATCCAGCTTATGCATGGATGTGAAGGTCAAAATGCTAGGAACACCGGGTTCTGTGTGTGAGATGGTGCCCATATGGAGTCGGGTATGCCGAGTGCAGATAACGCCGGCTGAACATGATTCGTAAATTTCGTAAGAGCGTGGTGAAAAACATAAAGTAACCGCAGTATGATGCCCCTATCCCTTTGGCCTGGTGCGGCTGATATCCTCTCTATCTCGGATTTCTGCCAGT
Organism: Aotearoamyces nothofagi; assembly: GCA_015345905.1. Classification (NCBI taxonomy): domain Eukaryota; kingdom Fungi; phylum Ascomycota; class Leotiomycetes; order Leotiales; family Tympanidaceae; genus Aotearoamyces; species Aotearoamyces nothofagi. The sequence goes on along the minus strand of JADDTR010000003.1, from coordinate 1,017,509 downwards.
TTCTGGTCGAGCTGGCTCAATCTTGATTGTAGCGATGGTCCGGTACCGAAGTCGAATGACTCGATAGATCGGCGGGAATGGTGCATGGTCGCGAAGGGACGTTTCTTCATCGTCGCTGTGCTCTCCAATGGCTGGAATAATCTGCGTGGAAACGTCTTATTTCCAGACTCAAAAAATGAAGAGTCAAGGTGAGGTGGGTCGAAGGTAGGCGCTGGTAGAAGGGATGGCGTCACAAAGGTGGAGCACAAGGCAGAGTTCACTGACGGTGAGGTGACCTCAATACTTGGTGCGTTGTCGCTGACAAGACCTTTAGGAACGAAAAGCCCGGGCATGCGATTACCCAAGGCATCATCTCCAAGACTATAACCCCGACTACGGACCCGCCGCTGATGGCTATCAGACGGTCTACGGAACAGCTGCTCATCCAGAACAGTTGGCCGAAGTACAGCACCGTTTGGACTCAGTTCTTCATCTAAAGAATGCTGAGCGCGACGCTTCTGGGTACCGTTTAGAGACTGAGCTGCGTCAAATTGAACCGGCGATCGCAGCCGAGGCACCGTAAAAGATGTCTTATCAGACATCGCGCCTGATTGTGCTGGCCGTGGTAGGGAATAGAAAGGCTTTGATGGGCTCGCGCTGTAGGTATGAGGAGAGAATGGAGAGCCGAGGCGAAGGGAATTCGTCCCATTAACACTGATTCCAAGTCCTAGCCCAATATTGTCGTCTAGGAGCTTATATGTGAAAGAGTTCAAATTTGGAGCACTGGCTGATTCAGCCAACTGCGCCAACGGGCCATCAGGTTGCATGCTCTCTGATGAACTAGTTACCAGAGACAAAGATATCTCCTTTGTAGAAAATGACGAGTCGCGACTATGGGCCGGAGTGTAGAGACAGCCTTTGGCCCTGGTCCGGAATTGTGTGAATGGGGTTGGCGAGTTTGATTGAAGATGGCGATGGGCCTTGACAGAGGTAGAATCCTTCTTACATAATTCTCGAAGGTGATGCCGAGTTGCAGCACTGGTATGCGGCCACTGAGTATAGACCTTTGATGGCACCTCGGCGGTAGGGGTGAGGCTACCACTTTTGCTGGTGGTTGTTGTATCTGGCGAGCCAACAAGCCCGATAGTGCCGGTGCTCGACTCAATTGGTATGCTACGTGCACGCTGCTTTGCCAGGCGGCAGCCATTACCTGGTTTTGCACCCTTCCAGCTTCGCTTGGCCTCTCTTGCCACTCGATGGATAACGCCTTCGGGGGGGACAGCACTCGCACCAATCCGGAACGGTGTCACAGTTGGGTCCTGAAGATAGATTTGATAAGTCTGCCAGAGGTGATCGTTCATATCTTTCGACCATCTAGCATCCTTGCGAGTCTTGCTCCGAACATGCGAGTTTAGGACGCCAAACTGACGAGTAGGAGTGGTGTTGTAATCCAGACGCGTTGCAATTTCTTTGCCTTTTCCAATAACAGCAAAAGGAAACGGCTCCGCGACGTCGCTCTCGGGACTCGTGCAGCTACCATCGTCAGACGGCCTGGATACCCGGCTTCCGCTGAAGTATGAATCGTCAGAGTAATCGGAAGGATTCGAGAGTGAAGAGGAAGGGCGGCTGAAGGTCTCATCTGGAGTCGAGCTCACTTCCATATACCAATCAGGTCTGTGGCTCATGCTCTCGTCCATTGTGAAGTCTTGTGGTACGGGTGTTTTGGGGGGCGAAGCACGAAGCTCAGTTGTCAGTGGAGCAAGGAAGCCCTTGTCGGGCTGGGGAGTGTCTTCTTCGTCAGCCATGACTTCATCGTGTCTGATCGTTGGGTATTCAATTGTTGGAATGGGAATGTCAGCGGCAGCGACGGATGCCAGAAAGCTCTCAGTCGGCCCCGACAATTGCGAAACATTGCGCCTCCTGACCTTCAGTCGACATGCAGCTCGCGGAGGAGGCGGAGGCTGCAGTTCGGTGCTCGGTCCTGGATCGGGTGTCGTTGGACGCTCGTCGTCGTGATAGTGGAACCGGAAACCTCGAGGAAGAGTCGCCGACTCTGAATGGAATGGTTGCATTTTGAGCTCAGTGGAAGCCGACGTTTTGGTATAACGGCGCGTAAAGAGCCCGTCGATGGCTAGTGTAAGCAAGGAGCTCTTGTAGAATGTAGAATGTAAACTTGAAACACAGAATTTGTGGTACAAAGAGCAGTCCTATTGACAGACGCGTACTAAGGATGAAGTGAATTCGAAGAATTGAATTAATGGCACACGCAACGCCAGACCAGCCGTCGAAGTCTTTGTTGTAGAATTATTCTTTAAGAGCAAGAGCACTCGTATTGCCTTTTGCGCCGCCGGTGATGTTGTGAGGTCGTGCGCGGTCCGGTGAAACCGCCTGGAATGCGACCTAGTTGGGTTGGTCGCGGGGAGACGATTTATCTATTTGTGATGCTGTAGCCACTACCGATCCGAAACAGCGACAGGAATGCTGAAGTGTCCGCAGCTCACAGCATGTTATGGAGAGATGGCCAACGTCGTTATTCGTATCTCGAGAGTGCGTGCAGCCGGCAGGCGAGCGGGAAGAGGGTGGAATCGACGGAACCGACGTCGCGACAAGAAGATGGTCGACGACGGAGCCGCAGGCACAGAGGGCCCTCGTCGACGAGAGCCTTCTCGATATGCTGTAGAAGGACTGGCACGGCGTCGTCCTTCGAGCCGTGATGCGCTTCGGCCGGAGAATTGCCACGATGCGTCCTGGCGGGCTCGACCTGACTCGCGAAGGGCTGCGCAGTGTTGACGGCGCGTCGAGATTTCGGGGATGCGTTCGTTCAGCGTTCGTGCAGCGTTCGTTCAGCGACGACAGGAATGGAAGAAGGAAGGAATGAAGAGAAAGCACGAAAGAGGTTGAAAGAGCGTTGGACGGTTTCCGCCGTATGAGAGACAACGAGCGAGGAGAGAGAGCGGGCGTGGGGAGTTGAGGAATGCAGGTGTCCAGATCAGAGACAGCGACGCGGCGAAGCAGCGAATGAGGGCAGGGCGCACGGTGCAGCGAGGGGACGGGATTGGTGCAGCAGTTTGGGGCCGGCAATGGCGTGTACCGAGTTGGCAAGGTTGGGCAGGGCGGGCCAGGCAGTCCGGGCTGTCGAGGGCTGTCCAGGCTGTCCAGGCTGTCTGTCTCAGGGTAGAGCAGGGCAGGGCAGGGCAGAGTAGGACGGCACTGGGCAGGGTGGCACTGGGGCAGGCAGGCACTGGGCAGGCGCTGGGTAGGCACGGTAGGCACGGTAGGCAGGCCCGGAGAGGGTTATGCAAGGCTTGTTCGCTCGTCGTTCGTGCGCCGGGCGCGTCGATGCGCTGCGGATCCCGGGCGGGCAAGCGTGGCTGCGGTGCCGTGCGGGCATGTCCTGTCCTGTCCTGTCCTGTCCGTCTGTACGCACCGGCGTCTGGGAGAGCTGTCGATACGAAGAGACAGACAGACAGACAGATACAGATACAGATACAGATACAGGAAGATACGACATACAGGTGACTGGGCGTGGCATTGGGCGATGCGTCCCTGGGCGGCATGCTGCGCGGGGCCGGGACAGCGAGGGAACAGCCTACGGGACAGCCTACGGGACAGCCTACGGGCGAGATGGCGGTGCCTGTGATGGCGCTGGTGCAGGTGCTGGTGCTGGTGCAGGTGCTGGTGCTGGTGCTAATACGGGAATGTCTGTACAGGACAGGTGCTAATACGGGTGCTGGCGCAGGTGCTAACAAAGGTGCTGGGCCAAGTGGAGAGAGGGAGAGGGAGAGGGAGAGGGAGAGGGAGAGAGGGTGGGGAGTGGAGTCTGCAGCGCAGCGCAGTGCAGTGCGGTGCAGTGCGCTGGGCTGCTGGGCTGCTGGACTACTCCACTGGCCCAGCCCGATCCAGGGCCTATGACGCCCTGCAACGCAGCGCTGGACCCCACCAGGCGACGGTCTGGCAGTGTACAGTACCTTGAAGCACACAAGCTTCGGGGCGCAGAGACAGCAGCGCCCAGAGAGAGACAGCTCTGCCTCTGCCTCGGCCTCTGCCTCTGCCGCCGAGTCTCGTGTCCTGTGCGGTGCGGACGGTGGCCGACGGAGGCCACTGACTGCTGAGCTGCGGCCAGGGCCTTTGGGTGCTGGCGGTGTAGGGTTGCGGATTGACCCTCAGGCAGGCAGGCAGGCAGGCTCTGCTCTGCTCTGCTCTCCCTCTCTGCTCTGCTCTGCTCTGCTCTCCTCTCTGTCGTCGCTTAGATGCGAAAAGGCGCGACGCGTCTTACGCGATACGCGCCCGCGTCGAGTTCGTGCGTGCGTGCGTGCGTGCATGCGCATCCGGTGTTTGCGTCGACCGATCAAGTCGCTCCCCCTCAGTCGGCTTTCCTCGCATCGCACGGCGATGCCCTATATCATCTCCTCTGCTCTCCTCCCCTCTCCTCTCCAGCGCACGGCAACAACCCAGAAGAACCACAAGTGCGCAACCATTTCACCGCCGGAAAGTTTTCGCAGCGTCGGGCTGCAGAAAACCCCCCTCGATCCGCGTCCAAGCGCCCCCCCTGCAGGGAAAACGCGAAAAAAAAAAACGCGTCGGGCTCGCCAAATGGAGAGCTGGCAAGGGAGGGGGGGAGGGGGGTTCGTGTGAGGTGTCTGTCTTTGCGAGTACAGCCAGCCAGCCAGCCAGCCAGCCAGCCCAGATGACATCGGCTTTGCAACAAGCCACCGTCGCTTTGTCGCTGGCCCTCCTCTGTGCGCGCGAAAGGGTGTGTGTTGTGACTAGTCACAAATCAATTGAGAACTCGTACTGCCTTGCTCGCCCAACGGTTGGGGGTGACGCATTACTCTGGCTCCTTTGCAGCTCTCAGCGTGGAACAGCCGAGAGATACTACATACCTCAGGCGAAGGGGCCTGGCCTGGCCACAGCCGAGGGTCACAGCTAACGCTGCCCTACCTTACCTTACTTTAAGAAGGAGTCTATAGATGATCCATTACAGATGGTCCCCAGAGAAATCTCAGTCGGCGGGAGCGGAGCGCTAGATCATGTGCTTGCAGCCGAGCAGGGTGGCCATCCACAGGACGTCACGTGTATCAATTCATACTAGAGATCCAAGGCTCAAGCTAATCCGAAACTCTAGCCTCTCTCCTTGCAGTACTGTAGCTTTGTACCTACTAGCTTTCAACTGGCCACTGACCGACAGTATACTGGGCCCTTGTGCTAACAAGGTAGCTACCTCCTAAGGGCCTCAGATACTACTCCTGGCTGGTGTACACTGGCCGTATGCATGTATCGCTTATTTTACCCTTCAAGCTATCCTGTACAGTGCCAGTGCGGATGGTATATCTCAAGCATCGTATATATACACCTTATGGTACATTATATATCCCAACCACTGGAACCTGTTGTTACTACTATAATCTCAGTTCTGCTGCTCGGCCCCCTTGAGTTTGGCGGCCCCCCGGTCCGGCAAGGTGTATACATAGGCCCGCCGCTGCTTTCGACGTCTATAAGAGTCGTGCTGCAGCCGGAAACCTTTATAGCACGGCCTGTTTGGAGCCTGAATCCTCGATCTCCCACTCTGGATTCGATGCTCACGATTGTCTGCCAATGACCATCATCCCTCTAGGTCTCTTTATATTGGCAGAGATACGAGCAAAAACTCAACTCAGCTCAGCCCCTCTCCTTGTCGTCACACCGACGCAAGCACCACTGCCAGTTCGGTGAGGTAAATGCAGTGGCGCTTAGTCAAGGGGATAGCTTGAGGTCCCATTTGAGGTCTGAGGGGGCCTAAAAAGAGCTTATACTGTAGGTTGAAGGAGGGTAGCGGTATAGTAAAATGTAGGTCATAGATGCTTAGCTTGATACGAAATCCTCCCAGGAGCCATCATTGGGAAACTGAAAAGCCGTATCCAAAAACATGTCCGGAAGCTGTTCATTAGCAAGCGAACTCACATCAACATAATTCGGCAAGAGCTTCTCTCTTTCTCTCTCGCTCTGAGCTTTGCACAACATGTCGTGGAGTTCTTTCAGGACGCGCAATCTCGGTATTAGAAACCTAACCATGTCGGTTGGGCAAAGGGGCGGTCGTATGTCGGCTTCCACCTTGGCGATCATGTTGTCAATGACAGTGGAGAAGTCCAGCACAGAAGCTACATATTCACGGTCCCAGTTCCCGTCGTTAAACAGCAGGAGCTTGGAGAGGACTGCCGTGGCGTGTCCAAATTGCGCATAGATGAAATAGGGTAGGGTGATGAAGTTTTGGGCCGGGAGGCTATAGAGGGTCTTGAAGAAGGAATCGGTGGAAGTAAGGCAGGAGAATAGAAGGTTGAGTCGAGTAGTTGTATAGGTCCTATAGCGTGCAGCGGGGATGTTGTCGACAAGGGCAACTTCGTAGAGCCATATCTCGAGGGTGTGGTAGTGGATTAGAAGACACGCTGTTTGCACACTGAGACTTCGCGTAAAGCTAATTTGCAAGAAGGTGGACCAGATGAAACTTACTGTCTTCGAAGCTGCCGAGGGAGAGTGAGGATTTCAGCTCTTGTAGCTCGCTTTCTATTAGCCGTATACACATTCCTAGAGGAGCTGACAGGCTCGTCCCCGGAGGATCGCTCTCGTCGTATAAGAGCATACGGCCGATTCGATCTGTCATTCGGTGCATCCGCACCAAGCTAGCAAGATACTGGTCTGTGCTGTACTCAGCGGTTTCTGCGATAACTCGACAGCACTCGTCGGTGTAGTCTGTGTATCTTAGGGGGTCCATGTCCTTTTGGCACATGGAAACTCTGAAAAGAATTTAGTATTAGCCCGGGTTTTCTTTGGTAAAGATACAGGAGCGTAACGTGGGTATATACATTGAAGTCACATAAAAGCAACCAAGAAATGCTCTTCTTTCTTCGAGAGTCCGGTCGGCTGGTAATTGCCGGTTCCTCGATGCTCTGCGCAAATAGCCGAACGTAGGCTTGGAATTGCTGTATGCACTTGAGGGTTTGTTAAGGCCCAGCTCGATAACCATTGCTAACATCAGGTGCATAACAATGGATAACTGATGGTCGTACTGTACTTGCAAATGGTGCCTAAGCAGAGTTAGAATTTTGATCCAGCCTGTTCGTCTTAAAGTTCCCCGTGAAGCTTTGGGAGTCAACCACGAACCATCCTAAGCATACCAGGAGGCCTTGCAAAAGATCGAGACTCTTCTCTGATCGCATGATTATCGACTCGCTGAGATACTTTTTGGCTTTAGTACTCAGGAACAGCTGCCGCGATGTGTCGCTTTGAAAGGAGACCATCATGACAGTAAGGTGAAGAAACGGCTTCTCCTTCCGTAACATAGCTGCAGTTGTGTCGGTTGGAATTACGACGAAAGGAAACTGCGGCGCCATATGGGAGCGGAAGAAGTCCAGCATCGACTGGGCCTCGTCTTCATTCGGCAAGACCTGCTCGCCTGGAGATATGGGTAGCGCAGACGAGCTTTGGCCTTTTCTCGGACTTTCATTTTCAGAATTTGCATTGTCGGGGGGCCGCTGTGAAGCTGCGAGGGTAGCAGCTATGCTGTCAAGCTTTTGCTCAAGCCTGGCGACGTCTCTGTAGAAATAGAGGCCCACACATCAGCCTTGCGCTTCTATGCACACCTTCCACCCCATAGGGTAGAGTAAAGGAAATAGAGATTGCATTTGGAGTATGCAGCACATACAACTTCTGCACCTTGCGCTTGTGTGCGCCAGGCGTCTGCATTGTGCACTGTCGGCTGAGCCGCCGACACCTACCTCTCTCATCAGCATGCTACAACCATATGCATTTGTAGAGAACGCCGAGGTAAGTACCGCTTGCAAATCCCATCATTGCTGCCAGGCTCGCATCGCACTTTCGCATTGGCACAGGCCCGACAGGCCTTTGGTTCGCGAGCTCGGCCTCCATCAGCCATCGGGCTCCGGACTCTACTGGGACGCACCTGCTGCGATGGTGAGTCAAACGGACAAGGACACGAAGAATTCTTGAGGTGCTCAGCGGCTGTTTTCGAGGGCGATGATGTTTGGGTCTCTTTGCTCGGGGTATTCTGTGGAGGTATATGGGGAAGAGTCGGGGGAGGGAGCGGACACGGAATTCCGTGTCGCTGACAAAGCAAACGGCCATCCTATAGGATTCGAGACGCTACGAGGAGCTACCCCGTTATGGGCGAGAATCCCCCCCATTTATAAGGCAAGGCCGTCTGAGAATACCTGCTCTCTAGGCGGGTACGGATCGGTTCGGACCGCGCTTGCGTAGCAGACAGAGCGCCAGCGAATGTCCACTCTCTGAGAGACCTAGGCCAGCACAACTGGCACGGCCATTACTTCCATTCTCAAGTATGTCCAAATCTTCCCCGTCTTCTTGCTCTGGCGCCGGTTTGCCGTCCGAGGGCTCAGCTGTGCAATTGGGCCGTCTTCAAGATGGCAAACGCAAACGGTTGGTCGGCAGCTTCTTCTTTTCAAGTCCCGTCTGTCTCCCTTGACTTCCCACCACATTACGGCGTCTGCTGGTTATACGCCGGTGGCGGAGTTCCGTTACTTCCTATGGAGACTTCTCAGGAGCTATATATTCTTTGGCTTGAATCCAGGTAGTACAATTTCTGTTATGAACGTCATTGATAAAGCCTTTTTGCCTCTTTGCTTTTCAGAGAAACACCACTTTCGAGCCTTACGCGCACACCGAACTGCATTGCTATTCAAGTTTGAAGCATGGCAGATAGATATCACGAAGAGCATGAAGAGGCGGTTGAACACGACGAGGGCAGCAGCGACGGGACGGATCTCACCGAGAAGGACACGCAAAACATGGAGGATCTAGATGGACCAAGCAATGAGATTGTGCCAGAAGTGGGAGATGGCATTGAAGATCAAAGAGACGTGGAAGCTGGACCAAATTTGGTGAAATCCAGAACATCGAAGAGTGGGAGGAGTGCAAGTGATCCAAATCTAGTGACATGGGATGGACCAGACGACCCCCAAAACCCCAAGAACTGGAGATGGCAGCAGAAATGGGCCGCGACTTTCGTTAGTAAGTGTGCTGTTTCCTTTGCTAGATAGTAAAACTAAGAACTTACAGTCTCATCCTTCACTTTAATCTCCCCTCTGTCTTCATCCATAGTTGCGCCCGCACTCACAGCAATCGCAAGTGAATTTCACATCGCAGACGAAGTCGAACTGTCGTTGGCCCTTTCTGTATTCATATTGGCCTACGCAATTGGGCCGCTCTTCCTCGGACCACTATCTGAAATTTATGGCAGAGTCATTGTTCTTCAAACAAGCAATCTTCTCTACCTCTTCTTTAACCTAGGCTGTGGTCTCGCTCAGACAAAAGGCCAATTGATAGCCTTCCGGTTTCTCTCTGGTTTAGGGGGTAGTGCTCCCCTAGCATTAGGAGGAGGAGTTCTGAGTGATGTCTTCACGGCTGAAGAGCGTGGAAAAGCAATGAGCATCTATAGTCTCGCACCTCTCCTTGGACCAGCCGTAGGCCCCATTGCGGGAGGCTTCATCACCGAAAACACCACTTGGCGCTGGGTCTTCTATGCAACTACAATAGCAGACGGCCTAATCCAATTCTCCGGCCTCTTCTTCCTCCAAGAAACCTACCCTCCCGTCCTCCTCCACCGTAAAAAGAAGAAGCTGATCAAAGAAACCGGCAACGAAGCCCTCCACACCGAATTCGACCGTCTAGACCGCACCTTCGGCAAAACCCTCCTTATCTCCATAATCCGTCCCTTCAGGCTCCTCGGCAGCCAGGTAATAATCCAAGTCCTAGCAGTCTACATGGCCTACCTTTATGGCCTCTCGTACCTGGTCATCTCAACCTTTCCTAAGCTGTGGGAAGGCCAATACCACGAATCCGTCGGCATAGGAGGCCTGAATTATATCTCCATCGGCATTGGTTGCTTATTCGGAACCCAAGTCTGCGCCCCGTGTCAAGACAAGATCTACCGCGCTCTCAAAAGGCGAAATAATGGGTAAGGCTTATTCTCATCCTAATTTTGATATCTTTTTATATGAGAGCGGAGAGCATAGGAGCCCTCTTGGGAGTCAAGACCGCTCCAAAGCTCCCAGCTCCCTTTATATTTTTCTAGAATTCACAGAGCTAATTTAATAGCAGAGTCGGAAAGCCCGAGTTTAGAGTCCCGCTCATGATTCCTGGCGCACTTTTAGTGCCTATTGGACTCTTCTTGTACGGCTGGACAAGCCAGGCGCACGCACATTGGATACTGCCCAATATCGGGGCGGTGATCTTCTCAGCGGGGATGATTATAGGGTTCCAATGTATCCAGACTTATATCGTAGATTCTTATACGCGGTATGCGGCCAGTGCAATGGGGGCAGCGTCGGTGCTGAGGAGCTTGGCGGGCTTTGGATTCCCGCTTTTTGCGCCATATATGTATACTAAGTTGCATTATGGGTGGGGGAATAGTTTGTTGGCTTTTATTGCAATTGGGTTGGGGTGGCCGGGGCCGATTTTGTTGTGGAGATTCGGGGAGACATTGAGGAAGAGGAGTACGTTTGCTGCTGGATAAGTTGGTAGCGGGTAGAGATTTGGAACTGGTATATATAGAGTCGGTTTGTTGGATGGAAATTACATCGCATGGAAGGTGTTTATAGGCCATGAGGTTTTTGTAGTTGAAAGTGCCCTGCATTAGACGTTAAAGAGCATAATTTTATTTGAATGGACTCCGAATGCTAGTATTGGTCGAAAAGGAGTGAGACGAAATTTCGAACTTTACAACAAGGTAGTCGGCAAGGAGAGGGACTCAAAGTCATCTAGGCAGCTATCTCGATTAGCACTGGAGTAGGTGACCGTGCTCTTCACTATATAATGTGAGAAACACTGTATCTCTCGCTCTTTTTTTTCCCTTTTTACCTTTCTTGCTAGAAGACCACCTGTCCTGGGGATCGGTGACCTTATACTCCGATGCAGGAGGGGATACATCAGAAAGAATCTCGCCGATGGCTACAACTCTCTGAAACCGTGCTCGGTTTACTTTATTTCAAGTTGCAGGAGGCAATCAATGGTACACAGATCTTTTATACGGATATATTATTCTATCTGCTGGCGGTTTAAGCCCTTTAAAGTTGCCCAGGGGCCTACTGAACTTATCATCGTAATCTCGAAGGATTACGCGAGATTCGCATACTAGAAACCCGGTGAGAAACAGGGCTTATCTCGAAGCAAGGATCGTGTACTTGGCTTCCAAGAGAGGTGACGGAGAAAAGAAGGGGGGAAACACTCTGAGGAATGCGATGGATTCTTAAAGGGGTCTTTAAGACTACGGTATTTATACAGGCATGAAACACCATGGTCTTGGCTCCGGAGCGTGTTTCCTCCGAGCCCCGATTCTCAGCCAGGTCTCAGCATCGGCATTTTCAATTGTTCCACTACGGGTTTCACAGCTCCGGTTCTGTTCCAGTTTCCATTCTCCTGTGAATCCAGCGACATAAATTTGCCGCACATTATTTTGAACTGATCTGCAGCTCTACAAAGTCCCGGGTACAATCAACCTAACGTACTACAAGAAAGTCAAGCGCATAAGCAGTTTCTTTGCAAAGATTCGAGAAGGTAGGGTTTTGAAATTTCCAACTGCGGCTGGCGGCTGTTCCAATAGAGTACTCCCTATTAAGCTAAGCAACTCAGACAAAGCCATATAGAACGGTTCGCGGTAGGTACTTGTATAACGTGTAATGGACCATCTAGCAATAATGAATAACTGGAGTCAATCTCTTGACTTTTAGGTTGCGGAACCTCGAATGCAATACCACTACTGTGTAGATCCCCTGCGCTATGGGCTACAATTATATGGTCATCTAGATATGGCATTGCCAGAGAAAATCCCATTAAAAGGGGAATTGAGACATTCGTGCATAAGAATGACGCTCCAACAAGACCTTGGCACGATGACACGCAAGGCAAAATACAGTATGGAATGGCCATATTGCCTTTGCTTCGTTGTTGTGGAATTGCCATCGTAACTCTGGCTCTCTCCATGTTCTTGTTATAATCTCAGGACTTCAGATCACGGCGATGGCGTTGGCAAGAAAGTCTACTCTGCTAATTAAAATCTGCACTGTTTTGCTTGCTATTGCTACAGTGATTTCCTACCTGTCGTCATATCAGCATGTAGAGGTCTATACAGCCTTACGAAAGGTTAAACATGGAGAAAAGGCAGTTTTCATCGAGACTGCTGTGCAGACAGCTATCGACGATCCGTTCGATGGCCATTCAATAAGCAGCCTATGCCGGAATACAACTTGGAATAAAGGGCTTATCATCTCTTGTGGTGCACCTCAAGGTGGAATTGGCAATGTCAGAAACGTGTTCTTGAATTGTGTACGATATGCCATCGAAGCAGGAGGTATGTTAGTCTGCTCTGTTGTACTAAAGTTACAAGTATGCTAACACTCCGTAGGTGCCTTTGTCGTTCCCAAAATCATGGCCAGAGACCCAAATAATGTCGCCTCTCTTACTACAGGCAACATTGTCGATTTCTCATACTTCTTCGACAGGGAGCACTTTATGAACACCCTTCATGCCTTATGCCCACAAATGAAAGTTTATAGCAGCATCAATGATCTGTACAATGTCCCATCAGCCGCCGAACCCTTGATGCTCCTACCACAAGACCTATCAAAAGACTTCGTCTACGGCAAGGTTCTTGCCAAACCGGAAGAATGGCGTGGCTCGTTTGACGACTGGCTTCAAAAAGGCACCCCAGATTATATCCGTGGCACATCTCATCCAGTTCTCGTACAGCTCCATACACCACTGCTACAATTTCCCATCTCCCATGATCCGCTTTCCTTCCAGCAGAATTTCGGTCGCATACTCAAATTCCGTACGGATATATTGAGGCTCGCAGCCACGGTGTTATATAGCCTGTCCCGTAACTACTCGTTGGGGTTGAAAGCTGATGCTGCTATCACCCAGCACGCATTCTTTGGAGCGCACCTCCGTACAGCAGCAGATGCAGCAGCAGGCGGCTGGCCAGGCTACACGACACAAGCTCCCGTATACAAAGACCAAGCCGTAGCCAACCGCCTCCGCACAGTCTATGTATCATCAGAGTCCCCAGCCGACGTCGAGAGATTCCGCCTCGAAGCCACAGAAACCCACAACCTAACCGTCGTGACCAAGCAGGACCTACTCTCCGGGCCAGAACTCGAAGAGTTGTCGAGACTGACATGGGACCAGCAGGGCCTGGTGGACTATGAGGTCCTGCTCAAAAGCAGCAGTTTTGGCGGCATTGACAAGAGCAGCTTTGCCTGGAATATTGCTCTCAGAAGGCATATCCTGTGCAAGCCTGGAAATGGGTATCTCGAGGGGGCAGAGACGCTTGTGGATCAGCTCAGTACGCTCTATGGCCCGACAGGGAGTATGGATTTCGTTCCGGCTAGCATGTGGCCTTAGCTTTTAGAATTGATGAATGTTCTACTCCTTCGACGCTCCTGGTGATCGTGCCTATTCTTCTACGGTCTTTGTGTTTGCCACGTTACGTGCATGTAATGCTATTTTTGACATAGCCAAACGCCAGGTTCACATATCCAAGTTAAACAAAAGTTAACAAAAGCCAATCCCCCCATAAGATCTAAACCTGTCTCTCTCCAGCAGGCTATGCCAGCCTTCAAACCTACCCGACACCCCCAGATGCCCTCCAATAAAAAACCATTCCAGATCTGAATTCTATCTTCCAACCCCAGAGTCTCCAGCCTCTCCTAATCGGCGACCTCGGAGATCGGCGACAAGAAACCAAAGCGCCTCCGCGAAAGCAATCGAAGGCCCGCGCGATAAGGCCGCGGGTACAGGTACAGTCCCTAGCTTAGCTAGCTTATCCAGCCTGGCTGGCAGCTCTCCAACCCCGAACGTCGCGATGCAAGAAAGAGCGCCTTCCTCCCCTACCCAGCTTCTTTCCTCCTGTCCGATCTGCATTCGGAACCCCCGCGTCGCAAAGCATCTCAGGCCCTCACGGCGCAGAAGACAGCCCCGGTAGTTGGAGATCGTGGGGTTTTTTATATCAGATATAATTCATATCGGAGCTGAGAAGCGTCTATCTACTCATCTACCCCGCAGCCATGTGCATGAAAGCCACGTGCGCGATATGCAGTGCGTCCTTCCTCCCCCCCCCTCTCTCACACACCACTGATACCCCACAGGGAAAACCTCCTGGGTGGGTTGCGGCGCGCATATCCCGGCCGTGCTGGACCAGGTTCCGCAATCCGAACGCTGCACCTGTGAGCCCAAGGTCGAGAGGGAGGGCAAGTCGTATCCGCCCAAGGCGGCGAGGTGAGGTGATTTGGGAGCTTTGGGGGACGGGGGCGGGGACGGGCTCTGTGCTCTCTCTGCTTTGGAAGGAGGTGGATGGTATTGTAGGGACTCGAGAGGACTGCTCGTGTTCTGCTTGGTGGCTATATCTTAAATCTTCGTTGCTCTATTCGAGAATCTAGTAGTCCTGTATCTATTGCTGCTCATATCATCACGTCCCTTCTACACACATCTACGAATACCAAGCTGTCTCCCTCTCTCATCATCAGATCTTGCTATTCTTTGGAAAGAGCGCTCTGTGGTACTGGTTGGGCCAGCTGACCTTGACCCCCAGCGTATGCGCAACCCTGAGCACCCACTCCGGCTCTCTCAAAAACTGTCTGGCGACCAACACCAGGTCTGCCTTGGCGATCGCGCCCCTCTCATCCTCAATCTCGACCGTGTCCTCCGGAGTCCCGTCCTCCTTCTTCTCCTCCTGCACAATCTCCTTCGCGGCTTCCGCCTGGGTAATCATACCCACGGCACCGATCAGCAGCCCCTTGACGCCCTCCTTGCGCAGCGCCTGCCTTATCCTGCCCGCAATGCTGACCTGGAAGTCATCTTGCACGGGGAACTTCTGTGCGGCATTGTTCGCTCCCGAGCTGACGTCCAGCAGGTCTACTCCGAGGCCCGGGAGCAGCTTCGCGAGCGCGATGGTCTGCTCGACGTCCCACTGGCCACCGGGGTAATCATCCATCCATTCCGTAGCGCTGACGCGAACCAGCAGCGGCATGGCCGTGGGGATGGCTTCCCGGATCGCCGTGATCGTCTCGACGAGAATGCGGATGCGGTTCTCGAAGGAGCCGCCGTATCGGTCGGTTCGCTGGTTGCTGATGGGCGAGAGGAACGAGCTGATCAGGTAGCCGTGGGCGGCGTGGATTTCAATGACATCTATACCTACCTCGACGGCCCGGCGAGCTGCGTCCTTGAAAGCCTGAACCGCCTCCTTGATTTCCTGGATCGTCATCTCTTGCGGCTCTGAATATCCCTCTCCCCATTTGATAGCACTCGGACCCTTGACGTTTTTGGGCCAGCCACCTACATCTTCCGTCGCTACAATGGAGCCTCCCCGCTCTGGGACCAGCCACGGCGCGACGGTACTGGCTTTTCTGCCCGCATGCGCGAGCTGGATACCCAGTTTCTGGCCCTGCGAGTGCACGAAGTCGGCAACCCGCCTGATGCCAGGAATCTGCGCATCGTCCCAGAGACCGGGACATTCGGGCGTGATGCGGCCGTTGGGCTGCACGGCCGTCGCCTCCATGATCGTCAAGGAGGCGCCGCGGAAGGCAAACGCAGAAAGGTGGACCAGGTGGAAGTCGGCCACGATGCCGTCCTTGGCAGAATACATGCACATGGGCGCGACCCAGATGCGGTTCTGGAACGTCAGGCCGCGGATCTTGAGCGGCTGGAAGAGGACCGGCGCGCCATCCTCGAGGGCCGTCCCGACAGGAACAGCCTGCCGGGGCGTGAAGTATGGGGTATTCGGCGCAGGCGTGTTGACCGGCACAGACATGATGAAAGATGCGTGACTTGAGAATAGGGCTCGATAGACTCTGCGATAGCAAACCAAGAGATCTAGCAACTTCTTGTAGACATATAAAAAGAAAACGGTAGCTAGGAAACAGCAGCTGGAGTAAATAAATAAACACCAGACAAGAAGCCGCACAACCTTTATATACGCACATCCAGCGCCATTACCCTCCCACCGCGCTCGCCATATTGTTGATTTGTAAGGATTCCCGTTTTGGGTGGTGCGGTTTTTGGCTGCCGCTGGACCCGCTTCGGTACCAGCTTTGGCATCGTTTTCGAAACGAAACACGCTTTATGGGGCATCTCATCCCATCCCATCCCATCGGCGCCAAACTGCCGGTTCAGGTTGCGTGTAGGTATGTTAAAAGTGCATATATCACCTGAATGCTGGGTTTGGGTTCTGAAGATTGATAATGAGGCTGACAAACCACCCTCGATTATATATATGTTTTGATTAGAAATTAAATAAATTTAATAGCCTGTGGAACAGCAGTGCGCTGTTCGGATTGTAGAAAGGCCTGCTAGGCACGGGAGCCCCTTTCTTTGTTTAAGATAGATCATAGCTATGACGATAGCTAGGATATACTTCATAAGGAAAATCATGAGTAAAATACGCATGTGACTACCTTTGTTCAACTCAATATCTCCGATCACGCAGTACATGTAAGAGTTGTTAATTTTACTGATTTATTCTTGATCTCTCTAACTACCTAATGTCATCGTCCTCTCCCACCGGCAGGGCCTTTAGGTGGGTCCCTTACCAACATCCTCACCTTGCCATCACCAATCTCATGGCCTTGACTAAGGATATCTTCTGGCTCATCGGGCTCTGCACCTGGAACTCCTTCTCTGTTGAGCGTCTTATCCCAACTTCTCGCATCGATACCGAGGATACCACCGACGTTGTTGCGGTCTCCAGGAACAGAGAATTCGCGATACGCATATCTCCACTCATTGAGAAAGTTTCTTATAGCTTTTCCGACCTTGTCTTTGCCATTCTTAGAGTGGTGGCCAGTGCCCGTAATAGCGTAGATGGGCTTCACCGAGTTATTATGCTCGAGAAGCACGCGCTCCAGATACTCAACTGCTTCCTCTGGGTGAAGACCATGGAGATCAACATATATTTCGCTAGTTGCAGAGCTTTCCTTATTGCGTTGTTCATAGAGTTCACGAGCTGCTTCCCGGTGCGCTTTTCGCATCAGGTCATTTTCGCTCTGGCCACGAAGACTTAATGCTTTGGCAGCACGGGCGTCATTACGGTTCCAAGCTTGTGCAGCACTGCTGATATTAATGACCATATATACATAATGTAGACAAGAACCTACCTCTGAAGGAATTTGTTTCTCAAGCCGCCATGCTTTATAGCATCTTGCCTAGCCTTGAGGTATGCCTTGTTGGCTTTGTCGCCAGTCTCGAGCCAAGGCACATGTTGTGGACTTGGGATGGCTTGTGCAGCGACACTGTTTTCTCCGTTTCGGATGCTTGTGGAGCTACCATTCCGTCCTATTTTCTTCATATCTTGACGGACTATGCTAGGAATAGGAGAAGGGGGCATCTTTACTACTTCGGCTAGAGAACTTGGTGTTGGCAGACTGTCCTTGTGATTATGACCGTGCCCACCTCTCTTGCCATGGTGTTTCTTCCCTCCCTTTGCAGATACAGCACCTAGAGATGGGAAAGCTTCGGTATCGTCCAAAGCCGGCGCGGCAGGAGTAGATTCTCTTGTCTGATGACGGCTCGCTGGCCGAGATCTTTGGCTCGAGCCATCGCTCGCGTAGCCTTGGAGACCCTTAAAGCCCGATGGAGGCGTGAAGCCCATTTGGGGGTAATTATTATATGAATTTGTAGTATTTTGGTATGAGCTGGCCCACTGATCTGGTGTAGTAGGTTGTAAGGATGGAAAACTATTGTAGTCTTGAAATTGGAAGTTTGGCTGGACGTGCTGGAGAGGAGGTGTGCTGCTCTCGTCTAGAGCAAGACGATTCATAAAATGAGAAGGATCATGGGAAAAGATGCAAGTATCCCCGGCAAGGCAGTTGCCCATGACCCAATATCTACTTCTCGTCAGTATCTTGAAAGTCTAGGAAGGTCAGAATCACTCTTACTTGCAGATATGGTTGCTGAGGTCATGGCTGAATCTACAATCTGCACGAAGGCAAGATCCGGTAGAGAGCCAAAACCTGCAAACAACACCGCTCTTTTGTTGTCCAGCTGGAGTGACGGGCCTTGGAACGTCCGGAGTCATAGATTTACCAATTAGAATCGCGTTCTTGGCATCACTGACTTGAGCCTGTACTGAGGAATCCTCCCCATTCTGACCATCCATAAATGCCATAATGGTTGCACTTAAATCATATCCATGCATGGCAAGTGCCGCCTCGATTTCCTCGTCTGACTTTGCAGGTCCGAGAATAGATCGCAACATATCGTATGGGCTCATGTCAGATTGCTGAGGCTGTATATACTCGGCGGCAGCAGCATTGAGCCCGCTCTGGCCACCGCCGGCAGACGATGTGATGCTCGCCGCATCATCGTTTACGATCCAGTCAACATTATCGCTACCATAGTCACCATAATTATCTTGCGTTGGGCTTGTGTCTGTCGGAAACTCATATGCGTTCAGGCTCGGGCTATGTGGTATGGCAGGACTCGAAAACGCTAGTCGAGGAGACGGGCGGGGAGAAGTAAATGGAGATGCAGTCGAGGAAATCGTTCTGTTCAACGATTGAGGGACAAATCCCGGCGGAGCGAGAGGGCTGACTCCTAAACGCGGCGAGGACGACACTGGTGTGCCGCCTCTAGGAATCTGCCAAGGTGCGGGCGACGGTCTTCGCAGAACGGTGTGTCGTAAAGGCGGAGGTGACGTTGATGAAGGCCCCTCCCGATAGCGCCAAAGCACGTCTAGGATAGCATTCTCAAGAGAGTTTCCCGCAAGAGTCGTCTCCTTCTTTAGAAGCTCCTCGAGCTTATCCGTCTTGTCTTCGTCCTCAATTGTCGCGTCCTCAAGGATAGGGAGGCACAGCTCGTAGGTATTGTCGGACACCATTTTGGAGCGTTGGGAGATTGAAGCGGATGGAGATGTGTATGCGGGCCAGAGTAGAGATGAAGCAGTTAAACAGCAAAGGAAAATAAACAAGGCAGAAGGGAATGGCGAAGTGAGGCGGGTGACGGTTGGCGGTGGGCGCGGGAAGGAGCAGCCCTGGGAATTGATCGCGCAGAGGCAACTGCAAGGCGACAATGAAAGCACCAGTGCTGTCACATTGTCGTCCTGGAAGCTGGGAGGACCATGGAGATGACAGTTGCTCGCGGGGTGAGGTGAAGTTGGGGGAGGAGGTGGAGTGAGGGCCGTAGAGGTGGCCGATAGTGGTCGGAGTTACGAGACGGCCTCAGGTAGTGTCGACAGCCGCAGAGCTGCTGCTGCTATCCGCTACGGTGGTGCAAGGCAAGGCCGAGGAATCAGTGATTGGCCGCGAAGGACACAGAGGGCGAAACGACGGGGACTGATACGACGATGCGATGGCCGGTATCAATGGTTACTGCCAGTGATCCAGGAGCCGGCTTCAGCGCAGAGCCAGTGCAGCTTGCGCCCGGCAGCACTGCTTGTTTATACGGGCGCGACCGACGCCGGGCAAGAAAGCAGACCTCCCACTGCGACGATTCCTCACTGTAGCCCTACTGTATGTACAATACTGTCTGTACAATTGTACCGTCTCCCTTCTGCTCCTCAGACGGCGCACTCCCGCCCGAGTGCGGCAGTCCCAGCAAACTCGGTCTCTCTGCCGCGATGGCAGGCCAGGCATGATACAATCGTCGTCAGCCTTGATATCAGCGCCCTGCCCTGGCTTGGAGGTCTTGCTTGACACGAGATCGTCTCGCTATCAGCGGCCGTCGCGCTCTAAAAACTATTGTATATGTCGTATATCTGTCTACTGTGATATCAACCCCCTGCTCATCCAGCCTTTTCTTTTCTTTTCCCCTCCTTTTGCTCTTTTACTTTCCCCTGGCATCAACGTTGAGCCGGAGATAAACCTTATAGAGCGGAAGTACGTAAACTCGCCAAATTATTGCGATGATGCTCGGGCGTGTCGGATCGGCATGGATTTGCAACTGTTTCTTCACCCCCCCAGAACCATAATCAGCCTTGTCGCAACATGACGGAAACGGCCATCTAATCCTTTTCGACGACTTACTCTGCTTTTGTGTCTTGTATCATAGCTTCTTTTCCCCGTACATAGATTATATTTGCCCGATCCATTCCTAGCAGACACGTCATCTTGCTCCTAGTTTCTCGTCTGCACAGCCTACCTACACCTGCGGATCCGGTCAACTCCTCCAACGACAATTGAGTTTCTGGCCTTTTACCAGCGTCGATGAACTGCCAAAGGTAGCTACAAAATACCGCCAGAATACCTCAGAAACGGCATCATGCCTACAGACTATAGCTCAACGGCCAGAGCACTGAGCTCGCCCGTCAGCTCTCCCATGGGCGAAGAGACACCTATTCGACCCTTCGCCCGCCATCTGTCCTTCTCAAGCAGGCAACGAGGCAACAGAAACTGGCGCACTTACAAGGACCGCCTTATAACCACGGCCTTAGCTACGCAAAGTAGGGTAGTGTCAGCATGGGAGAAAATGAGTCTCCTCCAACGGATCTTCGCCGTTGCCTTCTTCATCATGCTGAACACCATTATGATCCTCTTCGCAGTATTCTCCCACCGAGTCTTCGACTGGCTTGGGCCTGCATCCAAGAAATGGCATGATACTCCTGGTGCTTGGGTCATCCTCTGGCTTGTCATATTCGTAACTGCCTTCCCTCCCGTTATAGGCTATGCAACCTCAACTACTATCGCAGGCTTTGTCTACGGCATGAACGGCTGGTTCATCGCTGCTAGTGCCAATGTCTGCGGTTCTGTTGTCTCCTTTATCGTCTGCCGCACCATTCTGTCGAAATACGTACACAACCTTGTTGGCGAGGACAAGCGCTTCAATGCTTTTGGTCTGGTCCTCAAGCATGACGGATTGAAGATTTTGATAATGCTTCGATTATGTCCGCTGCCCTATTCAATAAGCAATGGTGCATTATCCACATTCCCGACGCTCAGTCTGGCTATGTTCACACTGGCGACTGCCCTGTCTACCCCGAAACTTGCAATTCCAGTCTTTATCGGCAGTCGCATGGCCGCCCTGGCTGAAAACGATGGGAAGATGGACACAGCGACAAAACTGGTGAACTGGTTTTCCATAATAGCTACCGGGATCATAGGTGTTGTCGGAGGATATGTCATCTACACCCGTACCCTTGCGAGATCTAAGCAGCTGGACTTGGAAGAGAGCCAAGCCCTGGCAGGCGCTGCTGGTGCTGGAAGAGATGAGGATGATTACTTCCACGACGGCGATGAAGAGGAGGCTGGAATCACAGATGTGGTAGGGATGGCAGATGATGACATTAGTCTTTGGGATAACGACGGGAACGACGAGCGATATAGAGACGATTTTACCGACGAGGAGAGCTTTCCTATAACCGGTAGCAAGAACAAGATCGCTGAGGAGGCACGCGCCCTGGGGTTGAAGAATTGAATAGAGGGCCTTAAGGTGGCATAGGGAGTTCTGGATCTGTGATAGGCGTTCGGCGCTGGCAACCATTAGAGCTATATGAATGTACATTATGTGAATATGTTCAAAGTACTGGTCTAAAAAGCAAGATGGTTTGCTACTACAATGGTGCATAACACATGTCTGCTGGACAAACCAGGGGCAAGAGAGAACTCAAATTGTATTGGTCATTGAATCATAACGACCTAAGGTCGACTCGTATAAAATCATTGTGTACAGGTGTATCATTTCAAACCCAATACGCCAGCCCAAACACCGTTCCCACCACCTCATAGAAGAACGACAGATCGCTAAATTAACACTAAAGAAAGGCAATGTTCTCAATCACTGTTTCATATTCGTAGCTGCACCAGCTTGCCATTGCTGCATCAAGGCCATAGCCTGCTCAATAGGGTATCCAATAAACACCGGCCCCGTAAATACCATCTGCGGCCCACCAATTGCTGCCATCTTAGCTAAGTCAGATTGTTGTAAGAAGGCTGGCTGTGGGGATTGTTCTTGTATCTGTTTCTCCTCTTGTAGCTGAGGCATTTGCTCCTTCTTAGGTTTTTGACCACTCCCAAATGAGCACTGTTGAGGCATTTGTTCTTTAGGCTTCTGGTCGTGTCCGAATGGGCACTTCCCCGCCGCCGGCTTTTGAGCCGTAGTGCTGACAGCCGGGGCGGCAGGCACTGATGATACGGGTGTCTCCATTTCTGTGTACTGTGGAGCAGGTTGCTCGACATATGGGACTGTTATTCCCCAAGGTCGACTTGGGGACTCACCAAGTCTGACTTCTTTCAGCGGCCGATCAAAACGACCTTGGCGGTCATCCTCATCGTCTACTGGCTCAGCAGACGCATCTGCCTGGTCAATGCCGTCCCCACTGATAGTTTTAGCCCAGTTTTCCACGCGTTCATTTGGTTTTCTGTGAGGCTCTTGCTCTTGATCTCCTTCTGCCGGTAGCATGGGCTGATGTTTCTGGCCTAAGCCTTGTAACATGGTAACTAGACTTCCGTATTTAGCATCTAGCTTCCGGATATCATCCTCGCTACGTTGATATCGTTTCACACAAATTTCATGGCTTCGTGGGATTTCATGCTTGTGAGTCTCGAAGTATGCGGCAACCTCCTCCGGGGAATGTTGATCAAGGAATCGTATAGGACATTTCGTTGCCGACCCAGTCACAGATGTAGACGGTGATGCATGCGTTTCAGCGTACATCGCTGCACATATTGGATCAGCTGACTGGTGTGGAGTCTGGTCTCTCGCACTACGTTGATCAGACTTGGAGAGACCGATGCTCCCTTGAGTAGTTGATGCACTCTGTATAGTCGTCATTGGCGCAAACGGACATAACAATTTACTCTTCTTGCCGGCAATTGTGAAGTCTTGTTCGAGTAAGGTTGTTGATGAGGTAGCCCGTTGAGAGTTTCTCATATAACTACTCGTAGTTCCGGAAATACCACTACGACTGCCAACTGATGATGAGTTACCCCAACCTCTCAAAGTAGCTATCTTTTGAGATGCACGCCGACCGTCTCGGATAGCTTCTGCAGTCTGTTGCTTCGAAACAGGCCTCCGAGATGGAAGAGGAACGAAGGTCGTCGAGACAGGTGTCGATACTTGCAAGTCAGGAGGTAGCTGAAGTTTTGCTAAGGTGTCTGCTATCTCTGTATCTGCCGGCGCGTATTTGTCCGCCAGATATTGGTACTGTATACTGTATCAGTAAGACATATTCAGAGCAGAGATGATAGATAAAAATTGAAGAATATGTCAAGTCAGGATACATGGTTGTTGTCGGTCGCCGCCACATTAAGTGGCTCCAGATCTAGAGCTAATGTTTCTCATCATACGAGTGACTACAAAGGAGAAGCTGTTGAGATGTCTTGCAACGTACCTGTTCGTGGGCGAATCGGAGCTTGTGTTCTAGGACAGTCTTCCTGTCACTCAATGACTGGACCTCATCTGCAAGAACATTGAAGTTCTCGGTCAGCGTTTTCATCAACTGATCGAAATCAGTGTCGCCAAACTGGCTCATTGTTAGGAAAGGTTGTAGCTGTGATGTCGTAGAAGAGAAGAGGTTAATTTGGCAATGAGTTTTGCCGAAATTAGCGTGGCACGCATGGCTGGTGGGAATTTCTGACAAAGCGCCAATCTACACGTGATGTTTTTATCACACCCAGGATCCTGAATGAAGCAAGGTAAATCTAGTCCTAACCTTCCATAAAGTCCTTTCAGTGGCTGTAAGTCTTCCCCCCTTAGAAAATTGATTAGTTTTATAACGACGACAAAGACGTTTCTCCGCAACGTAATTTCTACTCGAATATCAGATTGGGGCGAAGAGCACATTGTACGTACGTAGCTGCACTCTTAGATAGCGAGCACCTGGCAAGCGAGCTTACCGTCACTCCCGCCGTAATCCATTTTTAAAACGGCCAGCATTCAGACATGCATGCATTTATGCTGTGAGCTCTGGACAGTCGAAAGGAAGAACGGATCTTGTTGGGTCCATTCATCTCACATACTAGCTATGAGCTCAAGCTGCACATAGACATAGGTTGGAGCTCCAAGGAGACAGCCAGACCTTTGATACCCATATCCACCCTATTCGCTTCTCCACACAACTGTCCCGCCCGACTCGTGCATACGTACCTATACGCGTCAACGCAAACGCAAACCGGACGGCCGGTAGTACCTTATCTTAAACATCTATACTCAGTATTGATGTTACTAGATATTTCATTTCTGCATACATCAATACGTCTACCAGAATAATGGCAACTGCCTAGTTTCTTTCCTGATTCAACTAAGCGCTGATGTGCTAAACCGGTACGATAAGAAATGGAGGTCTCCACCCAACCTTCAGGTGGGGTTGTTCATGATGGCAAAGTGTGCAAGCAAAGGCCTTTGACATTGCCATCTTCATTTGGGAGGCTTCCTGATGAAATCATTGCGCTGTAAGTCCCGCAAGTGTACTTCCACGACCGAATCATGTTGAGCTGACTTTCTCTAGCATCCTTCGGACCTGCGATCCGAATTGTTTTGCCTCACTTGTTCTTCTAAATCGAAACTGGCGACGAGTATCACAGCAAGCGTATCTATATGGATACCATCTCTCTCGATGCCGACCATATTCAGCCAGCCACCATACTACTGGGGGGACTGTGACTGAGGACCAGCTACCTAAGCTACGCAAGGCTCTCGCTCAGGAGGCCAAGCGCAATCTATTCGAGGCATATTCAAGGCCTCATGAGACCATCATCAAACTAGTTTCAACTTCCATAAGCTCTTCAGCAGCCTTCCCGGGAGGTGAGGCGTTTCATTTCTCATTCTCCCCGAATGGTCACTATGTCTTGGCCTATAGTACTTCGAGAATATATGTTATACATGTGGTGGAGTCAGACATAGCGGTCAAGAGAGAGCTTAAGATATTGCGGCGACCAGCATCTGTAACCATCCTCGACGATGGATCCTTACTGGCTGTTCTATCCACCGGCCATCAAGTCGACCTATACGATCTTGCCGGAGGACATCCAAAGCATATCCGAGCCCTTGCGCTCGACCATCCTCCTCGAACTATCGCTCTATCCCCGGAAGGATCTGTGTTGGCAGCAGCATATGATGGCGGAGTTGAAGTGTATTCACTTGCAGCATCGGCTCTGCCTACAGATAGAAGGGGCGTAAAGTGTGATGCTGCCGACTCACTGTCATTCTCTCAGGATGGGACGCAGCTCCTTGGAACAACTTTACATTCGAAAAATCCAAGCACCGTTATTCTTACGGCTCCATATTTCAACCCTGGGGACCACTCTCCAGATGATACCATTAGTCAATTATGGGCTACCTCAATATTATTTCCTAACAGCAGTCGTGACTGTAGTCATGCAGTATTACTACCAAGTTCATTGGACTATGCGTTGAACTGGATATTCACCTATGATCGAGTATTCGAAACCTTTCGAGCCGTCCGAATTGATGATCTCCGTAATGGGACTACATATTTTACTGGCCCTACTGCAGACTTGGACTCCTTGATAAGATTGTTGCCAAGTACGTTACCTGCGGCCACTGGCTCTGGAGATCTAGTAGCGGCTGGCTTCCAGGGCAAGGAGATATGGGTCTATGGGGTTCCAGAGGACCTTGAGTCTTCATATGAGTCTAGTCAAATCACTAATATTAATGGAGAGGTTGGTACGGCAACACTGCCAGGCGCATTATCTCGAGCAAACAGTGGCTCTCTCCGTTCTCATACATGGCCACGTGATACGAACATCTCTAGGGTTCCGCAGTGGCAGCTGCTTTCGGACAAATCACGAAACACTTTCATTAAAGGTTGCAACGTTGCCAACCTCGAAGGTGTCAGTGCCCTTAAATGGGTTAGGGCGAAACCAGACTCATTATATACTGAGCGTCTTATTGCGACTGCACCTGGAGGGATTGGTCACGCATGTACTCAGCTCTTCGAGGGCGAAGAAGACGGTATAGCTCCTATAGACGGAGGAAGGCTGTTAATTTTAGATTTCGACTATCGAACCATTAATGGCGAAAAGAGGATTATAACAATAGAACTTGGCGAGAAGGAACCAGAAGTGTTGGAAGAAGAATACAGAGATTTGGAAGCGGAAGTTGCAATTGTTCGGAGAAGAACTATAGCGCAACGCAAAAGTAGCGTACCCACGGTTCTGCTATCATCTACTGCAGCCGTACGTTCAAATGCTGCGGTCAGTCAAAGCACTAGCAGACGGGACGGCCCTCCTGACTTGCCAGTTGTTGCGCCTACTACGAGGCTGCCTACTACAGAGAGTTCCGAAACTGCATCAATCGATGAGGATCAAGAAGCACTTGATGCTCCATATGCTCACGGGAGCCCCCGTTCAGGAACTACACTACGCCGTGCTGCAACCGCTGCGGCTATCAATCGTCGGCTACATCCGCCGCGTGTTGCTACTCAAGAGCACGTTCAGTTCCGTCGCGCCGATGGCCGAGAAGAACATCCACATGAAAGTGATGCTGATAACTGGGTTCCTCCTCCGCCCCCCTATAGCAAAGACCCTGTTCCACCACTGCCTGAGCATCTTCGGAATGCCATTCAGGCGGGCGTTACTATCGCACCAAATTCTTTACATAGATCAAGCACTCAAAGAAGCAGTGGCTCTGCGGAAGCAGATATACTTTCGACTCTGCAACGTTCGCGGACGACATTCGCGCCAGGCAGTCGACCAGCTCGGCCCGAACCCCAACGTGAACCCCAGCAGATTGTCAGCGACCCTACTGAGACTGTCTTAAGCAACGATTCTTCCGACGGAGATTATGGACGAACGGGCCGAACCGAAGCTGCAGATTTTAATGATTTATATGATGTTTCTCCACCGAGAACGCCAGTGCCGGTCCAAGCGTCTCCGGCTGTACCGGCCCCCGTTAATCAAATACAACGTCGGCCTATAGCTTCTTCTGCAGCTCAAACCCCCTCACCGCCGTTGGATGTGAGTGCAACTTTATTCCAACCCGCGTCGCCCGTCTCGCAGTCAAACCCTCCTGGCCGAGTTACCAGCAATATTCCAGAGCAATGGGAGGATACGGTTGGCTCGGACTTACGTTTATCGCTTAATCAAGCCACACGGCCCACTTCATCTGGGGCGACATCATTGACCCGGATGAGATTGGATGCAGCAACACCCGAACGGCCAAATCATGACCATCACCTGACTGGGCTGCCTCCAATGACACCAATAGAGCCAATGAAGAGTGGCATCGAGTCCATGAACGAGCAACCTAAACCTTCACTGCCGCCAGTCGAGACCTTGCCGGCGGCATTATCGTTAGAAACCAATATCGACCAGTCAGCACCAGACCTTATTTCACCCAGTGCTGCTCAGATGGCGAGGCTTAACAGTCGCTCTGGACGACCTCACGGACTCAGCGATCCTTCAAGAAGAGATTCTCGTGCATTAGTGCAGACACAACTTCGAGGTCATTCCAGACAACAATCATCATCTACACTAAGTTTCCGTCCAAGGATGGCACGCTTAGAAACCATTCAGAGCATAGCATCACAGTGTGAAATTCTGCCTCAGGCATACGTGCGGAGTCCCGGCATATCACGGCAGACAAGCCGAGCAGGAAGAAATGCGGCGATTAATATCAAAGAAGTAAAGCGGAGAGGCTGGCGTGGGACGATGAGAAGGAAGAAGAGCAAGAAGAGTAAGAGCGACACGGGTGGAGCCAGTAGCGCAGGCTGGACCGATGCATCCAGAGATACCTCGGGGGCAGCGGAGAAGGAAAAAGGAGACAAATGTGCTGTCATGTAACACCGGCGACGTGTGTGTTGGGATATGTCCTGGATCGGAGGCTCACAAGAGGGCCTGGAGTTATTATGGTGGCCTCGTTCCATCTGCCACACGATACCCTGACGAGTCGGAATATAATAGTTAATCGAGAGCAGCTGCGGCCGGCAGCAGACAAGACGGGCTTCACGTCTTTGAAAAACTGTAGGAATGGGTTAGGTTAATAGAGCCATGTCTCTTGTCATTCTAGCCAGCTCGCAGCCCCCCTTACGTGTATGGTCGAGGCCATGTCCTCCTTGGCCTCTGAGGGAAAGAAGAGAGCCTCAATCCTCGCTTGATGTGACGGAAGCTCCATAAATATATATCATATGATGCCTTTGATAACCCCAGCTACGGCACCACCCCCGCCAAGCCTTCAGATCGGTATCTCCCCCGCCACCCCCTTCCAAAACGCACACCTCGCCTCCAGCTCCGTCATGGCCACCTGCCCGAACCCGCCCTCCAGCACCACCCACTCCCGCCCCGTCTCGGCCCGCGGCACGCCGTCCACGCCCTCGCCCGTCAGCTTGCGCGCGTCCGGGTCGCCCGTCTGGAAGAACGAGGCGAGGGCGCCGGCGAAGCCCTCGTACGTCAGCGGCGCCGCCGCCTGCGCCGCCGACACGCGGTTCCACCACTGCGTGTCGCTGGCGTGCGTCGCGGGGGCGATGGCGTACTCGCCCACGTAGCCCGCCGCCCGCGCCGCCCGCGCGCTCCAGTACGCCGGGCACGCGAGCACGACGTCGCGGTAGACGAGCTGCGCGCGCGCGTAGCTGCCGCCGTACGCCGCCAGCACCTCCGCGGTGCCGGGGTCCGGGTACAGGGCCCGGGCCGCGCCGAGGCGCGCGGCCGAGAGGCGCGGGAGGAAGCCGGCGAGCCAGGCGTCGAACGAGGCGGCGCTGGAGTTGAAGGCCGGCGCGCCCGTCGACGCGGGCGAGGCGAGGCCCGCGGGGATGAAGTTCTCGCCCTCGAGCTCGTTGTACATGCCCCACCCGCGCAGGCTGTTGACGCGCCCGGCAGACGTGGCGTCGACGAGGCCGAGCGGCAGCAACGCGTCGCCCGTTACGGGCGCCCAGGTGTACGAGCTGGTCGTGTACGTGTGGCTCGCCGCGACGACGAGGCTGGCGGCGCGCAGCGCCTGCACGTCGGCCCTCTTGAGGCAGCGCAGCGAGTCCGGCCCCGCGCAGCCCGCCAGCCGGGCCAGCGCGTCGTAGACGTCCTGTGCCTCGGGGGCGTCGTAGCGGTACGTCTTGGGCCAGAAGGGGCTGCTCGCCAGGGCCCTGCTGAACAGCCGGGGCTGCGTGCGGCCGCCGTTCGCGATGACCTGCGCGACGACGCTGCCGCCGCCGGCGGACTGGCCCCAGATGGTGACGCTGGCGGCATCGCCGCCGAAGGCGCCAATGTACCTGTGCGTCCACCGCAGGGCGGCCTGCTGGTCGAGCAGCCCGGCGTTGAGGTCTGACGTCGGCGAGCTGTGGACCTGGCGGCCGGGCAGGAAGCCGAAGGCGTTGACGCGGTAGTTTGGGTAGACGAAGACGAAGTCGTTGGACGCCGAGACGTTCAGCACGGGGTAGCCGGGCGGCGGGATGGTGAAGGAGCCGCCGCCCTCGATGAAGGCGCCGCCGAAGAACACCACCACGACGGGCCGGAGCGGCCGCGACGCGTCCCAGGGCCGGCCGTAGAGGCCGAGATACAGACAGTCCTCCGAGCCATTCACCGTCCTCTGCGGGCAGGAATCGAAACTGCGGCTCGAGTCGTACGTGCCGTTGGCGACGCTCGCCGGCGGCTGCGGCGCGCGGAACCTGTTCTCCCCGACCGGCGGCGCGGCGAAGGGGATCCGGGTCCAGTAGCTGATGTTGTACCGCGCCGAGTAGGCGCCCTGGAAGGTGCCGTAGTCGAGTTCGGCGACGAGGGTTGGGGCGGCGGCGGTGCTGGGGAGGAGGAGGAGGAGGGAGAGGGAGGCTAGGAGGGTGACGGAGAGGGTGGAGAGGGGAGGTGGGAGAAGAAGAGTCTTGAGATGCATGATCCGGAGGAATGACAATGATAGCAAAGAAGAAGAAACGACGACGACAGCAAGAAGGATGATAGCAGTAAAGCGACAGGCTAACGAGAGAAAAAGAGCACAGAGCAACGAAGCGGTATAAGAAAACCATCCCATCCCATCTCAAGTCTCCCAACCGCTAAACCGGCTATATAGCATATAGCACATCTGCATATGCACCTGCACCTGTATTCTGCACTCCAGCCTTTATCGAGGCCAGTATACCATACCATACCATGCCATACCACAGCGCGTGACGACATCCGCCCCTCCGCCCCCACATCACATAAAACGCGGGGCTGCCGGGCATACTCCGTATCCCATGACCAGGACATAAAAATAAAAAAAAATATAAAACAATCCCAAGGGCCAAGGATCAGGATCAGGGACCGGCCAATAGGAAGGAAGGTAAGAAAAAAGGTCCACAATCACATATCGGCATGGGGTCTGGGGGTGGGGAATGCAGATCTTCAACCCCCCCCCCAGGACAAGCATGGATTTCTCCTCGCTCGGTATTCAATTTCCCCGAAGCGTGAATTTTTCCGTTCGCATTTGCATCTCGTACAAGAGTGCTTGAGAAGAGGGGGGGGGGGGGGAATGAAATGGATTGAGCTTCCGCCTCGAAACCACCCGATCATTTTGGAATAAATATTTTTAGCCATACACTTTAAGAGAATGGGGGAAGAAAAAAGAAGAAGAAAACAAGCTTTCCGTGCCACATCTGCATACCGCTGAATCGCTGATCTTTGTTGTCCCGACGGCGGGATAGAGACCCAACGCCTTTTTCATCGCTCTTCGTAATTCATAACCGCTAAAAGAAGGTCCAATGCTACATCATAAAAGACTCAGGTCTCAAAGACCGTCGTCTGTAAAGTCATCCCAATCGTCAGCGAGATCATCTGGTGCGCCATTTAGCGAAACGCTCTGTGTTCTGCAGAAATCAGCGAAAGCAGCCTGAACCATGAAATTACTACTTACCGTGAAGAACGATGTCTTCCCTCGCCGGCGACATCGAAGCCGCTCGATCCATTGCCGGTAAATGATCTCCAGCTTCTTCCTCTCGCCGTTCCATAGTCTCTTTCATGATCAAGCCTCCAACATCTGGATTGTCCATCCAGAAGCTATGCGTCTCATCAGGGAAATTCTTCCAGAGACGGGCAAGCATAAACCCCACTCGTGCAAATACTTTCTTGAGCAAAGCATCGTTAGCGCTGACTCCAGTGTGGAGCTTCTTGCAGCATGCCAGGACCTGAGGTTGCGCTGCATCCACACCAGCTGTCTCGAAGCCATGAACGATATACTCGGCGATGTGCGTCTTGAAATCGTTCATGAGATACTTCTCGGCGCAGACATAGACGTCAACGCTGAGTTCATAAGCCATGATCCAGGTCCGCAAGTCCTCGGCTGTCATCCGTGCCTCGGGAACGAATCCGTCTGTGTGTCGGGTCCGTGAACCTCGTCGGCGATTCCTGTCGTGTGGTCGAATAGCTATTCTATTCCCGCCAACCATGACTCTATCTGGTGGTGGCGGCGGAGGAATACCATTGGCATACCAACGCTGATGTCTTGGTGGAGGTGGCCTGTTTCGAGGCGCCCCACAGTTCCAGCACGGTGGACCACGCACTTCGGTCACACATACAGTGCATCTACAGTCCGGTCGATGCCTATCCGGCTCTTTGCGGTTCTGCAAATCCAACACGCGTTGCTGGCGACGACGGCGATTCTCTTGTCTTCGACGACTTCGAGCACTGTCGTCACTTGCGCTGCCACTGTCTGTTAGGCTATCGCTTCCTGATTGGCTTCCATCTTCTTCCCCTTCTTTGCCTTTGCCTTTATCAGGATCGGGCACTAGGACATCCGCAACTGGTTTGATTGGATTGTATGACTCCTCGTACAGATATGCCACCACGAAGCTGAATATAGCAGGGTCTTCTTCAGGGAGATCAATTGCCTGGTCGTCTGCCTCTCTGAACTCTCCTGTTAGAGCCCTTTTGAAGTATTCTGCCCTTGTAAGGATATCGCGGTGGACGTAGAAAGTCTCGACATCCTGTCCGATTCTGATTGGGATTATGGGGGACTGGTGGCGGCTATAGAGACGAAGGTTAGCGTGTGCCTATCAATATAGATAATCTTTAACCAATTGCATTTGCGGCAAGTATTTGAAAACAAGGCGTCAGGTAGCCATAGACAACACAGACTCGCAGAGCGAAACCACGATGCCTCAAGGAGCCAATGAGCTTACCCATCCACAGTTGAGAGCCAGAGATCCTTCCTGGGATCATATATCACCTTGGGTTTCTCCTCCACATCAACCACATCCAACACCACGACATCCGGCACTGACGTCGAAGGCTCTCTCATGACATCGTCAAGGGAGCGTCCATTTCCCGCGCTGCCGCTTCCCTGTCCCGGGTCTGCAGTGCTCGGGCCTGCCATCTTCGTTCAATCGGTTCCCGATGTTTGCTTTGATTCACAGAGGGATTCCTGCCGTGGCGGAGGAGATATATGCGGCGCTCCTGCAAGATGGAAACAAGGCTCCAGGCTGCCACCCTTTCGTGCCACCAGCCTTCGGCTCACCACTCCCTCTGGCCACAGGCTCTGTTGCTCGCCGAGCCTGCAGCGACAGCGGCGACGGCGAACGAGTTGTCGGCCGAGCACAGCACAGCCTTGACGATCAAATGTGTGTCCTGAGCGCCGGCCCGACGGGATGATTGATATTGATATTGATGTCGATGAGAACGTCTGTCTGTCTCAGATGGGCGCAGATCACGGCGGGAGGCAAGCAGAGAGCGTCCGTGCAGGAAGGCAGGTATAGCAAGAAGCAAGAGCCACCATGCCAATAAGCTTACAGGCTGTGGCCGCTCGCGTGATGCGGGTGTGGCAGCGCGTGGCAGACCCCCCAGGGCTGAGCCGGCGTGGATGGCTGTGAGTGGTTGACGGGGCTGCAGCTGCCGCCTGCACCACAGAGCGTAAGCTGCGGTGCTGTTGGGGGGAGCTGGCACCGTAGCGAGCGAGCAGGCGAGCAGGGCGAGTGGCATCGTGCAGCTCCGTCACGGGGAAACATGCCTCCGAGACCCAGAGGCAGGCGGCATGCCATTTCACGAATCTCGTGTATTTCATGCATTTCATGTATTGTATATACAGTATGCTGGAATCCGAGACCTCAGCGATGCCAATTGCAGCGGTCCAGTCCCCGGACGCTAGCACGGGAGCGTGGGCGGCTGTCTCTGTCGGCGATAACGATAGGCATCGAGACCCGTCAGCTAGTCCTCGGCTTCCCCAGGTTTATCCCGTGCCCTTCGTATTCACGTCACTGAACCTTGCAGGTGACAGCCTCCTGTTTCCACAGCCTCCAGCGGTTATAGGAATGCTATTTTAACGTCAACAAGCACCCCAGCTCCCAGTCCCCGAAAGGCCGTGCACCTTCATAGCTTCGCCGTGGCACATTATAGTTACGAAGGCGCCTGAAGCTCGGGCCGGAGGCCTTATATCACCACGGCCATCACACTCCACATATAGCGCACTTCAATTATTAAGCTATGGTAATAACTCCTCACACGTCATAAACCTGTCGCATTTCTTCTTCGTAGCATAAGACGAACCTAACACTTAGTTTAAAGCTTAGAAAGGCCATGCCAGAAGCCATCTAGACAACCCGAGGAAAACAACCAGCGAGAATGGACAGAAAGCACAAAACAGACAAGACTCTCGAGGCCGAGGCCAGCTCTAATACCATGCCGCTCGACCTTCCCAAAGCGGCCCCTAAGTCGACTAGATTCATCATGTAAGTCAATTCATATATCATAGAGTGCTGTAGAACTAGGGAGCCGACAGCCGAACTAGCGGGGAGGTTTTCAAGCGGGACGAATGATTGGCGAGAAGGGATATTAGATCTTGGGAAGCATGTCCGAGAAGATGGAGTGGAACAGTGGATCGAACCGTGGCATGGTAGGAACTGAAAGAAAGTGAGGACATGGCTGTGTATAAATATTGTACATGAGAAATGAAGTAGAGGGGTATGTATGCGTATGTGCAGAAGAAATATAAAGTGGTAGATGCGAAGTATATTTGTGAATCCAAAACGGTGGACTTCCAACCAATGTTAATCTATGCGGCCGTGAGTCCATCCGACACAAAATAAACATAATATCCGGGTATAGAGGAAGATATCGAATCGACTCCTTTGGTGGCCGCCAACAATGCGCCGTTCAAACGTTGTCCTCATTAGCACATGCGGCATACAATCCGGTGAACCCCCTATAGACATGTCCTCGAGTGGATTTCCGGAATCTACAACAGCATGCTCATAGCGAACATCAGCGCTCCCATCAGACCAGTGGTAGAGATGACAGTGGTGCTCGTTGCTGCACCGCTAGAGCTGGCTGCAGCGCTTGCGGATGTCACTGACGAGGCGCCAGTCGCTGCAGTTGCCGTTGTTGCAGTAGCCTTGGTTGTCGTTACTACCGTCGTGTTGGCGAATGCTGCAGAAGTAGAAGCCAAAGTCGTGCTTGACCTAGTTGAGGTGACCACGGACGACGAATTGGCAGACGCAGTGGTGGAAGACACCAGAGTCGAGACCTGGGAGACCCTGATTGTCACCGTAGCGCTGGGAGTAGCCGTCAACGAAGCTCCGGATAAACCACTGATGGCAAATGGGTAGGAGTATTGAAAAGTAGTTGGATCGGAATCCAGAGAGAGCAAGATACCGTACACGGCGTAGGATGGGATGGAGGTGGAGACAGCCCAGTCATAAGTGCCTGTTGTGCTATCAATTGCAGCTATACTGAATCAGCATTTGGCTCTTTCCAAGGTGCAGCACTGCACTGCTCGGCACTGCTACTCACCTGCAATAACGGAGCCGTTCTGAAGCGTGGTATTCGAGCTGCCCTGGAGGAGGGTGAGAGTGATGGCACCAGATGGTGAGGATGGAGTCCATGTGACGGTAAAGTTCGAGCCGGCCGCGACGACCTCGCCCGAGGTCGGCGAGGTCAGCACGTCAAAGCTGGCCGTCTGCGCAAGAACACTGGTGCTGCTTGCGAGGGCCAAAAGGCACACCTTAACGAAAGAGAACTGCATGGTTGAGGGGGGTTTAATGAGTGTAAGGTATCCGAAGATACTGGAAAAGACAGTTGCGCAGCTTGGAAGAGGTGGACGGTGGTGCTTGCTGTGACAGACGACGAGACGAGAACGGGAAGCTGGAGATTAAGAAGAACTCACACGACTCACGAGCGCACGGCACCTAGCCTCGATCTGGAGTCACAAGCAGCCAGAGAGCAACGCAACGCGCTGGAAATTGGGATAGATGGAGCGGGGACGGGACTTCAGGGGGGCCCACCCAGGCCCAAAGGCATGACCTGTGGCTGGACTGGACGAGAGATGAGAGACGAGACGAGAGATGAGACGAGGCGAGACGAGACGAGACTACAGGGCACTGTAGGGCACTATAGGGCACTATAAAGCACTACAGGGCACTACAGGACACTACGCGACAGGGCTGCATCGTCGCCCGACATGACTGAGAGAGAGAGAGAGAGCGAGAGAGATGAGGGAAGACGGGCGCCGGACGGGACTGGGCAAGAGAGAGAGAGGGCGCGTAGGGCGCGAGGCCAGATCGGGACGACGGAGGGTTCATGCACTCGCGGTAGGCAGGCGAACTTGGCCCAAGACAGGCACGATAGGCGTCAGCGGGCGGAAATGAGCTGAGGCGAGACGGCGGGTGGAGCTGGGCGGGGAGGAGGAGGAGGAGCGGGAGGAGCGGGAGGAGCGGGAGCGGTGGCTTGGCACGCCGGGGCTACTCACGGGCGCTGCCAGGTGCACCTGAGCCGCAGGCGATGGAGGTCCTGATAGATATATTGATAGATATACATAGTAGTGGCAGTCTCTGTACAGCACATGTGCCGTGGCAGAGAGCAAGTCACCTGCCACGGGCCATAGAGTACAGTGCAGGCACTACACTACCGGCACTACACTGCAGTACAGGGCGCCATCCATCCTGCTGCCCTGGCTGGCGATTGCGGTGCCCGTGCGGCTTTTGCTGCCAGTCAGCGGACGGGAAGAGTTTGACGCTGGAGGGTAGGCGGCAGGGCATTCAGCGGTGCAGCGACGGATGGCGGTCTCAGTGGCAGGGCCCAAAGGGGAATGGTTCTGCCGCGCTGGGGGGGGCTGCCAGTGCGTCGGTTCACGGTAGGGAGGCGTGGTAGGGACGCAAATGTAATCACGTACAGAATCATGTACAGAATCATGTACAGAATCATGCCATCTCATCTCCAATCGCTGCCAACTCGGCCACCAGAGACGCCGGCGAAGCGAGTGGCTGCAGCGCTTATGCGGACGGAGGATGGTGCCGCGCAGGGCCTTAGTTGCAGGGCATCTCAGGGCATCTCACTGGGCATTACAGGGCATCTCAGGACATCCCAGGGCATCTCACAGCACACCACGATCAACTTACAGCGTGGCTCCCGCCTAAGATCACAACCAGACAAGCCCAGAGACCGGCGGCCAGCGGGCGTCCAGCGCCCCCCAGCGTCTCCGCACCGCCGCCTCGCCGCAATTACGCTTAAATCATCTCGGGACCCGAGTGTGGCTTTGCACTTCAGGCCTTTGTGCCCCGTGGTGCCCGCGCCGTTGCAGAACTCGGGTTCTCGTATAGCGACAGTCTGCCACCCGTCTGCCGCCCCTGAGGCCGCTGCCGCTGCCGCCACTGCGCCCGTCTGCCCAGCTTCAGGCTCAGGCTCAGGCGTCGTCGGCGGTGCGCGACACACTCGCTGCAGCAGTCAGCGGCAGTGGCAACGACCGAGTTGAGCCGCGTGGAGTGCCCCAGTGAGGCGCGTCGAATTCCTCACGTGCAGCGTCTGGCTTTGTTGTTGCCGACTAAGGCGGACGAGCCCCGCGCGCATTCCGTGTCCTGCAAAGGGGTTTTTTGAAGCATTTCACAGCGCAATGCAGTGCTGCTACTCCCCGCTGCCTCGGCATTACTTTGGCCCTAGCCCGTCCTCCTCGGAGGCCCGTCTCTCTGCCGAGCCACCATGATTCGTCCGCGCAACGAGGCCTGAGATTCTTCTGCGGATCCTCGACCTTCTCTTACTACTGCGGCTGCTGTTCAGATCCTGAGCATTCCATGCTGCACATGAAGCACTGGTTTCAGCCGAGTAGCTGCTAGAATTGCTTCGTCGTCGGAGCACGACACTCCGCCCATGGTTACGTTATCCGACATGAGGCTATCTATGCTCAAGGTCACGTAGGAGACTGGCATCCGGTGTTCCCACAGCGCGGTCATGGCTAGCTTCATCTGGAGGTATAGGAAGTCCTCTATTGCGAGCGCGAAATATCCCGTCGGAATTGAACGAGGCCTACATACTCGAAGGACCGTTGGTTCTGGCATATCCCATCGCACGGGCCGCTGCTGCCAGAACTGTCTCGGCAGAGGTCTTGAGCACCTACGTATTGCTCCAGGAGGTGCCGCCGCAGCCTCTAGACGTCGAAGAATTACCCATTTGTGGACTGAACAGAACCCTTACTAACCGCTAGATTATCTGCTGCGATAGACCTCCAGCATCACTGAACTTGTAATCTGTTGTCTGCACAATACGTAGCTATAATCGCCACATCATAAGAGGACGCAGTCAGATGCCTACATCATCATAGCAGCAGATCATAAATAAAACTTAATCTGCTTCTCGAAGCGCCCCCTTGCAGGATACTCGATGGACTCGATGTCGTTGTGCCCTTATATTTCAGGCACGGCATGTTGTAAGGCTATGTATTTTATACTTGTTCTACCTTGAAGGCCGGCCTCTGATCCAATATACAAGAGACTCGGGTTAATGGACAGCAAAACAGGGACGGTAGACGCTCTCTAAGTATAAGGGTTTATATCTGATCCCACATTTTTTAAAGAAGAATATACAGGTGTGCCAGTGCGACACTTCCTATTCATTGCATTACAGTAAGTTGTCAGCCTCGTGATTGTCGCTTAAGAAGCTTAAATTTTGCCGGTTAAGGTACCTTGTTCTCTGACGCAGTTCTTTTGTTACCTTTCAACCTCCGCCAAACTCGCAAAGAAGCACAAATCCCCTCGACAAAGAGCTTCATTGTCCCGCATCAGATAGCACATCCACTCCTTCTACCGGCGGACAGCTTCACTCATGGTTCTGTCACTCTGACAAGTTCCTGATCGAGTTCGCCGCACCCCACCATACCCAAACCTCGACAGCCTCACGATGCCTCCTCGTAATTCCACACCGCCAAGAGGGCCCCGACATGGCTCTCCCAGTACGCGCGGCCGAGGCGGAATCCAAAAACGGACAAGGGTAGATAGGGATGGAGATTTGGACATGGACGCTGCTGGGGGAAGCGACTCGAGGGGCAGAGGCCGTGGTGGCTCGACTAGAGGCCGAGGACCAGGTCGCGCAGGGCGTAGCAGGCTCGATTCACAACAAGCGCAGCAAGCCATACTGCGAGGATTAGGCTCGAAGCATGTGAACATCGTAGAGTCACTTACCTCACACAACGGGACTGTCAAGCATGGCGATCATCTACGAGTTCGCGGCCTCGACAAGAGTAAAGCGGCGACGAACCCCGACAGAGGCGTGAAAAGTCTACTGGACTTTCTGGAACGCAAAGCCTCGGAAAGAGGCAAGAAAAAGGTGGTTGTTAAGAAGGTATGTTCTACTGTCAAGATCGCGCACGGGATGACATCGCGATGTTGCCATGGCTCCTGTCTTGTTCCACAGCCAAGCAAGAACTCGGCGAGGATGATTCGACCATTTGAGATCTCCGCCTTCCCGTGACCCGCGATCGATAACAAGGTTGATATGCCTTGCTAACATCGAATAGCACTATATGGAAGGCGACGACGTTATCATCACGGCTAGCCCGGAGGATATGGCACTCATAATGCGGTTAAACGGATTCGGTTTTGCCGCGGCAACTCTTGCTATTGAGAAAGTCGGCAAACCGACTACAGCTCAGCATAGCAAAGATGGAGGGGTTCTATCTGAGGATGCCCAAAGCACGAAATCAAAAATCATGGGCATTCTTAGCACCCGCTACAGGCCGGACGACAAGTTGCTCGATTTGTCCGCTTTAGGCCAAGATCAGGGTCTCGTGGAGATGGGCATGTTTGATGCACAAAAAAGAGTCACGAAGCTCTTTCCGGTGCTGATGGCGATTTGTGAGCAGGTGTGGCCGACTGCACATGCTAGACGAGAAGCCGTCACTAGCATTATGCTGAGCGGGAATGAACTTGACAGCGTCTCAGCTGTCACAACCATGGCTCAGACTTTCCCGGACGTAATCAACCTGGATCTTTCCCGAAATAACTTTGGAACCCTCAAAGCACTGGAAGGCTGGCGCTGGAAGTTTCGCAAACTACAGAATCTGCAGATTTGCGATAACCCTCTTCTAACTACAACGCCTGACTACGCCCAGGAACTAGTAAAGTGGTTTCCAACACTTGAAATTCTGAATCAGACTGTCGTCAGATCAAAAGAAGAGGTTGCAGCTGTATTGGCGGCTATGGACAAGGCCCGTCAAGAAGCTCACATACCTCCCATTCCCATCAACGGTCCGGACTTTCGCGATGTCAACCAAATAGGAGAAAGATTTGTCATACAGTTCTTGTCCCTCTATGACACGGACCGTAGCGCCCTGGCTTCGACTTTTTACGACGCGCAGTCGAGACACTCACTCTCAGTCAATACAATCGCTCCTCTATCACCAAACCACCCCCACACAACACAATCTTGGGCGGCGTATCTAACACATTCCCGGAACCTTGTGAAGATCACCAACCTCCCGACACGCATGGCACGAACCTACAGAGGCGTCGAAGCAATCAAGGCTCTTTGGGCCGAGCTGCCATCCACAAAACACCCCAACTTGGAGACGGAGATGGCTAAATATATCATCGATTGCCATCCGGTGCCAGGACTACATGACCCCAGCGGGCAAAGCCGCGCCGGGGTCGACGGCCTAATGCTGATGATGCACGGCGAGTTCGAAGAGCGCGAAAGCCCCCTCGCGGAGCCCGTCCTACGCAGCTTCTCCCGCACCTTTGTCCTCGGGCCCGGGACCCCCAGCGGCCCCGCCATCCGCGTCGTCAGCGACGTCGTCGTCCTCCGCGCCTGGAGCCCCCTCACATCCTCGCTCGCCGACCCAAACGCGCCCCTCCCGGCCGCCGCACCACGGCCGTCGGCGGCCGAGCTGGCCACGAAGCAGGAGCTGGTGGCCCAGCTCGCGGCGCGGACGCGCATGACGCCGCAGTACTCGTCCCTGTGCCTGGAGCAGAGCGAATGGGACCTCGAGCGCGCAGTTGTCACGTTTAACAATAATAGAGTCCGTCTTCTCCCCCCCCCCCTCTTGTTTCATACCAAACCCCACACACCACCCCCTGCTAACAAAGGCCCCCAACAGGCGAACCTACCACCCGACGCCTTCGCCGTGCCGGTCCAGGGCATATAAGGAGACCCGCCGACCCCGCCGCGCCGCGCCGCGTATCCCCGAGCGAGCGAGCTCGCGAGCTCCAGAAGGAAAGCATTGCATGCGTTCCCGCACGCGTGCGGTTCCCGTCTCTATGTCTTTTTTTTTTCTTCTCTCTCCCTCCTCTCTGCTCGTCGGGCGAGGGGAGAGATCAAAAAAAAAACAAAAAAAAAAAGGGGGGGGGCCCTTCCTTTTACGGTACGGGCCGGCCAGAGCTGTGACTTTTTTTTGCGGGCATGCGGGGTTGGGGGATGGGGGGGGGGATACAAATATTTGGATCCTTCCCAGAGAGAAGAAAGGGAGGGGAAGAGAGGAAGGAGGCGGGTTTACTGGGTCTGGTCCTGGTCCTGGTCCTGGTCCTGGTCGCGCGCTCTGGCTGGGGGAGCTGTTGCTGTTGCTGTTGTTGTTGTTGTTGTTGTTGTTGTTGTTGTTGTTGTTGGAAAAAGGCAGAGAGAGGAAAAGAGGAGAGAAGAGGAAGGGAAAAGGAAAAGAGAGAAAGAGGGGGGGAGGGAAGGCAACAGGCACAGGCTACCTAGGTAACCTACCTACCTAGATTCCGTATAGTCCGCCGAGAGAGAGAGAGAAAATATTCACAAAGGGCCGTAATTGTTATTGTATCGTATTGCATATAGGAATATCCTATCCTGGTCGGGGTTCCCCCCCCCCCCCCCCCCACACACACTCCTCTCTCTCTCGGGAAATCTTGCCCTCCTCCAGAGTCTGGATTTCCTAAAAAAGAGGCGTGCGCGTGTGCTTTCTGCTTTCGGCTTTCTGCTTTCTGCTTTCTGCTTTCTGCTACTCTCGGCACGGGTGGTGGCAAGGAGGACTTGGTTCGGGAGGGGGGAGGGAGGGAGGGAGAGAGTACTGGAATTCATGTCTCGTGAGAATTAATATAAAATTTACTAAAAAAGAACTGGGGGCCGACACCCGCCGTGACCATGCCATGCCAGCTTCTCTACGCCTACACCGCTTTTTTTACACACGCCCCGTATCCGGGGGCCAGGGAGGTATCATGATTTCTTTTTCCTTCTACAGATCCGCTCAAAAAGAAAAGTCAAAAAATGGGAAGAAAAAAGGACGAGGAGGCGATGAAAATAGAGAGACGCCAGGCAGCGCGACGCGATGATCGCATCACGGCTCCTGGCCGATACCAGGTCCCCCCTTGGCCTCGTAGGCCTCCCTGGTCTCGATGTTCGCGACTGCGCTCTCGAGGGCGCTGACGAGGTCGACGTGGAACAGTGGGAGGTTCAGGCCCTGGACCACGGCAGCCCTGCGAGGCTCGTGGCGAGTCTGCACCGCAGTGGGCTGGCGCTTGAGAGCCTCGTCGCTCGAGGCGCTAGCGGAGTCGGAAATGTGGAGCTGGATGCCGTCGCTGGTCGGCGATGGACGAGCGCCGGAGCGTTGGCTTTCGACACCCTTCTCGGACTTGGCTGCAGCGACGTTGGCGGCGGAATCGGATCCGCCGAGCTCGGCGACGCTGAAGATGGGCTTCCAGCGGCTCCGTGTCTCGCCCGATGGGCTGGGATAGCCGAAGCCGGCAGAGGCCAGGGCACGCTTGGTCCAGCGGTTGTTGATGGAGGCGATATGCCAGTTGACGATTTCGGGGGAAGTGTAGTTGTCGAGCTGGTTACGGACGTCGATAAGTTGCTGGACCGAGGTGATATCGACATTATTGACAGAGCTAAAGTCAAGGATGACGGCTTTGAGGGTTGGGCGATCAGAGACGTCGTCGGCTTCGTGACCACGCCGGGGCCCGGGATTGTTCCATGGGCGGTCTCCCGGCTTGCCCCAGGTGTGAGGGTCTGTGCGGCGGGTGTTGGCGAAAATGTAGTGGGTGAGCTGGTCGAGGTAATGGTTGGCATTGGGGTAGTTAAAGCCTTCTGAGAAGCGGTAGATGAATACTCCTGGGTAAGGCTGATTCACTTGAACATCGGGGTTGGAGCCGTCTCCGTGGTCGATGGGTAGGAAGATTGTGCGGACGGCTGTGGCCGAGGGATCCTCTTTGTCTTCGAAGCCAGTCCGGCCGGGTTCCTTAGGTGCGTCACCAATGACATGATCTCCTACTACGGAGTGCACCTTGACCTGGCCGAGGAAGCGACCCTTGGCTTTCAAGATGCGGAAGAAGAGGACCGCGGCCGAGATAGAGATTGTGCAGTAAATGCCATTCTCGATGGACGAGAAGATCGTTACAAAGACTCCGACGAAGAAAATAAGAACTTCCAAGGGAGAGATTCGCCAGAATCGGTAAACGGTGTTGGGGGGCGTGATAAGATCTCCCACGGCGTGGATGATAACGCCTGCCAAGCTTGCTTTGGGAATATAGAAGAAGACGGCAGGGAGAGCGTAGATGGCAAGGAGCACTACAACCGCGGTTATGACACCTGCAAGCGGAGTGCGGACGCCAGCCTTGGATTTGATAGCGGTACGAGAGAAGGATCCCGTGGCTGGATAGGCGCCGAGGAAAGGGCCCAGGATGTTGGTGACTCCAATGGCAACCAATTCTTGGGACGGATTGATGATATAGTTGTTGACTCGACCGAAGGATTTCGAAATTGCGATATGCTCAATCAAAAGAACAATGACTGTAGCCGGCAAGTCACTAGCGAAAGCCTTGATAATGGTTGTGTTGATCTCCGGAGCTGCAGCATTTTTGAAGCCTATTCATGGATTGTTAGCGGCCAGCTCGTGACCAATCATAACGGTCGGAGACTCCTTACCTCGGGGAACTGTGGAAAGAATGGAAAAGATCGGGCTTGATCGGTGGTTCCTGTTGACGAGCCAGCTAATCAACGTGTACAGCAAGATTACAAACACGGTCCTAAGCGTCGAGATGAAGAAATATGTCTTCTTGCGGGAAGGGTTCTTCTTTGCAGCGTATTTACACGCTGACCTGATGATGTACAGCATTGCCAGTGCCGAAACACCCATTGCAGCGTCTGGCCCCTTTGCCTTGGGGAGAAATTTGAGGGTGTGGATGAAGACCATATAAGTCGCGCCTCGTGAGTTGTATAGCTTGGAGCTCTGGCCCAACAGGGTTTGAAGTTGACCGACTGCAATGTTGAGGGCAGATCCCGTCATGAACGCTGAAATTGCTGTGAGAGAGATCAACTCGACAATCCATCCACAACGGGCGAGGCCAATGGCTAAAATTATGCATCCGGATATCAGTGCTAATGCGGATGCAATAACATGACCCTCGATATCAGGATTGGTCTTTGCGGTCTTGTCGACAATGTTTCCAACGATAGTTGACATGACAGCGAC
Organism: Aotearoamyces nothofagi; assembly: GCA_015345905.1. Taxonomy (NCBI): domain Eukaryota; kingdom Fungi; phylum Ascomycota; class Leotiomycetes; order Leotiales; family Tympanidaceae; genus Aotearoamyces; species Aotearoamyces nothofagi. The sequence goes on along the minus strand of JADDTR010000003.1, from coordinate 974,000 downwards.
AGGACCGATGGTGATGTCCTTGGAGGTGGCAAAGAACCAGTAGATGAGTACACCCATGAAGGAGGTGTACAGACCGAACTGAGGCTTTAGTTCGGCGAGTGCTGCATATGCCATTCCTTGAGGAACGACAACAGCGCCGATGGTGATACCTGCAACCATGTCTCCTCCAAACCATTGGAGGTTATATCGACCAATCCAGTAAGTGAAGGGGAATAGAGATCTGGTGTAGGCAAGAAGATCCTGCGGACTTGGGAGGGTCTCTCGAACCCATCCCAAGCTCGTCGGCTCCTCCTCGATGAAGGAGTCGGCTGTCTCAAGTGAGAAAACCGACTCTCCTCTTTTCATCTCCTCGTGAGGTATATGGTACGGATCGAGCTGTATGCCGAGGATCTTGGCCAGGAAGTGGCCCGTCTTGGCCGAAGCAGTCGCCATCGTGGCTGCCGGGGTGTAAGCGTCGGCGGCGAGGGAAAATGCGAGTTCCTCTTGTCCGGCAGGAATCCAGCAACAACAATAGTCGCGCTGGTGAGGGCGAAGTTGTCTCGGAGGTCGCTTTGCAGGCAGGGAGGAAGGGTGCCTGCTGTTGATCAAGCTTCAGGATAAAGGATAAATGGGGATGCGCTGGAGGATATATACTCAGGCGACAGGCCAGGTGCCGGCCTGGGAATGGGGTTGACGGCGGTAGGTAATTGAAGTGTGGTAATAAAAGGCCGACGATAGGGCCAATTAACGACGAGCTTCTGGAAGCCTGCGACGAAGGGTTGGTGTAACTATGCAGTAGCTAAAGTTGTTATGGCGCCTAGTCTGCTGGGATCTTGCTGGGCAGGGGGCCTGTAGGGGTGCAGCGGCGCAGAACAGAAACGGACAAGGGTTGATGTACAACAGGTATGAGCCCGGGGGAACTGCCAGCCGTGTAGAGAACGGGCGTAGCTGCCACAAGGGGGTGCTAAAGAACGGCAGCTGCTGCTGGCTCGGGACCGGCGAGGAAGACAGTGGTAATGTCGAGCAGAAAGGAAAGATTCTCGTAAGGCGTGCTGGGTCTGGAGAGAGAAGTGGAATCAGACGTCGCCCAAAGCAGCCTGGACCTCTGCCCAGATGTATGGTGGACGGGGTGAGGCGTCTGTCTCTGCTAGCTCTGGCGAGCTACGAGTGCACTGCGGCGTACGTCGTATGGCTGGCGCCCTCGAAAGCTCCGGTATGGTGGATGTGGCAGCGGGGTTGGATTGGGCGCTGGACGTGAGATGGGATTTGCGACGGACGGCTGGATCGAGGAACTGGCGCGAGATGCACAACGCCACAGAAGGATGCTCCTCGACTCGAGGGACGGGGAACGAGTAGCACAGAGCAGGCACAAAGACTTCTGCTTAGCATGTATTCGTAAATGTGGTACACTATGGCGTACTCGGCACGGCGACAGCCAACTGCCTGATCCCAAAAACGGACGATAATGCTCCAAAGGCGTGAGAGGTGTCCCGACGTCGCAGCTGGGTGGAGGGAGGGAAGGGCGAGAGAGAGAGAGAGAGAGAGAGAGAGAGAAGACGAGAGATGAGAGATGAGAGACGAGGGCGAGCAGTGCACGGTGGGCCTACAGTGCGTACTGTACTGTAGTGTACCGTACTGGACCGTCTTCAGGCGCACAGTCAGTAGCGAGGTAGCGAGTCGTGCCCAGTGAGACGGGCGGGAGGGGACAGGGAGTCAGGGAGGCTCCTCCACTACGAAGGCACCATCCCGCCCATCTCCAGCACTGGCACTGGCACTGGCACTGGCACTGGCGCGGGCAGCAAGGGCCAGCGTCGCATCAGCCCGAGATGATGGCGTTCATGTGGCTGCCGTTTGCTTGCACAGAGAGAGAGAGAGGGAGAGGGAGAGGGAGGGAGAGAGGGTGACAGTTGCGCGTAGTCAGGACCAGGACGGACGGCCAGGACCAGGACGGCCAGGACAGCCCGGCTGGCAGTAGGCGCACTGGGTGGGCACTGGGCACTGGGCACTGGGCACTGGGCACTGATTGGACGTTGGGATCGGGGGCTCCAGCGATGTCCCGCAGATGGCCAGTCCCGCCCGCCGGCGCAGCGGGGGCCGGGTGTGCTAGCCAGCTTCGGCGCAATCACGACATCCGCCGTAAGCCGAAGCCAGCTAGCCGCGCTCCTCGCCGCGGCCACCAAGGCGCAAGCCGATTGCGTGCGAGACGACACGGACAGCACGGCCAAGGCGTGCTCGCCGGCACTTCTGTCTGTCTGGTGTCTGGTGTCCTGTGTCTTGTGTCTTCAGCTCGAGCTTCAGCTGGAGCTGGAGCTGGCGATGGCAGCATCCAATGGCCATTACGCCTGGAGTCTCTCCGTCGAGTCAACGCAGCTCTTGCTCCGTGTACTCGTGCTGTGCGGGCTGCGCACTGCGCCCTCTGTCTCCGCCCTATATGGCATGGCATGGCATGGCATGGCGTGCATGCATGACCAGTCTCCCATCCATGATGATGATGATGATGATGATGATGTAGTAATAATAAACGAGGAGCGTGGCATCCCGCAAAGCACTCCATGCGCACCGAGTGGGTGCTCTTCCAGAGGGCAGATGGGACCTACCTTGACGCTTGACGCTTGATTGTAGATAGCGGATAGCGGATAGCAGATAGCAGATAGCTAGAGAGGCATCCGTCAGTCACCACAGCCACCACACCACAGTCGCTCATTGCGTGCCCAGTCAGTCAAGTCAGCCAGGCCTGGACCGGTAGGCACACGCTTCCACTGCCGCCTCTGTGATCCTCCAGCAACGAAGCGCCAGAGCACGCGAGAGAGGTGGGAGACGGACGCCGATACCAGTCTCTCTCCGGGATGCTGCCCGTGCCGTATACGATACAGTCAGCCCGGGCATACCCAGGTGCACAGGACTTTGCGGGTGCTCGCGGACTTACTTGCGGTCCTGTCCCGGGCACGGAAATAAGGCAGCAAAGCGCCAAGTCACGCCCAAGCATATATGCTGTTGCCGGCCTGATGCCGCTTCGTACGATGTCCTCGCGCGAGCCCTCAGGCTACTCTCTCAGTACGCCTCGGAGGAAGAGGAAGAGGGGACGGCGAGACAGTGGCGTAGCCAAACACCACCGGATCCCATTCCGCCAGGGCCTTTGAGTGCCTCTCCACGCCCGGATGCCAAGTCCACAGGGGATTCCAGGGTATTCCTTAAAGCTTGCCTGCCGTACCTGTCGTGCTTAAAGTGCTTGAAATGCTTGAATTGCCTGTAGCGTTCTTGTCCCGTGGCGCGCCAAGGCCGAGTGAGCGTTGGCGAGGCCTCGCTTGTTTCGCCGCGCTGCCTTGCGTGCAGAGGCCCCCTCACCCCGGATCTGGCCAATCGGTAGTCCTGCAGAAGGCGCAATGATAGCCTCAAAAGCCTTGCAATGATGCGATGCTGCCTCCCCACGCTCCATCCCAGCCACAGGCGCGCCGCGGCCAGATCCCTGCACGCAGCTCCAGTGCCTGCTTCCGCCGTCCTGTCCTGTCCTGTACTGTACATACGTCGTCCGTGAGTCCTGGGATGTGGAATCCGAGACACCCTCACTCGTGTGCTCATCGCTGCTCATCGCTCATGCCTCGTGGCATCGCACGACCGAGGAAACGGACAAGCCACTGTCTGTCAGCCTGCGTCGTGCCCAAGCACGCCTCCGAGGGGCCACAGTCAGCTGGCATTTCGCTGCTACGTAACTCCGCGGGTGCGCTGCTGGTACCGCCGTGCAAGCAGTATCGTTGTGCTTTGGCACTGAAGACGCTCTTGAAACCCCAGAGGCGGTAGACGCAGTGTCGAAATGGCGGCTTCTGCTCCCTGGAGCGTGCTTGTACGAGGCATGCAAAGGTAACTTTATTTACTGGGCCCGCCTCATAGATCGATCTTGGGAGCTGCAACTAGAAGGGTCCCTCGTGTCTGAGGACCTATTCGTGTAAGCCATTACAGAAAGGCCTGCCTCTGAACCCCATGCCTAAGGCACGTCTTCATGGCAGAGTCTAGGCCTCGTTACTGTGGCTATGGGGTATTCCTGTACCTTGTCCGGGAGCAATCTGGTGCGCTGCGGTGCATTGAGGATGGATTTGCGATCTCTCTGTGCCCTCGAGCCAACGCTTGCTCCGGGAAGGTATCGCGAGCACGTGACTGTTTCCCTTCAGCGAGGCTGCGCTTTAAACGAACCTCGCATGCAACCCCTTGCGCAACTGTCGTGCATGGCTATTTCTGCCACTTGGTTTGTACCTGAGTATAGAGTGTAGGATGTCAGATGGCGATTGATATGGCGGACAAGTTGATAGTGGGCTGCTACTAACTGGCTCTTTTCGAGCACCAGGGACATAAAGCCAAGAAGGAGGCTGCTAAACTGCTGCGGCTGACGGCTGAACTGACGCGACAGCCACGCGAACCGCACGCGACAGGAAATCTTGGAGATGCACCTTTACATTTGAATATGGCCTCGGCTTATCTATGAACCTCCGAATCGAGCTCTATTCCATGCCATATATTATACCCATCTGCCCATTTATGATGTAATTAGGTCACAAAACTACAAATTACCCCAAATGTCCATCTCACCAACCAAAGAGAGCACGTTCGCTCCACCTTCTACGCTTCTTGCCCCTCCGCCCTCACCACGGACACATCGCGACCTGCGCAGGTTAAAATCCGTGCAAACCTTGCGTCCAGACAATGGCCGATTGATCGCACAGCCATCTCTGATCTCGCAGCAGCGACAACTGCAGCACGAACAAGAACAGCAGCAGCAGCAGCAGCAGCCAAAACCCAGTGCACAGTCTCCTACGCGCACTACAACTTTAACTCAACGAAGTCGCTCGAAAAGCGATGCACCACATCCCCAATTAAATCCCTCCGACCCGGGATCTGCTGGCAAGAGACAGGGTAAGAAGACCATAATCAACGACGCCATGTCGCTCGACCGCCTCATAAGGGATGGGCCTCCAGATGTAGACATTGTGGGGGGCCTGGAAAGCATGAGATTGAAGATCCTAGCCCAAGGTATCAAGAGTGATAGTGATGGGATGGTGAGTTCTTGTTGTTGCCAACAGAAGTGCTCTACTAACTTCCCCAGTCCTCTTTACGAATCTACGTCTGGCTCATCCTTCTTAATGCGCCATTGCTGGAAACTGATACCTACCTCTCGCTCATCCATCGCGGTGCTTCGCCCGCATATTCGAAGATCCGTAACGATACTTTCCGAACCCTAGCCACCGATCCTCTTTTCCGTCGCCGTGTCAGCGAAGCGAGCCTGATCCGTCTATTGAATGCTGTGGCTTGGAAGCTGCACGATGCGAAAGAGGAGCGTGTCGACGGCGCAAGCATCAACGGCAGTAAAGTCACGTACGGCGCCAACTCAGACGGCAGCCCGGAACTCCATTCCGTCACGCCGATCATGAAATCCCGCGCTCGAGCCCTGACGCTGACGACGGAAGGATCCGATGCTGGAACCTCGGAGCCGGGCACCTATGTCCAAGGCATGAACGTCCTCGCCGCGCCATTCCTCTATGCCGCCCGGAGCGAGGCGGAAGCTTTCGTGGCTTTCCACCGCTTCATTACCAACGAGTGCCCGGGCTACGTCCGTGGCGCCATGGATGGCGTCCACAAAGGCCTTGCGCTGGTCGATAAGGTCCTGGCCATCGTGGATCCAAAGCTCAGTCTCTACCTGATCGGCAAAGGCATGCACGCGGAACTCTACGCCTTCCCATCTGTGCTCACCCTCTGCGCCTGCACGCCCCCTCTCCCCGAGGTCTTGCGGCTGTGGGACTTCCTCTTCGCCTACGGTGCCCACCTGAACATCCTCTGCATCGTCGCCCAGCTCGTCATGCTGCGCACCTCCATCTTGAGCTCTCCAAGGCCAGTTCTCTCTCTCTCTCTCTCTTTACCTACCGTGATATGCCCCTAACTCCATACAGCCCTACAAAGATCCTGCGATCCTTCCCCCCCCTCCAGGCCGAGACGATCAAGGAGGTCACGCTTACCCTGATCAAGAAGATCCCGGATGACGTGTATGCGGAGATCGTGATGCATGCGAAGTAGGGGGGTCCGGCCGGGGGTTTGGGGAATTATATGGCGTCGGATTTGGAGGAATTCGGGCTTTGGGTCTGATGGGATGTGCACGGCGTTCCTGAAATCAGGTAATCAGAAATCAGGTAATCAGGGCATGACGGATGACGATATTTCAACGCAATAATGAGATACGATGGATCAGGTCTTTCAATCATCTAATAATAGTGGCAGCAAGCATTATCAAAAGTCCACAGGGGATTCCACTTCAACGCACTACTATAGTAGCAAGCCAATGTAAAAAGTCCGGACATGATATATATATATATATATATATATATCTCCCAAAGTACGACCCCAAGAGCTTGCACAGGCACCAAGGCATGTAGAATCTAAGCACAATATTAGCCAGCCATCCACAATCAAGTAAACGATGAGCAGAAAATAAAGGTGCAGGTCGAAATTAAGTTCAGAAGTCCGTTTAGATCATCGGGCCCGTTAGGGCGCCTGACATAAGAGGTACCAGAAAAATAGTTAAATTGGAGTATCATCATTTTATGCTTCGACCTGACCTGGCATGGAATAAAAGAGGGGGGGCTTACGGAGATGAGCGGGCTTTGTTGGCGACCGGTCGTCAATGAACGAGCAGTCGCCTCAGTCGCCTCGGCCGCCGAGGGCAGTGGTCTAGATAAAATCGTTGCGGAGGTATATCATCAGCACCACCGGCCTGTCGGGCGAGAACCGGTCGCTGATGAGGAGGAGGCTTCTGTCGGATACTGGTGAGCTGCTAGGTGAAGGGACTGGCACTGGCTGCCAATCCAACACGCCTGCGAGCCAGCAGACTACGAAGCAAGAGCATAGAAGCGTCTACCGCTCTCGCCAGAACCCGACAAGAGCCTCCGGATCATTCAGAGCGAGGGTGCAAAAGAAATAATAGTAATGAGGAAGTTTGGCAGGTCTCGGAAATTCGCGAGGTGGTTTCTTTTAGACGCGGGCGTCCAGAGCGGGCCTAGCTCCGTTCCTCGTTAGTCTGCCCTAGGCTAAGCGAGCCGCACATCAGAATTTCTCGCGACGACCCTCCTGGCGACGACCTCTCCGACCCGAGAAGAAGCCAAAGCAGCCATCGACAAGCCGCTCGTCCAGAAACTTATCGACCAGACCGCCAACATGGGAAGACTTCACAGCAACGGAAAGGGCATATCGGCCTCCGCCATCCCGTACTCGCGCACCGCCCCAGCGTGGCTCAAGACCACCCCGGAGCAGGTCGTCGACCAGATCTGCAAGCTCGCGAAGAAGGGTGCCACCCCTTCCCAGATCGGTGTCGTCCTTCGCGACTCGCACGGCGTTGCCCAGGTCAAGGTTGTGACCGGTACGTGCCTCCTCAAACCCGCCGCCCACGTCGGGTCGTGGAGAATCCCTCTCGCTGACTTTCTCTCTCTCCCGCAGGAAACAAGATTCTCAGAATCCTCAAGTCAAATGGTACGGTTCCGCCGATATGAAGAAAGAAAGAAAAAAACCTGCACCGCACGAGCTCTCGAGCCCGTCTCCCATCCACACTCCTGCATAGAACTCGGACACCAGACCGTTTTCAATACTGCCTCTGTTTGGTCTTTGACTGACGGAGTGAAATATAGGCCTCGCACCAGAAATCCCAGAGGATCTGTACATGCTGATCAAGAAGGTAAGAAACTAGCACATCCTCTTCACTCTTGTACCAATGCTAATGTAACCCTAGGCTGTCGCCGTCCGCAAGCACCTCGAGCGCAACCGAAAGGACAAGGACTCCAAGTTCCGTCTTATTCTGATCGAGTCCCGTATCCACCGTCTCTCCCGTTACTACAAGACCGTCGGTGTTCTACCACCTACCTGGAGATACGAGAGCGCCACTGCTAGCACTATGGTCTCATAGATGTGCCGTGTAGGAAATGGTTGTTCTTTGAACAGGAGTTGGGATGGGTTAGCATGCATTATTGTCAGAACTGCTCAAGCAGTCTAAGATAGCTTACGTATTGCGGGAAGAAATTCACATCGCATGCGCCATCCCGCCAGTATTCCTCTTAATGTTCTGAATGTGATTTTGCCTTTGCTGTGAATATGCTTAATCGCTACGCCGTGATCCTCCTATGCACAGGAACCTAGCTCTAACGCCTAACAGCCGGATGTATCTTTCAAATCATACAATGCAGCCCCTACTTGGATCATTCCCCATAATCCCTCACGTCGTTCCCTCAACCTCTTTCGAACGCCGTATCAAAAACTCCCCCAGGACTCTCAGCGGATCTTTAGGTCTACCAAAAAGTCAGCCTCAACAGCCCAAGCACAGCCAGCCCCAAGCCCTCAGTTCCCCGGGGCCCAAATCCTAAAAATGGGAAGAGAGAGAAAAAAAAAAAAGACTTACTGCTCCTTAGCCAGCTGCTTCATGCCCTCCAGCAGCACCACCGTAACCTTGGCGTTCAGATACTGTCTCGTCGGGGCGCCGTGCGGCGGCGCCTCGGCCGGCATGGCCTGGCTCCTCTCGGGCTGCTGGCTCGGCGCACGGCTGGACGCCTCGTTCCCGTTGACCCTCTGCACGGGCGTGCCCGTCCGCGGCGGCGGCGCGGGGCTCGGCGCGCTCGGGGTTGCAGCCGGGGACTGAAGGGGGGGGGCGGGAGTCTGTTAGCTGGCTGGGATGGCTTCGACGAGAGAGGGGGGGAGGGGGGGAGGGGGGCTCTTTACGCCTGGGATGTCGGCACCGTGCTCGCCCATCACGGTGTCCTGGGCGGGCTCGGCGGGCTGCGGTGGGGCCTCGTCGGCGCCCTCGATCGTGGGCGTCGCGGCGGCCGCGAGCTGCTGCTGCTGCTGCTGTGACATGGCCAGCTGGTAGGCGTGCGCGGCGGCGCTGATGCTCGTGGCGGCGGGCGAGTCGCCCATCGTCACGTCGGCCTGTTCCGGGGCCGGCATTTTCTGCTCGATTCGCTGTGGTGGCGGCGCGCGGGGGGTTTTGCGTGTCGCTGGTTGAGTGCGAGATCAGGATGGAACGCAGAGGGGAGGAGTTGTGAGTTCCGAGCACGCGGGCACGTGATCTCGCGTCGGGAATCACGCGTGCCCGCGCTGGGATCTCGGGGCGGGGGGGAACTTGGGAAGACCCGGATCGGGAAGGTGGGCAAGACGGCTTGGGTTTTCGAGGATTTGCTTCTTTTTCTTTTCTTTGGCTTGGCTTGGCTTGGCTTGGCTTTCTACTTGCATGGGAATGGTGCGGCGATCTTGGTGTTGATGATGATGGATAATGCCATGGTGGGACGACGCGTGGAGCACCCCGCATCGACTCATTGGGACGAGGGAAGTGGGCAGGACGTGCCGCCGCCCGCGAAACGGCTGAAGACCCTTCCGAGCGAAGGGAGCAGTGGGAGCTTATCGGGGGATACTTCAGAGGCGGCGGCAGCGGAGACGCCGAAGCTGTATCGAGACGAGATCCCCGACTCGGAAGAGGAAGGGAAGGATGATGACGATGATGGCGATGGCGCGAGGCCCGCGGTTCGCCAGATCACAGAACTCGAAAGCACCCTGGCACCTGTCAAGACGGACAAGGAGGCCATTGCGGACTACGAGGCCATGCGAGCTGCGGAAGAGCAGGACGTCCCTTCGGAGATCCGAGATCGCTTGAGCTTGAGGAAGTGGACGAGGGGGAAGAGTTCGATTTATGTGGACGCGTTCAACCTGGCTCTCAACACGGTCCTAGAAGACGAAGGACACCTCTTTGATGAGGCCGAGACAGCCGTGTTCAGATATTGGCGGGAACTGGAGTACGAGGCGCAGTACCTGTGAGTAATGTTTCCGGTTCTTGTGAGGCGAGTTGTTGCGTTACTGACGGGATAGATATGTCCGACTGTTCCTGCGCAAAACCGCGGCGTGGCACAGGATATCGAGGCTTGGATATCACGGCGACGTCTCGGATATGCCGGCCGCAGCTGCAGCTCTGCGAGCCGTGAGAGAGCTGCCAGGCTCCGCCGCTGCGCCGCAGGCGAACCCCGGCGAGCTGGCTCCTCCCGAAGGATACAGTCTCGGGAAGGGCTTCACCTTTGCGGATGCGTCGGAGACGGAGATCACGACCCTCGAAGAGGCATCGTCGTTGCTGAACTTGGAAGAGCTAAGGGCAATGGCTAAGGAGGCGAAGGTTCAGGGGAAGAATAAGGCGGGGCTTGTGAAGGCTCTGCGGCGGATGAGTCAACGACAGAGCGGGCTGGGCTGGGTTGGCTTGAGAAGGTCGGACAGTGAACAGACTGTTGCTTCGAATAGCTCTGGAGAAGGTCGAGATGGAGGGACTTTCAATGATGTGAACAGGGACCAGCATTTCGTGGGCAAGATACTCGCAAGCACAGGGCCATGCATACGGCTATCCCTTTCAGCGCTGAAGCTATTCGAGAGAGTACATTTGGTTTTCTACAGATCGACGGAATGGACGGACAAGTCATTGACCACCATTATTCTCGCCAGAATCTCGCGGAGAAATTTCCCGCAGTACGTCGTCTCGCGATCCGCGAACATTTTCGCCTCCAGATCGGGCTTGTTGGAATTCGAAGCGTCGCTGCGGACACAGTTCCGCATTGACAATATCCTGGAATTCAACGGGAACCCGGGGAAGGAAGGGTTGGAAGAGGTGCTGGGCATCTTTGATGACATCTATCCCCGATGGAAGGCCCTCTTGGAAGAAGAGCAGAGGAAGGAAGATCGCGTTTACGAGAGTGGCGAAGGAGCTTACCTGCGCCGTTTCTCGCCTGCGTGGGTATATACACGGATTGTACACAAGGCAACTTATGTGCTTGGAAGGTTCAAGATGCACGTTCGGGAACACGATGTTCTTGCGGAGCTTCTCGATCAGAGGCTCTTTCACGCGGCAAGGCGAGGCGCGTGGTATCAGCGCAAGGCACTACTCGAGGAACACTACATGGCAGCTCTTGAACCTCTGCTCCCAATTTCTGGCGGCGCGGATCTAGACCAGCAGAAACGGCAGTGGAAGAAAATCGCCCTGAAGACCTGTGAGGAGGGGCTGCAGGATAGAGACTGCCATATGATCTACCACTACGACCTACAGAAGCGTATACGGAAATTGGAGAAGGGTATGAAAGTGGCGAAACGAGAACAGCACGATTTCGGTCATGTGAGTCTCAGCAAGCCAGCCGAGAGGACTGTGGAGGGGATCAGGATACAGAAGGAGCCGCTTGTTCGTCGGAGGCCCAGCCAAGTTGAAGAACTGCGTGTCAGTACGAAGACGGTCTGGGTAGACGAGAGAGAGGGTAGCGGAGAGTGCAGTGTTGAAGCCATGTGCCTTTCCTGGTATCGCTCTGCTGGATGGAAAGGGTATCACGCCGAGGGTGGAATCATCCGGACACTGTTCGCCTACCTCTTCTACGACGTCCTGTTCGTCTACATCCCCAACGTCTTCCAGACGCCATACCAGACATGTCCGCTCGATCTGCACACCGACGCATTCTACCCGTCGCGCGCATCCGAGATCAACCACCGCCTAGTCGAGATCGCCAACGGCGGTTCGGAGCGCCTGATCAGGGAAGTCGACGGCCGAGAGCGAGAGCTCAAGACCTGCGTGGTGGGCCTCGATTGGGACTTCCAACTGGCAGATCTGGTCGAGATAGCGTCGTGCTTTGACGGCGCCGCGCTGGCCGCAGTCTGCAGAGTGATGGCGCAGGAATATCGCCAGCGCCAGGGCGGCATGCCAGATCTCTTCCTGTGGCATCCGGAGCAGCGAGCGGTCATGTTCTCCGAGGTCAAGTCGGAGAATGATAGGTTGAGCGACACCCAGCGACTGTGGATTCACGTGCTGACAGGGGCGGGCATCGCGGTGGAACTGTGCAGCGCCGTCGCGAGAGAAGTGCTGGTCAAGAGAGAATAAGTCTGTTCCGGCTCTTGCTGCTCTGCTCTGGGATTACTAGAGAGCATCAATCCCAAGCCTCTCAGAATATCCCGCCCAGCCTCCCGAGACGCTAGCTGTGCACAGAAGACAGCACAGCCGTAGATGTTGCGTGCTAGAACCTACTTACTTCTGTACGTCTGGGCAGCGAGGCGGGCACCGCACATCCATACAGCCAAGTCCTGTACGGAAGGGGGTTTGCGAAAGTCACGGATCGCTAAAAAGTCGGTGTGAGAAATCCATCTACAATGTGTATATATATATATATATATATATAGATAGCAGAATAGATCTTTGATTGAAAATACTTAAATTACAGCTTGTGCTTGTAGAGAGCAGTCTACTCCAAAGAAATCCAGGTTTTGTACCTTGGTAGGAAGTACTGAGCAGTTGTAGTATACAGCAACAAAGGAGGTCGGTCGATATACCTCGGTCTAATAGTATAGAATGGCTCAAGCAGCGCTTTGGTCGACATGCTAGAAAGATTCAGAAGCAGTAGATATGGAAAGATATCAAATGCTCAGCGTGAAGCCTATCGATCAGTAGTTTGCTGCTTCTGAAAATTGTTATCTATCCTTGATCGCAAAAGTATTATATTGAATAAATACTTCCAACTTGGGTATACAGTCTTTTTATATACACTTCTTCAGAGTTCTAGAGCGATCAGGTCGCCAAGGATGAGAGCGGCCCTACAAGATGATTTCAAGTCAGTTCATCTATTGGTTGATGAGATACATGAATAACATAAGCACAGCGAGCCCACGACTTTAGCCAAAAACCCGTCTTCCGTACGTGGACCTGAAACACCTCTCGGCTAGGCGAGGTGAGGTACAGGAGAGCCCGCGCATGCATATCCGCACGAGCCAATGAGAGACATCCGCTGCTGTACAGTATACTGGGGACGCGGCCGGCGCCACATGCAGCCGTGGCGGTCTGAAACGTTCGGGTCCGGGAGAGAGAGAGAGAGAGAGAGAGAGAGAGAGAGAGAGAGAGAGAGAGAGCTGCTCCCCCCCCCCTGCATTCGACATCGCACACGTTGTGGATCTGCAACGGCGCGGGCGGGGGGCTGTGATGGAGCTGCTCGTACGATGTCGAGACGATCAAGCCCGTCTCTGCACGTCACGGATATCGTGGGTTGAGACGAGAGATGGGATAGGACGGGATGGGACGGGATGGGCTGTATTTTTCGTTGGTACGGGTGCAGATGCGGGTGTGTGTTGAGAATGATGTGATTCTGGGTGATTTTGCTTTGCTGGCACGGGAGGGTGTCGAGAGCTTTCTGGAATGGCTCGATGCGGATAGAGGAAAAGGGGTCCGGTGTCGAGAGGAGGGGTCGACGGCATAGATACTTAATGTTCAGGGCATGGAGAGGGCTCGATGCTGCATCTGGAGGCGTGGGAGAGGAGATGGCCTGCTTAGTCGTACTGTCCCCTTCTAAGAAAGAAACCCAGATCCTGGCGCGAAGAATTCTATACTGTATACAGTACTGTACTGTACAGTTGGCTCCCACTCGGCCAGGAGTGAGGTCAGGAGCGAGGACTAGGTCTCCGCACAGCCCCTGGCCCTCCGTCCCAATTCTTCCGTCGGGGGCCTGTCTTCGTATAACACAGGACAGCACTGTGCGTACTGTACAGTGCTGTACTGTAATAAATAATCACCAGATGATCCGCACGGGCAACGACTTCCCGATGCAGAACCGGCCCATGGGCAACCCCCCTGACCCTCGCTGCTTTCACGGCCCCCGACCCAGGCCGGAATCCCAAGCCCCCCAGGCCCTCCAAAGCCTCCTTTGCAGCAGGTCACAGGCAAGGGAGGAAGGACCTCACGCGACGGCGCGGCTTCCGTGCAGCAGTCCAGGGCGCATGGGTCCTGGCCTGTAGGGACCGCTGGGTACGGTACAAGTACTGTACAGTAAGTGCGTACTAACTCTGTAGGTGCTAAGGTAATCTGCAACTACGATATACAGTACAACTCTTAGCCGCGTTTCACACGGGCTTCTACACGCCAAACAAAAAAACAGCAGCTTTTCGACGAGGGAGAGGTCCTCGGTAGGACCACGATCCCCCCCCCGCATTTCTGCTTCCTTCTAGAAGAACTAGAAGGCATGCTGGCTACTCAACACATCGGTTCTGGATCTAGAGAGTTGTTTGTTGGGACACAGGAGGATATCCGTTGCCAGAACGGTACCTTGTAGGTGCTGTCGGGTGCCGGCTTCTCTGCAGGGAGCTTGGGACAGTATAGGGGCGCGGCGACGATGGGTAATGAGTTAGATGGCTCTATGGCTCGTAGCATATAGTAGTACCAAGCCGAGTTCTCCGTAGGACTGTCTTCAGATGGCAGTGTACTTGCTTCATGGTCTCTGTACGCCCGTCTCACAACTCGAACTAGAGAGACGGAGAGATTGGTGAAGAGCGGAGATTGGGGAGGGAAATGTATGTGAAGGTTGGCTCACCTCAGCAGATCTCGTTCGGTCTCTATCCGCCAAAGTGGCAGCCCACACGCAAATGCAGGAACACTCGAGGGGAAATCTCTGTGACGTTGCAGAGGCGCGGAACAAGGGTCGAGTGCTGCAAAGGCGCCCCAGATAGCTACCGTCAACGACACGGCACGATACGATGGTGCCTGCTGGCAACGGAGATTGGCTCGGATAGCGAGTGCCTCGTGCGTCTGTAGAGTTTTGTACTTGCGTATGTGCCCTTGCATGTATGAAATATATTTCCGTGTAGTGGGCGAGGGGAGCGCAGCTTGGAAGATTCCCGAACAGAAGCGGATGAGATGATACTTACTGCATGCCCACCCCCGAGACGGAACGTGGCGCGTTGCCGTGGATCTCAAACTGCGATCGTGCCTTATCTAGAGTACGGGTGTCGTGTGTTCCAAGGGTCGTTCTTATCTGTATGATACACTGTCTACGCGGTGTCTTGATCGGGCTTTATATTGCTTGCTACCATCATGCCGCCTACCCGCTTCATCACTGCCGCAGTACCTGCCATGCCTACGCATCTATACTTAGTACTATGCCTACACCAAGCCCTCTGTCACGTCCATCAGACAGAAGAATATTCATGCTCTAAACAGCACTGCTGTATTGTGGTCAATCAATCTCCCAGTGTCGCTGATCGTCGCAACTGTGCGCTCTGTGGCCCTGTACTGTAGTTAAATTCCCCGGGGGGGGGTTTCCTCTGCACCCCAGACACAGCGACGGATTCCGAAGGGGCTGACAGTGACAGACCTGACATTACTTACAGGACAGACCTTCGAAGGCGCCCTTCCGTCATGCCGGAATCGGCAATCCTGATTGGCGATCTGGGAAAATCCATTCGGGGGCTCCCTGTCGTGCGTGGCTGCGCCTTGGAGAATTTTTGGGTCTGTGATTTATGCTCGACGCTCCGCGGCACGGTACTGGAGGCAGGCAGGCAGGCAGGCAGGCTGGCAGGCAGGTAGGCACAGCGCTCCTCTGTCCTGCTGTGCCTGGATCCCTTCTGTGCGCAGTACGGGCGATGCCATACCGTGCCGGGGAGACAGACGGGGTCAAGTGGGCTCGTGGCCCCAGCATGGCGCTGCGCATCGTTCAGCTCTCCCAGCCCGCGAGCCCGACACGCCGCACCGAGGAGGTCGCCGGCGCACGATGCGAGGAGGGAGAAGAGGACAGGAGCCGTAGGAGCCGTCGATGAGATCCCTCCAGCCCAGCCCAGCCCAGCCCAGCCGCCGCGCCATCCAATGCCACGCGCTTCTCGCGTGCGGCCGAGGCTACGCGTGCTGGCATCGCGACCGATCTTCTCACCAGGGCGCGAAAGCCCGCAGGTAGGCGGGCGGGCCGTGTCTATGTACAAGTAACGATACAATACATACCGTATCTGCCAGCCCCGACGCGGGCCGGGAGCTGCATTCGTCTGTCCTGTGTTCTCCCGCGCTGGTGGCGTGCGGGAGACGCCATGCAGCGTACAGTACAGTATCTCCGAGCAGGCGTGCCCATTTCAGCCGGTCGTGTTGTGGTGGGCACACGCATCTTGAGGATCGCATTGATTGCGTCGTCATGCATGATCGATGGGGGGGAGGGGGCTGGCTCGCTGCTGGGTTGGAGGCGTGGGGAGATTCATGCCTTTTGCGTAGGCCGTGGGATGCCAGGTAGACGCTCGATATGGAAGTAAAAGGGCGATGGATTTCCCCGCTATCTATATGGTTGGAATCAGATTTGGATTGGAGAGAACGGGGTGAGAATGGTCCAGAGCCAGTTCCTGTCAGGGACTAGTATGTACTTCTAACTCAACGCCAGTTATCTTGCCATGATCTCAGGAGAAATGGCGAGGATTGAGGAATATGCTTTTAAATTTTGAACTTTGAAAGTCGATTCATTCTGTGAAATACACATTGTCCCCGCTAATTCGCTACAAATGCTCAGACCTGGCATGAGCCTATTCATCCAATATTCCGTAGAATGCCCCATTAAGCCCCAGTACACCACGCGCCTTGCCCCATATAGTAAGCCCTAGGAAATGTACAAAGGAATCTGGTCTGAAGACGTAAATACAACAATTGATTAACTAGATTTTGTTCATGCTTAGAGGATCAATACGGTGACTTGGTGCCGCCATTGTAGAATTCGGGTCCCAGTCACGCCCTCTGGCTCCTTGTGGAGGTTTGGGTGATGAAAATGATGTTGCAGGATTGTGGTATTTGGCTTCTCGGCCAAAATAATCCGGTGTCTCCCTGCCAGTCTGTCCCGCTACTGGAGAAAGAGATGCGAGAAGTACGTCGGGGGTCTTCAAAGGGGCGTCCTTGCTCAGTATCTCGTATGGTCGAGGATCCCTGGCGTGGCGCGCAGCATCTGCACTGACAAACTCTCTATTGGGCTTTACGACGCCTTTGAATAGCTCATACCATCCGGTGAACATGGAGGGGCGTCCCAAGAATAGAAGAAGCCAGACGCCATTACACTAAGCAAAGGTCAGTCTGCTGCCAAAAGGGGAACCACCGAATGGATACTTACTGATAAAAGAATCAAGACTGCCGTTACTGTAGGTTCGTTCACAACTAATGGATCTGCAAGACTAAGGCATTGATTCTTATCTCCTCCGTTTAAGACAAGACACTCTATCCATGCTGTTGCAATAGTCATGTCCTTCAAAACTGCTTCCTCAGTGTTATCCATGAAGACAAAGATGATGGCGAAGAATATAACGTCGCCAATGATCAAAAGGACTATCGCAATTCCCCTCCACTGCAGTTCAATGACACGACGGACTCGACGGTAAGCCTGCTTTGGTGAAACAGTCCGAACACTGTTTGTGTAAGACGGGAGACCAGAGCTGTTGGTAGTGGTACTGTCGTCTGATAATGATGCGAGATAGACCTTGATGCAGTATCCGAAGGTAGCGAATTGAATAATCACTGTAAGCCCTGCAAATGCTAATAGAGGAATCCAGAAATCTGCCAGGCTGTTCTGGTAATTAATGTGGCAAGTATCTTTCAGTGAATTAGTATGACTCTCCAATATTGAGGGGAGAGGTGTCTCACCTCCAAATCGGAACGAAACTCCGCTGAAGACAAGTGCGAGAGTCAGGCCAATAGCCGGTATGCCCCAACCAACAGCGAATGCGCTAAACATGACTGAAGAAGAAGCATATTAGTTTTCATCCACCAGCGTTTTGTACAGGTGTGACGTACAAGTCTTTCCCATCACCACCTGCCAACATATCTGCAAGTGCAACGCCAGTGCCCGTATAAATACCCACATCACCCCGGACCAGCCTCCAGCCAGCAAAAAGGACCCAGAGACACCACAGGTCGGGCTGCTGTGCATATCATGAGGCGTGATGGCATTGACGCATTGAGAAGGCTTTGCTGCCAGAGGGACAATAAATCCCAGCTGCATGAAAAGTACTGCAATAGACAGGCATATGCTGAGGTAGTGGCGATGAGTCTTCTCTCTAGGTAGTATCCCGTATGATAACAGTAAAAACACCGTACACGCCAAACCTACCACATTGACCCAACTCGCAGCTTCGGTCACCGTGTTAAAATTGTCCGGGTAGAGCCAGTCTGTCTGCGGACATGGTAGGCAACAGTGAACCGTGTCTGTAACCGGTGAACAAAATCGGCCAGCGATATCTGAAGTACAGTCAAATCAGCATATATCTCTTTCAGCGAGCCTGGGCTTTCCAAAACGTACGGCCGGTGGTGTTTGTGAAGAGCTCCGCCTGAAGAAACGGAGAGGGGCAGAGGCCTTGCTCAGCAGTAGTGTTCGCCATGCCCACTCAGTTCCCAAAAATATGTTGAAGATCACGGCGATGGGCTCTTCGAGCCAAGCTTATTTATTCTCTATGCGCTATGGAGACCAGTCTTTGTATGTGACGCGACTTGTCCTATAGGGGAGCGAGCGTGTTGTAGCCGGTCTGCAGGCGATTTATAAAAAGGCGAGCAACAGCAGAGTACCTCCAGACTCTTGTTCTCGTGCGTACGGTGAAGGCATACGGATGCACAGTTTTGCAGAGGACTCAAAAAGACAGGATGGGGGTATAGAAGAGGATAAAAGTAGAACTTGCCGGGGAAGGGCACGCTACAGAGGCATAAGTATTACAGTATATGGTTCCGACGATCCACCGCAACGGTCCAGTCAGGACGACTAGGGGAGGCTATGGAAAGCATATTGTGATTTGGTTGCCTTTCGGGAAGGTCGAGTGGAAGGTGACTGGGAAGACTAGGGCTGACAAGAGACGAGAGAAGACACGACCCGGGAGAGAAGCAGCATGAATGGAACGAGGTGATCCCTGCTGTCTGGGGCGGCGGCGGCGACCGGGGGCCGAGGGGCCTGAGGGGCCAGAGGGGCCAGAGGGGCCTGAGGTGCGGTAGGGCCTGACGGGGCCTGAGGGGGCCAGAGGGGGCATAATAACATGCCGTACGCGGGCATGGGTAGCATCGTTCCGCAGCACGGTCTGGAGCCATGGCAAGCCCATTGCGCATTGCCCATGGCCCATGGCCCATGGCCCATCGACCGACGGACACAGCACAGGACGCCGCCATCCGTGGCGACGCTCAGAGCCGTTCTAAGAGTGCACACGCCCACCGGCTCCTGGGGCCGATCCTGCAACGCGACAGAGCACAGCCATCGCGGTCGAGGAGGTGCCTGCAAGAGTCGAGATTCCGTGCCATGGATTGTACGGTACGCGTCCCTGCCAGCCATCTGCGGAGGACGCTGGCTGTACGCGGGAGACGACGAGAACAGAGCGGCCCGGATACAGACTTCGAGCGGCCATATGGAGTACTCCAGTGGGACAGGAAGCAACACCGTGCAGTCACGGTGCTTGGCTGCCTGCCTGCCTGGTCTGTCCCTGGCTGTGGAAGCTGCAGCCTGCGCCCACGAGCATGGCGGGCGACGGCGGGAAGAGGGCGGACGCGTGCTGGCCAGAGAGGCCCGTAGAGGTCCCTGAGGGCCCCCCAGAAGCTGGCCCGCCAGAGAGGCATGCCACAGGCCCACAGCTTGCACCCGGGCCTGCTCGTCACCGCACGTCCTCAGTCCTCAGGACGCCTGGAAGCCGCCAACCGTTGAGGTCCGCAGCGGCTCAGGGCTGGGGCACGCTTAAGCGGCGAGGCTACTGCGCCTGCCGCACTACAGTGTGCCGTACACAGTCGGCTCGGTTGGATACGGTAGCGCAGTGGCTACGGACGTGCCCCTCGTGCCCCTGAACTAGCCGTCGCACACGGCCAGTCAGGGCCACTCAGGGCCACTCAGGGCCACTCAGGGCCAGCCGGGGCCAGCCGGGGCCTGGCAGTGCCTGTCAGCTGTCAAGTGTGCCTGCCAGACGCGCCTCTGCATGAGCTGCACCCTGCGGCCGATACCCCGTCGTACCGCACAGCACAGCAAGTATTGGGAGAGCCCGCGTCCGGGGCCCGTAAAAGCGGCACCGGCTGGCCACAGACTGCCACTTACAGAACGCAGGCCCTGGACATCGCCAGGTAGCGGAGGTGCGAAGCCGCTGCACAGCGACACGGAGAAGGACGCTTGAGGCCTCTCGAGACGAGACGGGTGATGCGGTCTCGTCGAGCGGCGCGCACACGCAGACCTGATATGGCGCTTTGGCGCCACAGAGGCCTTGTCTCCTTGCTATGTCCTGGCCGGTCCTGCCTTGTCCTCTGCAGGGTGATCAAGCCCACACACGCCTGGCACTCTCAAGTACTGTACTGTACTGTACTGTACGGTACTGCAGAGGCAGCCGGGGCCGGTCTTCCAAAGCATGGGATTTTAGATCCACGAGGCTTTGCCTCTTTGTTAACTTGTCCGTCCATGCACCCGCTCTGCCTCGACTAGGCGTATGCTGTACTACCTTGGAGTTCAACAATTCCCATCGTTTGACTAATCTTGCTTGCGGTTGCAAGATTTATGGGGTGACGGTCAATCGCGGACCACACCTTTACCCGCCGGATCGCTTCTTCCGGCTCGCCAGAGCAGAGCAGAGGCAGAGCCAGGAGGAGGGCCTTGCTGGTTGTCTTGTCGAGTCCAAGCCCAGCACGGCGATGAGATGAGGACGGATCCGCAGTTATGCCGCTATCGCCAATTGAGTGTATGGAGTATCAGCGTGCCGAGCCACGACTCCTACAGTAAGCGTAGCGAGTGAGCAAGCCCAGACGGCTGAGAAGATTGGCATCGGGAGCAATGAAAAGCCATCGGGGCTGTCAGAAATGATTAATGGCATTGCAGAGCCACCAAATCATCTAAACACCCCAACATATCCAATACAGCTCTGCAAGCGGTTCCAGCAGTTCCAGCAGAGAGAGGCACAAGGGCTCCCCCACGGCGGCCATTAATTGGCGGCTCTTCGCGCGTTCGAGGGCCTGTTAGATCGACGAAAGCCGCTTCTGGAAGCTCACTCGCTAGAAACAGTAGACGCGCCACACCATCCACACTGTCGTATCGACACTCGGCTCGCGTCTGGCTCCGTTGGATTGGGACCCGCGCTGTAGAACTCTGTCGCTGCGCGAGAGCTAAGTTGCATCGGCCATCTCCCCTACGGACATGGCAGGCCGGGTTGCAGATTCGAAGGGCAGCGCCATGAAGCGGTTCTGGTTACACGGCTGTGTGTGCGTTCGTTCTGGCCATTGGATCCAAGGCCCGTGATGGCCATTTCTGCATGGATCAACGTGTGCTCGCAAATCCCGTCCGTCTCGTTTGTGTCTCGCTCTATGTGGCCTCCTCTCGATTGCGTCTGGGTGTGGACAGTGGTCACTCTAGTGAAATTTGGTATCTATGTGGTGCCCCAACACCCAGACCTATGGAATTCTGTAGAGCTCATTTGATGCATGTCAACTGAATTTAACCCGTTGCAGTACAGTGCAGTACAGGCACCTAGAGATGGATAGAGCGTCTGGGTTCACGACGGTTATTAAAAATGGATATTAGGAACCACCCGGCTGCCGCTAGCTTCTCCCTATGAAGCGACGGTGTGCTACAGTATTATAGCTTAGTTCGTGCCTGCCGCGTGCTTGTCTTTGTTGACTCTTTCCCACCTATCACTGCACTGACCGATACTGAGAGCGATATCCATCTAACAGATACCGCTTGAAGGAAATCTTGCCTGATAGATTCCTACCGACCATAGCCTCGTTTACTTATCACATCAGGGTTACGACCTATGCTTTGGGCAACGTCTGGGCTCGTTCCTTCCCTGAACCCCATCCAGCTCGCTGGCTATGGTTTGTAATGGACCGTACGCTGAGTCCCACGAATGAGCTCCTGGGACTAAGTACTAGATTGTGCAAGATTGGCCGGTCAACAGTGGCTCGTTTTACTAGGCTGTCTAGGAGTGGGAGTTGAAACATGGGAGAGCTCGTGCCTCCTTACGGCCATCGGGTTTTGATGGGCGTGTTAGTGTGATCAGCGAATTTTTTCAAATCTTGGGATCCTTCCGCCTAGTTGGCACGATCGAGTGTTGAAACAATGCTTCGCCGAGAACCGGTAGCCCTTGCTTAAGCTAAATAATAGGGTTGTGATGGTCTTCGGGCATTGGTCGATCACTGATAAGAAGAACCTTTGTGGTATCAATATACCCAGAGCTGTATGGAAGGGTTTGATGCAGATTTGGATTATTTCGACTGCCTCGATTTCCTCGCTCGCTTTCTCTGTAACGTCCCGCTCAGGACATTTGTGTCGTTATCTAGGGGCTCTTCCTTGACCATTTCCTCAATTGCAAGCTCTCTCTTCGTGGAAACCACTTCTTGTTGGATGCTTCCATCTTCTTGTTTGATCAAGATTTCCTCGTCACTGGCTTCCGTCTTTGTTGCCAATCTGACAGCAAAAGTCCTTAAATCTGCGGCAAATAGGACAGAATGCGCCCAACCAGCTTCCTTCCCCCAGAGATTTCGAAAATGATCACCTACAGCATCGTATGTAGCTTTTGTCAGACTTTTGTGTTTTCCCTTGCCAAATTTGTAGTCTCTCTGGGCGATTTGCCAAACATGTGTATCTACTGGAACGGCTTCTCCCCAGCCTAGTCCCATTAGGCAGATACAATCTGCAACCTTTGGTCCTACACCTTGTAACTCAAGGAGTTCTTCGTGAGCTTTCCTATAGCCTGGCCTACCATTTTCTTCAAGCTTCCCCAGTTCTCCGCCGTCAAAACTTTCCAAATTGGCAAGATTCTCCAGCCACCCGGCAGTTCTTTCGTTGGAAACAATAGTGGCTGTTCGGGCAAGATATTTTGCTCGGTAACCAAATCCTAGTGCTCTGAGCTGTGACTCGATACTTGGGCCAGTTAAGGCTTCTGAAGATGGGAAATCATGGAAAGTCTCAGAGCCTATATGGCCTATCAACGGTCCGTAATGGAGACAAAGGTTGTTTACCTAGAGGAGCTGCTCAGCTATCATTCCTTGAAGTACCTCCTACCTACGCATAGGAGAGATGGCTTGACAAGAATTTGGTAGTAACGAAATATGCGATGATCACTTGTCAGAATTTCACATACCATCTGAGATATCCTAGCGATATTATTATTACTACTGCATATAAACCCAACAAGCGTTTCCCACGCATCCTGTTTTAAGATTCGAACACCAGTGAACTTCGGTGCTCTCTTTTTGAAATTTGAATCTGCCAGAGACCACTGTTCATATAGCTCAGTCAGATTTGGAGCAAGGTTGAAGTAATGGCGTATAAGCGATTCAGTATCCTCTTCGTCGTCTTCTGAAGTGGTCGTGGAGCTAGATTTGGTTGAGTTGGGGGGCGTCAATGGAGTGAATTTGCTCTCTGGCCAGGTTGCTCGATAGTGGAGGTGAGTTGCATCTTGCTTCAAAGACAGTATGCGACCATGAATAGCACAAGACCTACTAATGATTAGCCATGCCTGTAAAACTAGAATTCAGGTCAATACCAGATATTCTCATCTCCGAGCTTCTTCCATCTAAAGGATTGCCCACAGCGTAAAGTCGTATCTATACACAGCTCCGCAAGACTCACAGGTAGCTTGCGCCATTCTGAAACTCGAATATTTCCCATTGTCGTTAATACTTAGGCTACTACGAGGTTGATCCCCTTTAAAGACGCGCTTTCGGCGAGGTTCGCGACGGAGGTCGCGTTAAGTGGCTAGTTATTTATGCCTTTTATATAAGGCATTCTGCTGAGGCATCAGAAACTAAAGCCTACATCAAAGTCGCAAAATCGTTAATTTATCTGGCCAAGGGTTATC
Organism: Aotearoamyces nothofagi; assembly: GCA_015345905.1. Classification (NCBI taxonomy): domain Eukaryota; kingdom Fungi; phylum Ascomycota; class Leotiomycetes; order Leotiales; family Tympanidaceae; genus Aotearoamyces; species Aotearoamyces nothofagi. The sequence continues at coordinate 950,411 of JADDTR010000003.1, read as the reverse complement.
ACAATAGGATGTGCTAATATCTTGACCACATTTCACATCAACATAATACATCTCAGCTGTATTGTTCACTTTGAACTGCCATCATGAACGGCGACAGCTACTCCTCAAGAGGCATGCCACCCAATTTGACAAAACCCAAAAACAACAACGGAGCTACTACTGACATCCAAGCCTCAACAGATGCTGGTCGACACTCTTCATCGCGAGATCAATACGTTAGTCATAATATCTCCTTCTCCCTCAATTAAAAAGCACAGGGCACTAACAGCTAGTAGTCCTCGAGACCTGATCGCGATGACCGACGCGGTGACCGTGACAGAGGCAGTGATCGAAGACGGTCTCGGTCACCGGGGCACCGAGGCTCCAGACCATCCCGTCGGGAAGGCGATGTAGACTCTTACTCTTCCAGCAGAGATTATAGAGAGCGAGAGCGTGAGGATAGATACTCAGGTAGGGACCGTCGAGGTGGTGGAGATAGAGATTGGGATAGAGACCGTGTTTCATCGAGGCGTGATGCGCGGCGGGACGATGACGAAAGGCCACCACGAAGAGACAGAGATCTGTTTGATGACCGACGTGGAGGTGCTGCTGGAGGCCGAAGAGGAGACCGCGGTGATCGGGATGGATTTGGTGGTGGTCCTGGGCGCGAAAGGAAGAAGAGCGCTTCTCCTCCACCTAAGAAGAAGGAGCCAACGCCAGATTTGACAGATATTGTACCAATTCTGGAGAGAAAGAGACGTCTGACTCAATGGGATATTAAACCTCCGGGATACGAAAATGTCACAGCAGAACAAGCCAAGTTGTCAGGCATGTTTCCCTTACCAGGAGCACCCAGACAGCAACCTATGGATCCTAGCAAGCTTCAAGCCTTCATGTCGCAGCCAAGCGGTTCAGTGACAAACGCAGCACTCAAGCCCTCAAATTCCCGACAGTCCAAACGTCTCTTGGTCCACAACCTTCCCTCTTCTGTCACCGAGGAGACCGTTGTCAACTTCTTTAACCTACAGCTCAATGGACTCAATGTCATTGAAGGTTCAGACCCGTGTATTACCGCCCAAATATCGAAAGATAAATCTTTTGCCTTGCTCGAGTTCAAGACCGCATCTGATGCGACTGTAGCTTTGGCACTCGATGGGATTACGATGGAGGACAATAGCATGGCCACTGAAAATGGCGCAGCTCATGGCGATACCCAAGGTCTCTCGATTCGAAGACCGAAGGATTATATCGTACCCGCCATCACCGATGATACGGTCTACGAGCCTGGAGTAGTTACGAACGTTGTGGTGGATACTCAGAACAAGATTAGCGTCTCAAATGTTCCCCTATATTTGACGGACGAGCAGGTTACTGAGCTGTTAGTATCTTTTGGTGAACTCAAAGCTTTCGTGCTGGTCAAGGATAATGGAACCGAAGAATCTCGGGTACGTGACTATTTTCTATTTTCTAGGTGCTTCTCTGGTCAAAAGTATTGTCAGAGAAGTTCATTGACAGGTTATTAACAATTACTTAAAGGGCATTGCATTCTGCGAGTACGTCGACCCTACAGCAACCGACATTGCAGTAGAGGGTCTCAATGGCATGGAACTTGGTGATAAGCATCTCAAGGTGCAACGGGCAAGTATTGGCCTCACTCAAGTTTCTGGTGTGGAAATGGGAGTGAATGCCATGTCAATGCTTGCTGGTACTACTTCCCAAGGTCTTGAGGAAGGACGAGTTTTGCAACTCCTCAATATGGTGACAGCTGAAGAGCTCATTGATAATGAAGATTATGAAGGTAAGATTGAATGAGAATACTGTTGATGAGGTTTGTAGGCTAACGTTAATTTTAGAAATCTGCGAAGATGTCAAAGAGGAATGCGAGAAGTACGGCAAGGTTTTGGAGATCAAGGTCCCAAGACCAAGCGGTGGAAGTCGGCAATCAGCGGGTGTAGGCAAGATTTTTGTCAAGTTTGACGGGCCCGAATCCGCAGGGAAAGCTTTACGTGCACTGGCTGGCAGAAAATTTGCAGACCGGACGGTCGTCACTACGTACTTTTCTGAGGTAAGTTTTCGTCCCTTTTTCAAGATATATGCTAATATCCGATCTGTAGGAGAATTTTGAAGTTGGTGCATGGTAAGATCACGTCATCCTCGTTGAAATTTTGCGCGCATGCTACGCCACAAAATCGAGGAATCATATATCCCAACGAGATTCTTGATCCACTTCACCTTTATGTAAATCTAGTATATTCTGTTCAAGGGCGTACTTCAGCAGAAAAGTAATTGCACTAAATTAAGGATCAGCGCTTGCACTTTTCACTGTATATCAGCATCTATAAAACTGAAGTCACCCACTATGTCCCTAAGACCACGTGAATATATCATTATCGAATATCAGAACATAGTTATCATGCTTTGTGGTCAGTCCGACGAGAACATTACAGTCAGGACGTGGATAACATTTTCGTGCTTTACATCTGCTTCAGCTGCGATCATTCGGACAAGATACAATGAAGAGCACAAAGAGTGCATCTCCATGCTTTGGATATGTATCTAAGGTTACCATCGTCTATTCAAATTCCAGGACAGTGTTGCTCAAGATGTCATGTGACTTTTGGGTTTGGATTAGTCCCGATTAGGAATAGCATGTTCTGGCAATTCTAAAGATATCAAATTCATAACCGCGCCTCAACTCATAAGCACGTCAACAACCATCGCCATCATGTCTGACGAAACCTTCGAGACTATCCGGAAGCTTCAGGCTGAGCGGAATGCCGTTTCTGCTGGTAAGAAGGGGTCGAAGACTTTTGATCCTTCTAGTCAGCGCACTGATGTCTCGAGCAAGGCTTCCTTGACCGAGAGCTTCGATACGACCTTGTACGAGCGCGATGGAGGAGATAAATTTGCAGGTTATAACACCTCTATTGCCGTCGCCGAGGATGGCGAAGATGATGAGATGGAGGGTACAGACAATAGTAGGAGGCTTGTTGGTCAATACACGGCTACAAAAGATCAGATGAACGAGTTCTCTCGTGGGGGCGGGGTTGAAGAGGAGGATATTCTGCTCGGGAGAGAGAAGAGTGCGCGGATTGCTGACCGTGAGACTGACTATCAGAAACGAAGGCTTGATCGCGTGCTCACTCCTACGAGAGCCGATGCGTTTGCAGCAAACAGGCAGGCAGGCGCCGCAGATGAGGGCGAGAGTTATCGAGAAGTAATGCAAAGACGAGAACTAGAGCGCGAAGAGGAACGAGTGAAACGAGCTATCGCAGAAAAGGAGACGAACGGCGAGGTAGTCCACCACAATGCGACTCTTGTGAAAGATGGCAGCAATTCGCCAAGCGACAAGGAAAACAAGGACGCAGGATCAACGGAGATTGTCAATGCAGGAAGAAAGAGGAAGCAGCGTTGGGATGTCGCTTCTGATTCCACAGCTGAAGGTGGCGCCGTACAACCGTCGGAGTCTAAGGTCAAGCGCTCAAGATGGGATCAAACTCCCGTGCCCGGTGCCTCCTCAGTCGAAGATACACCAAGACGGCGTTCTAGATGGGATCAAGCGCCTGCTGCGACACCTATTGGTGCTCAAGGTCTTGTCACTCCGATGCATCCATCACAGGGCGGCGCCATGATGCCTACAGCGTTCGGCACCGATATCTCAATGCGCAATGCGCCACTCTCGGACGAGGAACTAGATATGATGCTCCCAACTGAGGGCTACAAGATCCTCGACCCGCCACCGGGATATGCTCCTATTCGAACAGCAGCTCAGAAGATTATGGCAACCCCTATGAATAATGGAGGCTTCATGATGCAGGACCCCGACAGTGGCAGAGCACTGGGGAAGCAACTGCCGACAGAAATCCCGGGAGTAGGCGAACTACAGTTCTTCAAAGCTGAGGATATGGCGTACTTCGGGAAGCTGACAGACGGGAGCGATGAGAACACCATGAGCGTGGAAGAGCTGAAAGAGCGGAAGATCATGAGACTGCTACTGAAAGTCAAAAATGGCACGCCACCTATGAGAAAGACTGCTCTGCGACAGCTTACAGATAATGCGCGGCAATTTGGAGCAGGCCCCCTCTTTAACCAGATTCTTCCCCTCCTTATGGAAAAGAGCTTGGAAGATCAAGAACGACATTTACTGGTCAAGGTCATTGATCGTGTTCTCTACAAGCTCGATGACCTTGTAAGGCCATACGTGCACAAAATTTTGGTCGTTATCGAACCATTGCTCATTGATCAAGACTACTACGCCAGAGTTGAAGGTCGTGAAATTATTTCTAACCTCAGTAAAGCTGCTGGGCTGGCACACATGATTAGTACCATGCGACCTGATATTGACCACGTTGACGAGTACGTCCGAAACACTACCGCGAGAGCGTTTGCTGTTGTTGCTTCAGCTCTGGGCATTCCTGCTCTACTTCCCTTCCTCCGCGCTGTGTGTCGAAGCAAGAAGTCATGGCAAGCACGGCACACTGGAGTCAAAATTGTTCAACAAATCCCCATTCTAATGGGCTGCGCAGTCTTACCACATCTCAAAGGTTTGGTTGACTGTATTGGTGGAAATCTCAATGATGACCAGACGAAGGTACGGACTGTGACCAGTTTAGCTATTGCAGCACTAGCAGAAGCGGCAAACCCCTATGGTATCGAAAGTTTTGATGATATCTTGAACCCTCTTTGGACCGGTGCAAGGAAGCAGCGTGGCAAGGGTCTTGCTGGTTTCCTCAAGGCCGTCGGATATATCATCCCTTTGATGGATGAAGAGTATGCCAACTACTACACAAGTCAGATCATGGAGATTCTCCTGCGAGAGTTCTCTTCGCCAGACGAAGAGATGAAGAAGGTCGTGCTTAAAGTTGTCTCACAATGTGCGGGTACAGATGGTGTGACAGCAGGATATTTGAAGGAGCATGTATTGGATGAGTTTTTCAAGAGCTTCTGGGTACGACGAATGGCTCTGGATAAGCGTAACTATCGACAGGTTGTTGATACCACTGTCGACCTGGGGCAGAAGGTTGGCGTCGGCGAGATTGTAGAGCGAATTGTTAACAATCTCAAAGATGAAAGTGAGGCCTACCGGAAGATGACTGTGGAAACTATCGAGAAAGTTATCGCCAGTCTTGGTGCTGCAGATATTGGGGAGCGTCTAGAAGAGCGTCTGATTGACGGTATTCTTCACTCTTTCCAAGAGCAAAGTGTGGAAGATATCGTTATGTTAAACGGTTTTGGCACGGTTGTGAACGCTCTTGGTACTCGATGCAAGCCATACCTACCTCAAATAGTCAGTACGATCCTCTGGCGCCTAAACAACAAATCCGCCACCGTTCGTCAGCAAGCTGCAGATTTGATCTCACGTATCGCTATGGTGATGAAACAGTGTGGAGAAGACGCCTTAATGGGCAAATTAGGCATCGTGCTGTACGAATACCTAGGAGAAGAGTACCCAGAGGTGCTGGGATCCATTCTTGGAGCACTTCGATCAATCGTCACAGTAGTTGGTATCAGCCAAATGCAACCACCAATCAGGGACTTACTCCCACGCCTCACTCCAATTCTTCGCAATCGGCACGAAAAGGTCCAAGAGAACACTATTGACCTAGTCGGACGTATCGCAGATCGTGGACCAGAGAGTGTCAATGCTCGAGAATGGATGCGAATCTGCTTTGAATTGCTAGACATGCTAAAAGCTCACAAGAAGGGTATCCGTCGGGCTGCCAACAACACTTTTGGTTTCATCGCAAAGGCTATTGGGCCTCAGGATGTTCTTGCCACCCTACTCAACAATCTCCGAGTACAGGAGCGTCAGTCTCGTGTTTGTACAGCTGTCGCTATCGGTATTGTGGCCGAAACGTGTGCCCCGTTCACGGTGCTTCCAGCCCTGATGAACGAATACCGGGTTCCTGAATTGAATGTTCAGAATGGTGTTCTCAAGTCACTGTCATTCCTCTTTGAGTATATCGGTGAAATGGCCAAGGATTACGTTTACGCTGTAACGCCATTGCTAGAAGACGCTTTGATCGACAGAGACCAAGTCCACAGACAGACGGCTGCCTCGGTCGTCAAACATGTTGCACTAGGAGTAGTCGGTCTGGGGTGTGAAGATGCAATGCTTCATTTGCTCAACCTCCTATATCCCAACCTGTTTGAGACGAGTCCTCACGTCATCGACCGAATCATCGAAGCTATTGACGCTATCCGTATGGCGGTAGGAAGCGGGCTCACAATGAACTACGTCTGGGCCGGTCTTTTCCACCCAGCTCGGAAGGTTCGACAGCCATACTGGAGACTTTATAACGATGCGTACGTTCAAGGAGCAGACGGCATGGTGCCATACTATCCCAACCTAGATGACGAAAAAATGGACAGGCCCGAGCTGGCGATTGTGATTTAGGAGTTGTCTCTGTATCTACGACACGTCGTTAATGTAGCATAGTTCAATATAATGAAACAAATTCAAATTCAATCTAGCTGATCGGTGCCATGACATGACAGAAGCACGCAACAAGCAACGCCTACGCTCGAACCCAGACCCATACATACATAGATGAAGCCCGACTTCCGCATCCGATGCGCCGGCGCGCCGGTGATAAAATATGCATCTGCCGTACGCAGAGACGGTCGCCAGATGTCAAGAAGCCAGACACGCCTGGACGGAGAGATAGGGGGGGGGGGGTGCAGCTGTTTGGGATATATGGGATATATGGATATGGCTGGTCCGAGGATCCATCACACGGGGATGGCTTGTTGTCGGGTTGCTATTTCAGATGGATATTGGAAATGATCACTTTTGATTTTATTTGATCTGTAGATGCCGTAACATGCTGCCCCGGGAGAATATGTATTCTGTAAACGAGGATATTGACATAGATGGCATCTCACCGTCGCGCAGACGTCGGAATCCAGGACCGGGAATCTACGCTCTCACGCATCGCGTGTCGTTGCGGGTCGTTATACATGTGTCTTGCACAACAACAGATATTTTCTACGACCGCTGCCCCTTACTCAACCTCGTCTATGCCCTCGGTCCTCTCCTGCATCATGACCAAGACCAGGCCGGCGGCGGCAACGATGGGGAAGCTGAACCACCAGTATTCCGTCGCCAGCTCAAAGAAATCCACCTTGCCGGTGCCCGTCCAGAACAGCGCGCCGAGCAGCACGGCCGACACCACGGCCAGCGATGTGCCCAGCTCCAGCCACGACTTCTCGGGACTTATCTGGAAGAGGTCGAAGCCGAGAAGCCAGGCGCCGACGACACCACCGACGACGCCCGAGACTAGCAGGGCGTACGAGGCTGCCTTGCGCGTGGCGGGAGCGTCGTCGAGCGTTGGGGTGAAGTCGGGGTCGGTGATGACGGCGAAGGCTGTGGTGGGTTTCTCGCCGTCCTGGGTTGTGTGGTCGGTGTTCGCGCTGGAGGCATTTGCGGGGTCCGACGCCGAGAGGCTGGCGACTGCTTCCGAGGCCATTTGCTTGGTAGAGTTGGGTTGGGTTGGGCTTCAGCGAGGCTCGATTGGGCAGGCTGGCTAGCAGGGTAGGTTGGGAGGATAGAGAGGGTGAGAGAGAGAGATGGCTAGGTAGGGTTCAGGGAAGGAGGGCCCGTCGTCGTCGTTATTGTTGTTGGGCGCCGATGGGGGAAAGTGTTCAGGTTTTGGAGCGATGACGCACTCACTCCTGGAGGAAGAGACACAGACGGTAGAGCAGAGCAAGATGAGAGAGGTTGTTGAGATGAATGAGGTAATCTGAATTATGCAGTGGAGCTTGCAAACGAGTGAAGACTGGATATAGATAGATAGAGATAGATAGACAGTAGCTAGCATATAGATAGATCAGAGAGCATGGGTGGTAGATGATGCTTCTACGCAGGTTGATAGCGAAACATCAATCAAGATTAGCTATACATAAGGAAGCGAAACCTACTTTGCTCAAGCCTAATGATGGCAATAATGGCAATAATGAGGTGGTAATGGTGATGATGATGATGACGATAGATCTGGTAGTGGTAGCCTTCCTTGCTTAAGCTGGGCGGACTGACGTCGATGCTGCGAGCTCGATGCCCTGAAATGCCCCGAGATGGCCTGGGTGATAGCGCCCCGCGCCCCAGCTTTCCAGCCTGCAGGGCTACGCAACGTCGCCAAGCCAGACTCTCCCTCTCCTCATGTGATGTGATATAATATTCAATCCTTAGGGTCCCATCATGTGCGCGTTGTGCGTGCTATCTCAGGCTTCAGGCCCATATGAAATGCTGGCATGGAACGGGGATGAGATGGGGATGGGATGCTTGGGAGATGGAGGGAGTGAATACAGCACTGGCTGGAAATGGAAGCGGAGGAGAGTGATGGATCCAGATGGATGGAATGTAGGTGTGGATGAATGATCCAGGTACTGCCCTGTACTGTACTGTACTGCACTGCACAGCAATGAAGTAGGCCGGTCTGTCCTGGATCTGTGAAGAAGCAGACGTACTCGTACGGTACTGCAGTCTGCAGTCTGTAGTCTGTAGTCTGTACGGACGGTAGAGTCTGAGCGAGCAAAGTACAGCATGGTGGCATGTATGCTGGATGCCGGATCTGTACTGTACTGTACGGCTTCATGGATGCTGGATGCTGGATGCTGGATGCTGGATGCTGGCTGACACCCGCGCTGCCCCATCCGCGCGTGCCCCCTTCCCCGTCCCCGTCTCCGCTCCCTCGTCCTTGCTCCCCGAGGCACTCCATCCCATCCCATCCAGCCAGCCAGCCAGCGTTGTTCACCTCTTGCGGGTGACTGAATGCCGGCCGGCCTGTCTACGCCTTCCCTGGGCATGGTAGTGGTAGCTGATGATGGATGACTGACTTGTGATGCTCTCCGAGTCACTCGCGCAGCCAGCCAGCAGCCATCACCCATCCTCACCCATCATTACCCAACACCCATCACCCATCACCCACCACCCCAGCATACCCAGCCTGGCCCGGGGAGCCTATTGGAAGTGGCGAGTTGCACCGCCAGTACAGCCAAGGTAGTACAGCACGCACAGGCGAGCAGGACACACAGGCATGCGCGCTCTCCGTACTCCGAGTCCTGCGCGACCGACTGCTGAAGAGCTGCACTCTGCTGCTGCAACCCTCCTCCTCCTCCTCCCCCCCTAAAAAAAGGTGACATCTCGCATGGAAGCCCCCCATGCCTGATGCTGTACAGTACAGTACAGTACAGTACTGCACTGTACTGTACAAGCAGGCAGGCAATACCAGTCTCAGGGCCAGTACAGAGGCGGTACAGCACGGCACAGCACGGCACAGCACGGCACAGCACAGCACATTAATGATGGAGAGAGGATCTCCCTGCACAGCTCCTGTGCTGCTCCAGTCCTTGTCCTTGTCCTCCTCTCCTCTCCTTGTCCTCCACTCCTCTCCTTGTCCTCCACCGCGCGTGCGACTGCTGCTGTGCTGTGCTGTAGCCCCCCCCCGTACTCCGGCAACTGCTTCCGTGCCCGTCGGGTGCTTGGCCAATGAGCCAAGACCCCGCCCATCGATCGCAATCGATCCCATCTATCCATCTATCCATCCATCCATGAATTTCTGGGTTTTATATTGTAACTGCGCTTCGTATATTGTAACTGCACTGCCTGTATTGTAACTGCGCTGCCTACATTGTACTGCACTATCCTGTACTCCACTGCCCTCTCCAACCCCCCCCCCGTGCGAACATCGACTGCTCTGCTCATCTGAGGCACAGGGCCGTGTGCTCTGTCTCCTACTTGCTCTCCTGTTTGCTGTCTATGTCTGCGGTACTGAGTAACTGCCGAGCGGAGAAGGCCCGTGACGACGACCGCTACTGTTCGGTTTGGCCTACTTTGTACTTCGTACGTCGCACACGTATATAAATATATAGATATATATATGTAAATATATATGGAGCCTGCCTTGTTTCGAACCCATCTGGTCGGTATCCGCAGCTGCCCTGCCCTGTCATCGCACCTACGTACATACTGTCTGCGCACCACCTACAGCACGAACAGTACGTACGGTATGTATCATTCTTTCACCCCCCCGAGGCCCTCTATCTCGCCTCGCCGTACTTCCAAAGCCAGAATCAACCAACCTCCCACTCCCCAGCCAGGCATAGCTAGTACGCACAGGCACAGATCCCTCCGCCCTCCTCCGTACGCCTGCCGTCGCATCATCAAGCTGTCCATCCATCTTGTCCATCCATCCCTTCCCTCGCCCCGAATTCCCCCATCCTGCATCCTCTCCGACACCCAAGCCCAAGCCCAAACCCAGCCCCAGCCGGCACTGGGGAGCGCAAGCCCCGGAGGACCCAGCCTTGGGACACACAATCCACAATCTACATGCGCAATCCAAGCATCCACTCCCGCCCCGTCACGCATCCCATACCCACATCCCTATCTGCCGTGGTCCTCCTCTCCTCCCCCTTCCAGCCTCGCGCGTGCCTCGAGACCGCCGGCCCTCTCTCTCTCTCTCTCGTCACTCCCCACTCGCCGCCTTCGTCTTCCAGGGCCGAACCTCCTCGATGACGTTGTTTCCCGCCTGCCATCGACACATGCCCCCGTCCCATCCCACTCCGCCTTCTCGCTTCGCCCGGCCTGGCGCCGAGAGGAGATTCCGCACACACGCCGACCCCTGTCTCGCATCGCGCGCCACCGACGTAACGGCGCCCTCCCCCCGTCGCTTATTCCGACCGACGCCTTTCCCGAAGACCCGCCCTGCGCCGCCCAGTCGCTTCTCCTCCGGCCACAGGACAGGGCGTCCGGTGGCCCGTCTTTGTGTCTTTGGCCCTGTTTGCGCGGGGCATGTTTGCTTCGCCTGGGTGCGCATGTCATTTGTGTCATGTCGCCTCGTCGCCAGCCTGTGTTTCTGCGGTGTCTGTCCAGACGGACGTTTGGGCTGGGTTCGTGCCTCATGCCCTCACCTCACGCCTCTGGCCGATTTCATGTGCACCGGCAGGCAAGGTCCCTGCAGATCTCTCGCCCCGTTGCCAAGTGGAGGCGGGGTGGGGTGGTGACGTCTGGCCGCACCCTGACGATCCAGTCTTTTTTTAAGGCCGACACCAACTCTAATCTAATACTTGCTACCTCAAACTAGTCGCAATTGAATTTCGTGGGATTCCCTTGTGGCCATGAATAGAGCAGCGCGCTGCAGTGACATGCTCCCGAGTACTTGGGGCTTCGGTGCGTGAGCTGTCCTTGTCCCTCGGGAGAACACTTGCTCCTAGGGGAGCGAGCATAGAGAGAGAGAGAGAGGCGCATCATTCCAGAATCGAGACTTTCTTCTTGGTCCGTGGATATGCATCATGTAAATATCATTAGGATCTATCGTAGCGACTGTGTACAGCCTATCCGCCATTAAAAAGAAGCCAGACAGCCGAGGGGTATATGGTGACCATAACGAGAGTAAGAAATCTAGTAGTACAGACAGACTTATTATGTGCAAAAAAATATTACCCTTCCCGAACGCCGGTGTATAAGCTCACGGTCATCAAAGACCATGCGCTCCCAGGTATCCTCCCTAGACTCATACAGGAGCTCTCTCAGCGATAGTAGTCGAAGAGGAAAGTGTATCTAAAAGACATTCCGTTCCCACCAATCTCTTGAATATCAACACCGCGCTGAGGGATATCGAAAGCAACAAAAGCGGGACATTAAACACAAAATTCCAAAGTCATTTTCTTTTGGACTTTTCGTGGCTTCTAAAAACGCAAATATGCCATCGAGACGAGTGATATGGACATTCGTAAAATCAAATCCCTCCAACGGAGGTTTTCTTTTATTCATCGGAGTGGTCGTCAGATCCGGCTTCGGATCGTGCCTCGCCCTTGTGGACTTTGCGGTGTCTGCGCAAGTTTGACACGACGGAAAAATGCCGGCCGCAGCCTTCAACTTCGCAAGAGAATGCTACATCCGAGTTAATTATGGCTTAGCGAGTAACGGATGTGGAAGAACCTACGCTTCTCGCCAGTATGACTGTACATGTGCGTCTGAAGAGAACTGGGGCGCGTGAAGCGCTTGTCACAGACCTTACACTTGTGCTTCTTTTGCGTACTGGACGAGACCTTTGAGCTGAACTGCCCCATCATCGACTGGGGAGCTGGTGGAATACCACCGTTCAGGAGTCCGGAGGGTCTTGGCAGGGTGCGAGACGATACCGATTCGATATCTGAGCCGGCATTGGAATAGTCGCTGACAGACGAGTCGACAGAGCCGGCAAAGTAGGACGGGTAGTTGCCAGTTGATGATATCGAGGAGCTTGTTGAGTGTGTCGTAGGGAAGCCGTATGAATCGCCCGATCCCCTACCTGTTCGAGCCCCAGGTCCGTAGATATTTCGGGGAGTAGTGTTCTGGCTCATGGCGATCATCCCTCGACTTGCGTCGATCGCGTCGCCAAAGCTGCGGGTTGATTCGGCGCTCATACCACTGTCATTGAAGTCAATAAGGGAATTCTGGCGCTGGTGACGAGGCCCTTCTGCATCGAAGAGAGAGTTTGAGGGTACTGACGGTTGTGACAGCCGTCGAGAGTTATCTGCGTGTGACTGCTGCTGGAGGGTGTATGTCGATCGCACAGGCGCCGGCGCATATCCTAAAGATTCGTAAGGCATCGACGTTACATATGTAGGATGGTTCGACGAAGCTCCGGTCGTGTAGGAAACCTCGTTTCCGTAGGCTGGACCAGAAGCCTGCATGCGGCTCGGGCTCAGCAGATCTTGCGACATTGTGAGTAATTCGTCCTGACCATACACATCCCCGAGAGAGCTACCTGCTGATGCCGCGGCAATGGGTACGCTGGCATAGGACTGCAGAGACACATTGTTGCCAATGCGAGATGACGGCTGCTTCGCAATTGCGTCCAGACCGAGAGTCATGCCGTGCGAGGGCGCATACAGGTTGTGCTGCTGGGCCGGCGCCGAGGTCGACGCCCACGGGTTCGTGAAGTGAGGCGAGCTGTTGGAGTAAGGCATGTGGTCGAAGTTCATACCGCCAAACTGGCGCTGTTGGGAGTCAATGGCCATAGTCATCTTCTTAAAGACGAGAGATATAAAGACAGCGGTCGAGACGACGACGAGGTGTTCTGGCGCGGTGGAGTAGTCGCAGGTAGCAGCAGCGAGGATTAATCCAAGATCCAGTCGTCAAAGTTTCAGGTTTCGGCGCGAAGGACGGCTTTGCAGGCAATGTCCAGACGATCTGTCAGACACTTCAGACACTGACGGATGGGATCAGCGATCTTTATGTGCTCGTCTTGGTAGCCGGTAGATGGCCCAAACCGACTAGCTGGACGGCTGGCTTGCCTGTGGTTGCCTGTAGTGGCCTGTAGTGGCCTGTAGTGGCCTCTGATGCTGGACGCTGGCTGATAGGAGGGCAGGCAGGGCCGGCGGGGGGGGCTGCGCGCCTGTGATTCGCCCGAGGGCGGTGGACGAGGAGCCGGGCAGTAGCGCGCCTGTCTGGAGAACCGAGGGCACCGGGTCGGGTTTGGCCTGGCTGCGCTGGCCAGCGCGGAGGCCCTCTGGATCTGGGAAGTCTGGGAAGTCTGGGAAGCCTGGGAAGTCTGGGAGGCCTGGGATGCGTGCGAGGGCGCGCGAGAGCAGACGGGCAGTGGGGATGGGAAGGGATGGGATGGGACGGGTGCTGCAGCCAGTATGTCTCCAGAAGGGATCATCCAAGACACCGTCTCTCGCTCAGGCTGCCTCGAGCCACGCTGTACTCGCGGCTGACGAAATCAAATATGGGCTGGTGCTCGGGGAGACAGATGACGGCGAGATTAAGCTCATGGGCGGATCGCCTGATATCGGCACAGCGAATCGAGGGAGCAAGGCCAGGCAGGGCCGGCCGGCAGGCTGGTCGGGAGGCACGGTACAGTCAGTACCTGAGCGGGCGAGGCACGCAGAGGAGGCAGATTCGATGTCTTGGGCGGTGCTGGGCGGTGCTGGGCGGTGCTGGACAGGCGCGCGCCGAGGATTGAACGTGGTGAACGTGGCGAGCGTGGTGAACGTGGTGAAGATGGCAAGATGGCAAGATGGAAAGATGGAAAGATGGAGCGAGCAGGACCGGCACTTTGGGCGGCTTGGATGATTGCGGCGATGATCAGAGCAGCAGCGTGTTTGAGGTCGCCGAGTCGGGCAATAGTGCAGTCTAGCAGAGGTCGTAGGAGATGAGATGCAAATCCAGCGGCCTCGGGGGGGGGACTGAGACGGGTGTTTTATACGGGAAGTCTACGGGGCGATCGCAGGGCAAGGCGGGGGGGAGGGGACATGAAGCTTTACATAAGTCTCCCGCTGAGGCTGGCAGCCAGATGGAGCGTCGCCGGGACGAAGGTCGACGGTCGACGGTCGACGGCCAGGGCGAAGGACGCCGCAGCGTCGAAGCGTCGAAGCGTCGAAGCGTCGGCGGCCCTGGGAGCCGTCAGGGCTGCCTGGCAGGGCAGCAGAGGGCCGCAGAGGGCCGCTAGCATGGCAGGCCTGACGGTATGATGGAGGTGGAGCAGGGACGGGCAGGGGCGGGGCAGGGGCGGGGCAGGGATGGCGACCCTATGGCGTAGGTGCCTGCTAGCGCACCGCGGCGGCGTGGATAGCTCGAGCTCCTACGGCGGGCAGCTACGGCACCGCACAGGGCCGCCCTGCGCGGAGCGGGCCTGCACCCACTGCACCCACTGCACCCACTGCACCGTGCATGCCTGAACCGCATGCCTGAACTGCGCTGCATGCCTGAACTGCGCTGCATGCCTGAGCGACCAGGTCTGCCGTGCCAGGCCATGCCAGGCCATGCCCTGCCGTGCGGTGCTGCTTCCTTCTGCGCTGGGCGGTGTTATTCCCGGCCGGAGGTACAGCAGCATGGCGGCATGCCATACCTGCCTGGGCACGACGACTGCGAGGGCGGCAGCACGGCAGGCCTGGCATACCACACCGTCCGCTACCTCAGGCTGCCGCTCTCGCGCATCGCGCACGACTCTGCAGTACGTACCGCTACCGCGACCACTACCGCACTACCGCACTACCGCTCTACCGCTCTACCGCTCTACCGTACTCCCGTGCTACCTGAGCGTCCTCAGGTCGCAGGACACGGCCAGGCACGGCTAGGCATGGCTGCTGGGGATGCGTGCACCGCACTGCGCATACACACACTCGCTCGCTCTGCGCGGGAGGCGGGAGGCCGTACAGGAGGGCGCCCGGCGGACGACTCGACCGCAGGCTGGATGGAGCTGCCACTGCTGCCACTGCTGCCGCTGCCACTGCACCTGCACGCACCAAGCTGCCCCCGGGCTGCATGTACAGTATGTACAGTACAGTACGGCAGCATGGGCACGAAAGAGGGTTGTGGCAGCCCTAGTCGTCTGGGAGGCCTCGGAGTACCGAAAGCCTTCGGGGATCTCCAGGGAAGAGGGCAGCGGGAAAGAGGGAAAAAGGCCGACCGCTATCTCTGCGGCCTTGGCCCTTTGCGCTGTAGGTGCATACACACACGCCAGCCATGCCCGCCATGCCCGCCATGCTCGTCATCCCAAGTCGACGACAAGAGCGACGGGGCGTCACTGTGCCTCGCCCCCTCCGGGCTTGCAGAGGGAGGAGGGAGGGGAGGGGGCAATCTGCATGACAAAGCTGTCCCCTCAGACTCGACCATTACCGTAGACTCGCGACACGACACGGCTGTCCCTCCAAAGTACGAGTGCTGCCGTGCTGCACAGCTGCACAGTGCAGCACGGCAGCACTGTAACTGCCCTACCTAGCCTTACCTTACGGTTCAGCTACAGCGCAGCTACAGTAGCGCGGGAGTGGCAGCGGCGGGCCGGGGGGCGACAGGACAGGACTGTCCTGTGCAGTAAGTAGTGAGATATGTGGAGTGCGATTGTGCCACTCGCCCTGGTGCGCCCGTCCGTATGAAGCCAGTTGCCAAGAGCAGAGGCCGAAAGAGGACGGGGCTGGGGACTTGGGACTTGGGAACTGGCACTGGGGCACTGGCACTGACTGGCACTGACTGGCACTGACTGGCACATGGGGGGTGGTGGAGCGAGGAGTGGGAGAGCCACGGTAGATTCGTGAGAGGACCGGGTAGATACAGTCCTCCGTAGCGTGTACGGTACAAGTACTGCACTGTACTATACGATGGACTGTGGACGGTGGAATCCAAGGTGGCCTTGGTTACATAGAGATACCTTGCCTGTCTGCTATAGTATATACTACTGTATACACTACTGTATACAGTAGGATATATACCTCACTCGGCGAGTACAGGCAGAACTGCTTGCCGTAAGGTAGCAAGCAGTACTTGGCACTGGCTTCCTTCGTTGAAGCACTGCTAGCTCGCTGGCGCTTTTGCAGGTGAGTGGCTGCATGGCGGCCCTGCGATCAGGTGGGCGCAGGCGTGTGCGGATGGCGTATTATAGTTACAGGACAGTACGTTGGTGGGGGGCTGTCGCTATGGGTGTGGCAGTCCAGCAGCGACGGGGCTGGCTGTAGCGTGCTGTACTGTCCAGTATGTACTGTACTATACTCCCATACTGAATGATTTCGCACTGGCACTACAAGGTCTCGTACAGGGCAAGCACCGTCCTGTATTCATGCCTTTATGCTGTATGCTGTATGCTGCTTGCTGCTTGCTGCTGACACCGCTATAGCACTGTATGCTAATATACCATGCGCCCGCAACCCTACCTTAATCAAGCATCTGCGACACTCCTTTTTTAGAGGGGCGGTGGGAAGAATGGGGCAGCAAGTTGCCAAGCAGCGGCAGAATTAGCATTACTGTTAGCACGTCTTGTTATTTGCCCTTTGGACGTTTTCCTGGAGAACAGTACTATAAGGTTATAAGACGCGGAAGGAAGAAAAAAGAAAATAAGAGAGAGAGATGACGCTGGGTGCATGGATCTGGTGCTCAGCAACCACTGGTCATTGGCAGGGCAAAATTGACAAGACATTACAGGAACCAGGGCTGTCCTTTGTCCCAGTAGGGATGGCTTTGGACACAGGCACGGCAAAGCGCAGCATCGGATTTCGTAGTGGCAGCGACGGCGACTGCGACGGCGGCAGTGACACTGGGGGTGTCCTTGCGCTGTAGGAGCACGGAGTTCAGTGGCTTAAGCCGTCATTTTGGCCACAAACGCGCGTAAACACCCTAAACTCCAGAATGACGAACCGAGGGTGAACTGAGGATGGATGCAGCTGCGACTTGAAGACGGTGCAAACCTGCCAATGCAGCCTCTGTTGCTTGTTGTGCTTGTCCACGCCCAAATGCGCCATTCAACGCTATCCGCACCGTCAATGCACTAGCAATCCTTCCTCGTTCTCTCCGAGATGCGCCACCGCCCACTGCCATTTTTGACGAGCTCCCACTGGCTGGCGGCGAGAGCAGTTGACATGAGTACAGTGATATATATAAATATATACACTGACTCCACTGACTCGAAAAAGGACGGCCCACTCCCATGCCCTTGCCAATCGTTATCTTTGAAAACCCTTCTCCTCTACCCTACTATACTGTACATATCTGCTGTAGCTACGTCCTTAGTCCTGAAAATGGCTTCTCTTTTTGGGACCTGGCTTACTTGGCCTGCTTTGCACCCTTGTTTGCAAATATTTTGTTTCCTGCACCATCTCCCCGGGCAATGAGCCTTGACACGTCGGCAGATGCCATTGTGGGGAAAAGGCGAGAGGGGAGGGTGAGAGATTCAAGCGTTCGTATCGGGCATTCGACGATGGTATCCGCTGTACTATATGTACAGTACTAGTAGTGTGCAGGCATTATCATCGAGGTTGTCTGTAAAGGGCGAGTAGCCTCTGTACGAGTCTCTCACCGCTCTCCCAAGGATTGCTCTACATCCCATGTCGCGGCCATCAATTCGCGCAATCTGTCATCCTCCGACTGTTCGGCCAAGTTCGAGTAAAAAGATGACAAGATGCGGCAGCGGAAGCGGCAGCGTTCTTCTTCCCCAAGCACTCTGTAATCTCCCGGTCGGCATTCTTTTTATTTGGAAAGAAGCTCATCAGAGCATCTGCGTTGGGAGAGTATGCATGTTAACGGCTTGTAGCAAGGTGTGTGTAGATCGTTGTATGTGTATACATGTACGCACAGACAAGCTCCTTTCGGAGGAATGAAAGCTGGTAAATTGGACGTCGCCGCAGAATAAGGTAGTGAGGGAGTGATTCAGGTTATCAGTACTGTATCGTCCTGCACTCGGTATTACTTGGCCGTCGCTCAACGACGGCCAGGTGACGAGACGCATTGGCAAATCTGAGGGCTCCGGCTGCTGGCGCTTGCCAGACTACCGTACTACCGTACTCCACCGGATCTTGCCAGTGTCACTACTACGCCGAGAACGACAGCTCGCGATGAAGGGAAGTAGCCCGGCATTGCGAATATCGGTCCAAGATTGTACCATCACCCTGCGGCGGGTATGGCAGGCAGCAACAGGCCGTAGCAAGGTACAGTAAATAAAGAAAGGATAGGTATGTGATGGAGTAGATGACTGTAGACTGCAGTGCAGCAGTACTGTAGTGTTGATGCTAAGGTAGGTAGATAGTGACGATGCCCATTTCGGCAGGCATGCGAGGGGACCTGGTGGTGGGTGGCAAGGTAGACAAGGCTAGGCTAGGTACAGTACCTGTAGCAAGGCGGGCACTGCAAATGGCACGTACTATACCCACCTGAGGTAGACAGGCACCTACGGCAAGGTAGACAGACACGGACTGCACTGTACCGCGCTGTACTGCACGGTATCAGGCGGAATTAAGGTGCGGCAGTACATACAGTACAGATAGGGTCGACTCGACTACAGGCTATACCTCGGAGCTTCGTCTTTGGCTGGCTCTGATACGGAATCCTGTGTGGCAGGCTCTCGTAGGGTAGGGCAGGGACCTCCCCAAGGTACTGTACGGTAGGTACTAACTACGGTGTGCTGTAGGTAAGGTGTATTGCACTCGATAGGTACTGTACTGTACGCAGGTATGCTGGGGCCACAGGGCCACAGGGCCACAGACTCCCGGAAGCAAATGCTAATCGCTGGAGCCGCGCCCCTCCTCTCCGGTCTCCGGCGCCGTTGGTGCGGGTGAGTGCCTTACGTCCCCTCTGCGCTCTTGGACGTGAATACTCGACACAATCAATCAGGGCCGTGGCCGACGAGCTCGCGATATACGATATGCCGCGACCAGAGAATAAGGTACTGGAGAGAGATGCTCTGCCGGTGTCGATCTGACCGGCATCTGAGCGCCCTCGGGAGCTCTGAGCTTGGATCACTTAGCCTCGCGGATCAACATGCACAGTCTTGGAATGTCCGGAATGCCTCTCGAGGTGCCAGCTTGTCGGCGCGGCAGCATTCAGACCCCCCGCTGACATCACCGGCTGCGGCCTCGTTCTTCCCAGGCAGAGCCGGGGAGGAGGAGGGAGGGAGGGATACGATGTGCAGACAGACAGACTGACTGACAGACAGACAGACTGACTGACAGACAGACTGACTGACTGACTGACAGACAGACTGTGTGTACTGTGCAGTAAGCTAGCTACCTCGATAGAAATACAGTACAGTACGTACAGCAATGCCGTGCGTGCACCCACACCCGCCGGGCGACAGACACAGCACACAGCGAGGCAGAAGACGGGCAGTCCAGTCACCTCCACTCGCATTTCTGCGGGTTCGACGTCCCTACGTCATTCTACATCGGCGCGCGCAGGCCATCGCACACCATCGCAGACCATCAGATTACATGCCCCGTGCGCTCCCTGCCGCCCCTGTCGTGCCTGCCTCTCCCCTGCCGTCTGCGCTGGCCCCACCGGCGGCCAATCACCGCGCGATCGGGGACAGCAAAGGTGGGGTCGAGACCAGCAACGAGACCAGCGACAGGCTGACGACAGGCCCCCCCGGACGAAACAACCCACCCC
The DNA here is from genome assembly GCA_015345905.1 of Aotearoamyces nothofagi. Lineage (NCBI taxonomy): Eukaryota > Fungi > Ascomycota > Leotiomycetes > Leotiales > Tympanidaceae > Aotearoamyces > Aotearoamyces nothofagi. The sequence goes on along the minus strand of JADDTR010000003.1, from coordinate 930,580 downwards.
TTGTTTAGATAGCCTATCGTCGGCTCTATCGGCGACGGACGCTTTCTCCGCTTTTCTCTTCTGGGTACGAATACAGTACGTACAGTAGTACATTGCATCTCCAAGACACACGTATTTGCGTCTCTTATCCTGGCCACCACTGATGACTGACGGCTGATGACTGGAATGCCTCGGGCACGGCTCGTAAGTGGCAACAGAGAGAGCAGTTGAGAGGGCAGGAGGCTGCTCGTGGCAAGTTGTGCAGTCTGGCGCGCTGGCCTGCTGCTGTTTGGTGACGGGATGTCGAAGTACCCGAGTACGCAACGTACCAACTCTAAAACTAGTACGCTACAGTACGTGGGAGCTTGGGGTAAGAAGCTTGCAATCAGATTCGAGCCTCAAGGTGAGCGTTGCCAAGTCTTGATTCTCGATCCTCGATCCTCAACGCTCACGTTAGGACTACCGTGCAGTGCACCTGGATCCTCGGGCGCTTTACGTATAGTGCAGCAAACGGAGACTTCTAAAAATGACACAGCACACATAGTTCAGTCTCCGTACTGCTGTACACGCGGCTCTACGGCCCAGTGACAGCCGTATGCTGGCGTCAACCGTCGGCTTGCGGATACGGAAGGGCACGTTTCCGGAGAGGGAAAAAAAGAAAAAAGAAAAAAATGAGCCAGAAGCGACCAGGGAGGGCACAGTGACAGTGTCTAATCTACAGGTACAGTACTGTATGCTTATTATGCCATCTTTACCAATTGATATTATCATGATTCTACTTTTCCTCCCATGCACGTCGCGAGTCACGCGCGAAGCAGAAGCTAGCTACTCTGCTCGAGCACAGAGACTATACACAGTAGACTATACACAGTAGACCATACCCAGTAGACACATGGCAGAGCTGCGGATAAGAGCTACGGATACGAACATGGTAGTGGAAGTGGGAGAAGTCGAAGAAGTGGAAGGTGCCCTGGGAATTATGGAACCCTTCATCTTCTGGTGCCAGTCGGAGCCTATTTCATGCCTCTTCCGGCCTGGATTATGGAGGCGGCCAGCTCGCCGCTTGATTCGTCCAGAGAGGCCTGCGGCGGAGGGCGGAGAGACTCGTGTGATTTCGTAGACGCCTCACACCACGACAAGCAGGACCTTTGATGTCGAGGAAAGTCTGAGGCTGAGGGGTTGAGGTGAAGAGGTGAGTGAGGGCGCATACTGTGCTGCGACATGGCCAAATACCTACTACTGTGCTCTACACCACTGCATATACTACTCCTGTATATACTACTGCTGCGGCTCCCTCCGTCTCTCCATCAAGGCCGATCGGAAAGACGAGGCTACCTGACCCTCCTTGTCTACCCGTCGGCCTTGGGTCTCGAGTGCTGCTGCGTCGTCGTTCATCTCGCAGCAAGGCTGTCCGGTTACTTCTTCCGAGCTCCCAGCAGCGCAGTACGTAAGAGGTCAGCAGCGTCCCCTCCAGGCACATGTCCTGACTGCTGCTCTTAGATGCGAAGTAGTGCTACGGAAGAATCCGTCCCCTCTCGTCCCCTCTCGTCCCCTCTCGTCCCTCATCTCCCGTCCCATCTCTCTCTCTTCGTATCCGGCTTACAGGAAAGGGCAGGGCCGGAGGAGGCTCGGGGTTGAAGATGGCAGGATCAGGCAGGTCCCCGAAGCGCGCTCCGGGCCAGAGAGAGGAGAGGCCAGGAGGCCGATTGCAGGGCGCAAATGCCGAGACGAAGCCCACATGCCCATCTGGTCGTGCGTGGCTCCCTTGGGGCGGCCGGCCACCTTGCCTCCGCCAGCTGGTCGCAGCGGCCTCAATCAAACATCCAGATATCCGCCCGGCAGCCCGTCACCACCGCGCGCAATCTCAGCTAGCAGGGCGCGCGAGGCTTTTAGTCTACCGCTGCTGCCGAAGATCGACGTCTTGGCGTTTCATCTTCCTCTGAGACATGCGGGATCCGGCCAAGCGCGGTGGGGCCCGCCTCCCCCTCCACTCTCACTGGCCAGGCTAGGAGGCAGCAGGCAAGAGAGGCTCGGAAGGGAAAAGAATGGGAATAGCATCGCGCTTCCCCATCCCTGGACACACCGCCAGCCATGTCCTGTGATGTCCTGTGATGTCCTGTGATGTCCTGTGGTGTCCTGTGTTCTGGCAGCCGTGCCCTGCCGGCTCAGAGTAGGCCGGCCACGCCTGCACTCGACGTTTTGCCCGCCAACGCCCAAGTCAGTGCGCCGTCCGGCGAACCCACAGGCCGGGGGCAGGGCTGCCAGGACACAGGACAGCACAGGACAGCACAGGACAGCCGTGCGGTGGTGCAGCAGTGCAGCAGTGCAGTAGTGCCGTAGTGCCGTAGTGCTGTACAGGACAGGAGTGTCTGTACACGACCGTACTTCACTACGGCAGGCCAGGCACCCGCCGACGCCCCAAAGCCAGCGGCCCCCACCTCGTCCATCCACCCACCGTCCGCCACAGCGATCCCCCACAACGCCCACCGCGCCTTCCCTCAGGCCCGGACCCTGCCTCCCAGCCCGCTCCGCCACCTCTGCAGCGCGCAAGTCTTGCCCTCTACCACCCATCCATCCCATCCCATCCCATCCCATCGCCATCGCCATTCGGCTCCCCCTCTCCAGCCGGCAATCCCAACCCTCTCAGCGCCCGCCCTCCCTCCTCCCCCCCTCCCCCCGAAACCAGAACTCCCGTCGTCGATCCCGCTCAAAGGGGCCAGAGACAAGTCTGTATGTACTGTAAACTCAACTTCCACAGCGACGCCTGCCTGGGCATCTCTTGCCTGGGCATCTCTTTGGGTTGTGGCCCCCCCCCAGCACACAGCACTTCCCTTTCCGCATCCGGCCATGGCTGCTAAGCCTAATCTTCTCCTTCGTCCTGGGGCCGTTGCCCAGAGATTACAAGAAGTTGCGCCGTTGAATCGCCGACGCCTTGGTGCCGTGCCAGGAGAGACGCTCACTACTCTACAGAGACTACAGACTTTACAGCACTCCTTTCCCTTCCAGCCAGCCCAGGCAGGGAGGCAGAGCATTATCCATCCATCCCTGCCGCGCCCGTGACAAGCCCGCCCGTAATAACACAAAGTGACATAATCTGCTCTCGGCAGATCGTCGACGCTTTGGATCCCTCCCCCCACAAACCATGTGCTCTGCTGAAATTGCAAATTTCGTTTCACAATACAGTAGTGCCCTTGGAGACGTCCTGTCTCGCCCTGCTCTGCCCGTTTCATTTTCTCTTCATTCCCGACTGGCGCTCGGCCACACAGATGCCGCCTCTCGTGACTTGGGGGAGGGGGGGGGGGAGAGAGAGGTTGGATATTCATATTTCATCTTACTGTACTTACCAGGCGCGACCGGCGCCGAGAGGAAGGGGGGGGGGGGGACTGTGCGTGCGGAAGTCTGCAAACCTACACACGGACGAGGCTGCCTGCGGCCGGGGTTCATGCACTGGAGGGATGCGCAGGCAGGCAGAGTAAGCCAAGAAAAAAATATATATGTGACGAGAGAGTGTGCGTTTGGTTCCTCGATGCGGCATATGGTGCGGTGCTGGGTACTGCTTATTCGAGAGATCGGGTGGTGCGTCAGGCTCTGCCTGTTGGAGGGAATCTTTTGGAGGTGTGAAGAGCTGCTCTTGATGCGTCGTGACAGTTCTGGTCGTGACTTCCAAGACGCCAGTCCCAGCACAACGGTTCCAACGTGGAAGGTCATGCCGGGGATCATCCGTAACAGCGGGGATCGCCTGCAAGGACCCTCCTCCTTTTCTTTGCCCAGCCAACCGAACCCCTTGTTTACCATCTTTATATCGTCACTCTGGCGGTGAAGACCTGATGTCTTTCCCAGCGACGCGACTCGTGCACCTCAACACTTATTTCACGGCACCTTGAAAAGTTCAGCAGGGGTTTGAATTTACTTAGTTGCATGTGCCTTGCTATCTAAGCCATCTGAGACAATAAGCCTCACTCTCCAACATACATACAGCGACCCCGGCGCTCCATGCAGCAGACTGAAAATCGTCCGGCAGCCTTGTGACAGAACTGTAGAACTGATAATGGTACAATGAAAAATTCTGGAAATACAGAGTGACCGAGTGCAGTGACTCGTGTAGACATTAAGCTCTAGCTTAGTAAGGAGATGATGGTAGAAAAAACCTGTCATATAAATCTGACTCTCGAGTCAGCGGGCTATAAGAGCCAGCAGAAGAAATGACACTGAGAGAAATGACATTGAGCAAGTGAGTGAGAGTTCTGTCCAGTATGTGGTGTCGTATTGGTATCCCGAAGGTATGCCGCAAAAGATCGACAAGAGATTGCAAAGGCGTGGCTTGCTTTGAGCCTATCCTGAACGCCTAATGATTTCCGTACGCCGTTGTAAACCTGTTGTGTCTTTCATATTACCGGTGCCCCAGCACCCCTTTTCTGACCTATGGTTCCAAATATCTCCTCCGGTGGTAGACGGGACATCTGACTGGTCTTATCAAACATATTTGTAGGTGCTGGTACGTAGCCCTCCCGTTTTCTCCGAATGCGTGCAGCGATGATGCCAGCGACCACAATGAGGAATATCAAGGCGAGAGAAATTCCGAGGCCAATAAGAACCACGAATCCGAGCGCCAGATGATGTTCTACATATTCGTTAGTTATTACTTGACTAATAAAGAGCACGGGAGACATACTTGATGATGAAAAGGAGAATTGCTCCTGGGAGAAGAGCTGAGAAAGACTACTAGCAGTGCTGCCAGATCTGCTTGTCAAGGCAAATGGCTCGAATGCTGTGCCATTAAAGAGTACAGCAGAAGCATTACCGAAGCCAGGTATATTCAGGGAGCCAGTTATCAATAGTGTCTGGCTTGAGGGGACAAGATCATTAGAATCATGGTTCTCTGTAAGCGATAGCATCTGAAGACCACGTATTGTTGTACTTGATCCAAGAGTGCTACCTGCAGAGTTCCATGTCGAGCCATCATATTTCATTAGAAATGCTGAGCCGTTCGTGGCGGTACCAGCGACCCAGAGTTCCGAAGAATCGCTAGAAGCTGGTGTGATGGCGGTGATAGGACCGGGAATTGAACTGGCATCGTCGAAAGTTGACCATGTTTGAGCTTTTGCGTTGTAGGTTGCCAAGGACGTAGAGGCACCGCTGATAGCGAGTGATCCACCGACGATGAGCGAAGTGGCACTGGCCCAGGTCATGGCATTGGCAGTGCCTGTAAGGTCGGATCCAGGCCGGTTCCACTGGGCGGCGGAAGTTGTGAAGACGCACACCCCAGGACAAGCGAGAGATCCAGCACCCTGAAAGCTTCCTCCAACATAGACATCCTCGGTATCTGGCCTGACCTCGATTGCGTAAACTGTGGCATTACTGCCAGACAAAGCAGGCGGTTGAGTGTTAAAGTTTGCCAAGCGCAGATCGTAGGAAATCAAGCCATTAATACTAGCACTGTTAACTGATCCAGTCAACAAACCGCCAGCGAATAGCGTGTCTCCTTGTACTGCAAGAGCCAGAACCGTTGAGCCATTGGAAAGAGAAGATCCGACACCAGTAACTGTATCCGAGTCTGACCCGTTGATAAATACCAGATTACTAATTGTCGATCCATTTGTAGCCGTGGCTATGAAATGTCCGCCGAGTATCGTCACATTACGATCATCAACTTCATAGAAGTAACCTGTAGCAACGCCTGATATATTGGTTGATGACTGGGTTGATGACTGCTGAATGTTGACTGGAAAGCTGCTGAGCTCTGAAGAGAGGGCTACTACTCCACGTGCGTCAAGTTCAGAGGAAGACAGAGAACCAGCAAATAGGGAGCCGCCACTATTGGGGAGGTCTGTTGAAGCAGTAAGTTGGCCACTGATGAACGTCGTCGTGACATCAAGATTTTGGAGCCAATTGTTGCGAGATGGAACCCAGATTGCAAATCCCGAAACAGATATTGACTGGTTGCTTCCAAAAGCCAGCACTTGGTCGAAATTTCCTGTGAGCGTAATGACTGTTTCTGGCGTGTCGTCGGTTAGGTTCAATGATAGCGGAACAATGTTCAGAACCCGCCCATTAACACCAGCACCCAAAGGGCTCCAGGTACTCTTTGCAGTATCATATGCAGCGACATAACCCAGTCCTGTCGTAGTAGTCTTGCTTGTATTTGTAAAATTGCCACCGACGTAAAGTATTGTGCCATTTAGGAACATGGATAGGACTGGTGCGTTCAGACCACCTGCAGCCAAGGGAAACGAGCCAGAGCTGTTAACTGAGAAAATGTTATCAAAGGTGTCCGTGGAGAAGTTTCCCCCTATGTAAGTCGTGTCTGCAGATACAGCAAGAGCTTCGACGCCGGCCCCTTGTCCGAAGCTCGTACCAGCTACATCGAATATCGAAGTGGTGAAATCGGACGTATTAACAGTGGCAAGACTAGGGTCCCATTCGAAAAGACTGTTAAGCCCGTCGGCAGAGTCGATAAGGGTAAAGCCTACTCGTTGGGCAACAGCAGTCAGATTTGAATTTTGGTCAGAGCTTGGCTGAATCGTCACTGAAGGGCGGAACGAGCTACCCGAAAGCTCGATGTAGCCGAAGTAAATCTGGTCATATTTGTCATAATTGTTAGTCTGGAAAATTTCGGTCTGAAACGATGCAGAATTTGCACTGCTTGCCATGATTCCAGTGATATTGACTCTACCACGTGATGTACAGGTATCGTCTTGAATACAGCCAGGCGTATAAATGTTAACCGAATAGTTTCCCGATTGTTTGATATCGGGGAGAAAGATGACCGACGCCGAAGTCGAGTCACTGGTGCTGTTAAAAGTTGCAGTTAGGTATTCTGATGAGCTTTGGTGGGAAGGCTCGACGCTCCATGGGCCAGTGATCGTGGCTGTTGACAGTGTTGAACCATTCGAGCAAGAAGGTTCGTTAAATCCATCGATGGCGTAGGCGTAGATGTCATTCTGGAAGAGTTCGATGCCGTTCAATCCACCGCCACTTCCATACCACGCAGAAATATCAATCTGAAATGCGTCCATGCCAATAACGTTGACAAAATGGAAGTCTTGATAGGTAATGCTCGTGTTGCTAGATAATGGACACTCAGAAGAGCAGGACGCGTTTAGTCCGGTTGCTGGATCAATATACGTGAAGTTCATAATACCATTGAGCGGCATGGCTGTATATCGCCATGTTTTAGTGCCTCTTCCATCCTCATGGGTGTTCCAAAGTCTCAGTTTTGATGGCTGAAAGCCAAAACCAAAGTCGGCTTTCCAGAAGCCTGCCGAGTCGTCTTCCAAAAGCCAAGTATTACCAGATCCACTAATACCGCTGGTTTTGCAGACAATGTTTTCTGGATCACTGAAACCCGTGGTTGTATTGGACGATCCAGCTGTGATATTTGCGCCGGATATGTTGATGATCTGCTGATCCGGATTATTCGGAGTAGAATCGTTCCCAAGGCCTGTAAATGTCCCTCCAAAGATGACATGACCATTAGAAGCCTTTGCAATGGAGGTAACGGGACCATTAAAGCCAAGGAAGGGGAGGTTCGTCCATCCTGCAGTACCAACCCAAGCTATGGCGTTTGTTGAATTGGCACTCTTGAAGCTCCCTCCTACATAAACAGTGTTTGTACTCTCGTCGCATAGTACTGCTGAGACTTGTCCAGAGAGTCCAGGAAGAGGTGTGATAGTGGAAGAGTTGGGATTGAACATTGCAACACCTTGGGACTCTATTCCTCCTAAACTTGTAAAATTGCCAGCAACAATGACTCCAGCCATAGTTCCATCTTCCATAACGAATGGGCACATTGCCTGAATGCCTGCATCAGACGAGGCAAGAGTCGTGAACTCGCCGTTAGGGAAACGTGCAAGAACTGACTGACTGCCATTGGTGTTGAATCCGTTCTCATTCTGGCCAGTATATTCGTATAATGAAATCCCATCAAAGTCGCCTGTTAATCCAACTCGTCCTAGTTGTGACAGGTCGAGGTTGGGAGAGGGTACAGAAGTGAAGTTGATAGCGTGCGTCGACTGAACAAGTGAGCTCAGTAGAAGGCATAACCGCACGATCGCTGGCGTTTCCCGAGCTAACGGACTCAGCAATAAAGAGAACTTCATCGCTAGAGCCGAGAGCCACGGGTAGCTGATGGCGATTACTGCTCACAGCCGGCAGCTATTGTTCGCTCGGATATCGTAGAGGATGTCCCGACCTCAGATTGTATCCAAACACGGTTCAAGCCATCTATCTGCCACGGTTGATCTCTTCGTACATCCGTATACTATTAATTGTCAATGATCGTTTCGACGACTTCTGCGTCCCGCCTGATTTGCTTCCGTGAAAGAGCGTCGTGGTGTTGTGACAAGTGAGTGAAGTCGGGAGAAAAAAGAGGTGTCGGTGGCCTGGAAATTCGCTTACAGTGGTCGTTTGGGCCGGTGTTCGCCAACGCACTCGAGCACGTTACAGTACAGAGTAGTCGCAGATATTCCCAATCTTAGCAGAGATAGCGATGCCCAACAGTTCTCTGACCCTTTACAACCTGCCACGACTGTCCCAGATTATATTCCTCCTACAGTACCTTGCTATTTTTTTCTCGACGTGACGTTGTTGATTATGGTATTTGGAGCGTGTTCGAGCAATGTACGCTAATGCGACTAACGCCTTTGTAGTACAAAGTTAATCTGTGCTCAGTTTTGTCGACTCGATAATGATATCCGCTCTGGACAGTCTTGTGTTATATTGAAATGAAATTCTTAGTAGCTGTATTGAAGGGAGTTGTGGTTTAGATTCGTGTGCGATCCGTGAAGCCTACTAATTGCCTGTCAGTAGTCAATGCGATGGTGTCGTCACGAGAGGTCTGAGGTATAATATAGAAGCGTCGGGTCATGCACCTACTTAAATTAACGGCCGGGGTAGGAGCAATCAGCGATAAAAGAGTGACATTGATTGAGGAACTGGGCTGAACAAATGCAGTTACACTCAAGTACTGAAAGATGGAGAAAAGAATGCAAAATGGATTGCCAGAATATCTGTCGAGCTTTCGCAACTACGGGTTTCGCGTTCTGCTTCAGCCATTGTCTCAAAATAGATTCGGCTCCTTTTAAGGGCCGACTATGAGAACAATCTATTGTTTCAATCTACTTCACCGAAAAATATATTCAATTTCATAATCTTGACAGCCTACTGGTTAAGAAAATCAAAGCCCACTATATGAAGTCGAGAACAGAAAACCCATGTAGTACTGTAGTAGCCGGTTAACTGGGAGATTTGAAGAATGTAAAGCTGGCCAATCAGCATTGGTTTGAGGTCCCCCTATGCCTATGGAGTCTGGCTGATGCCGCTCTTTGAAACACGGTCTCATACCTTCTCATTATTTTTGAGGGCACAAACTATGATCCTATAATATGTCCAGAGCTAACTAAAGGTCCAACAATCTACGAATACATAAACAAGAGTTTAGTACTATCCTTCTGCGGGGCAATTTCTTCGAGCGCTTCTAGCTATCTTCGTCCAGCATACCTCATAAGACCATTCATATCAAACATCGAGACATTGAGGTGAGTTTAAGGCCACTTGGGCATTCTACTATACTCAAGCTACCTATCAATGAAATGGTTTTATATCACTAGCACTTATGTATAGTATGCAATGGTATGGGATCTTCAGGCCAGCAACAAATATATCATATACCTGCAATACAGGTACAGCACTTGGCAGGGACGCCCATCCCCTTCAGGAAGTAAACCATTTGATGGGTGAAACTAGATTTATGAAGCCAAAATTCGGTGATGATGTGAATGGCAGAAACCGAGTCAATGCCCAAAATTGAATTGCGACCTATCCACATTGCTTCTCTATCTTGGGAGGACTCGTCCGTTCTATAGCAATTTCTCTGTTATAAAATCGAATCAAGACGTCAAGACTTTCGATAGCCAAAAATTCTGGAAAGTACCGTAGATGCCACTGGCTTCGCAGACTCTTTTTTCACATTCTCACCCATCCTCGTTTTGAAGTCCCGCGGACTTTCGTAGTTTTTCTGTGATCCAGACCACATGCCTTTCTTCTTTGACTTTGCCCAGGCTTCGGTACTCCTATACTTCCCCTCTAAGTCCCCAAACTCTGCACCGCTCTTAGCCTCATAAACTGTTGCCATTCCTGACTTCAACATCTGTAAACCAACATCTCGCCGAAAGATCCCACGCCGCACATATACAGTAGCAACAACCCGGTCATATTGGTCGCGCTTATATATGTGGGCTCGTACTCTTCGATTTAAAATGTACGCTCTTAACCAAGCCAACGCCTCTGCAGCATGAGGCTGCGCTTCCTTGCCAAAATGGGCTCCTTCAGGCGCGTCGATCCCTGCTATTCGAATAGCTATCTAACAGCATATAAGATATCAGCAGCTATTTATCACATTTTAGCATCTCAAATCAGATCAAATACCGTTCGCTTCTTGAGATCCCCAGCTTTTTCAGGGACCTTCCTTCCAGGCAGCCAACCCCAGCCCGTGAGCCTGCCTCCGGGAGTGTGGTAGAGGTGGAAATTATCGCCATCTCCTACTCTCGTCACTGTCCCAAATAAGCTCCGCTTCCGGAAGAACCCAGGCTTGACATAGGATGCTTCAGGAATACGCCGTAGGTATGATCGGTACAAGCGAACTCCCACCAGTATGGTTGTTGTGAGAAGAACGGTGGGGATCACGGTCCTCGGATCGGTGTAGTGCGACCAATTAGTTGCATTGAGATTATCAGCCCACGAGACAGGGCGCTTTTCATCCTCGGCATTCTTTTCGCCATTCGAAGACCATGGCGGCCATCGCATGGTGTTGGAAGTCGAGCAGTGTCGCGTCCAAAGGGGCTTAAGAAGTCGATCTCGCTTGATGCTTAAACAAGTTCTTGCGTGGGGCCGGTCGGTCTGACCACGTCACGAGACTGCGAGGTATCAGGCACCTTCTACATATTTTGGATGATCAAGCGTACATAAGTCTCACAGTGACGGTGCAATGCCTCCCTAATCCCTATTTGATGACATAGTTTTTACCATATTCGCCACTACGGCCATATGTAACTTTGAAGAGTGATAATTTCAGTTACTGGACATGGTAGGTCACAAAATCATTATATAATACTAGGATCTTTAAGATGATGATTCATTTTTATAGCAAGCAAAAAGAATGTAACAAGACATCCTTTAGTTTCCTTGCACTTTGAATGTGCGGCCACTGGCAGTCTTCCTTTCCTTTTCTTCGTTCTCTGGCCGTGCTCTCCGTAACACTTGTAGGAAATCTGCTGTCCGCTTCCGCATTCTAGAATGAATATAGGCCTTAAAAGAGTTAGCGAATTTAGTAGTCCAAATTTTCAAAGATGCTGGAGATCTCCTCACCTTTGATGCCTTGATATGATAATGGAAATAATCTCGGAAGGTCTGGATATGTGAAATAATCTCTTCTCTTCGCGCTTTTGTTAGGTGCCGAGGGAATAGAACTAAAAGATTATTAGCAATCGGATGAGTGGCCATAGATCAGGAGACGTACCAAACGTAACATAACCAATCTCTCCCGTTCCTGGGTCTGTTACGCCCGGAACATTCTGAAGTTCAAGTGGGGGATCCGTCCTGTACAAAACCTGGGGTGCATTCTGGATGGCTCTTCTGCGAGCATCAACAAATTCTTGTATGAAAACCTTGCCAAAAACCCTGTCTGTTTCTTCTCTGAATATCGTGCTGAATATCACTGTGACTCGATCGTGGCTAGCTTTGATGTAAATGGCTTCCTCATCACGGTAATGAATTGCCATGACCTCGCCCCCTTCCATAACACCTTGAGGTGCCTCTTCTGTTGTGAATTTGGATGCTTCTTCTTGTAACTTGTGATGTTCATCAAAAGCATACTCGAAAGGCGCGGCCATCGCATTCCGCTTCAACAGGGAAACTCTTTGGATCAGGTTATCTCTCGCTTCTGAAATTTCTGTCAACATCCAAAATTACATTATCCAAGGCCCAAGAACTGACCTTTATCCTCTGGTAGGTCAGTAAGGTCAACCTGTACCGAGAAGTTGTACCCGCTCTCTGGCGCGACAACGTATGGTCCATATTCGCGTTCTAGCACCTGCTCTGCGCCGTATCGTACGAGCTCATTGTAACACTTGACGAGGATGGACACTAGAATCTTAGTTTTAGACTCAGGTGTAGAGATATGGAAGGTGACACCATCGAAATCCGACACAGTCTGGTCGATTGAGACTGGAGGTGCTCTGTGTGTGTGGAGTTAGTATTTGGCAATGTCGCAGGTGTGGCCGATGGACTCACCCTGAAAAGCGTTCAGTGAGTACGGATTGTATCAACACATTCTGATAGTCGAGAAGAAGCATTTTCAATGCGACTCAATCGACAGTTGCTTGATTTGCGTACTCGTGCTCCCTGTGACAACAGCGTCGCAGTCGTAGCTGATAAATGTGGGGCTTAGAATACAGCAAGTAGTAAATATTGAAGCCTTAGGCATACACTAAACTGATAGCGATAAAGCTCGAAAACAAATTGTTTTTCCAAATCTTCGGAAGCCCAGATTTCTTTGCGCCAGACAGAAAATATGGTGAAATCTTACCTGTGAGTCAAAGATTGGTTATAGTTAGCAAACCATATAATGCTGACAAGTAAAGGAAATATGAGCACTCGAAAACGTTCGGACTCATAACGTCTAGCACTGCGAATGCTGTTTGGACTGCCGATCATGCATCTGGTTCGTCTCGTAACACTGGAGTAGGGCGAGCAGTCGTAGCTGCAAATGAGGAGGTTCTGTGCTGGGACGTCAAGAAGGGAGAGCTCCTGAGTCGTTGGGTGGCAAGTGATTGCAAAGCGCAAGTCACAGTCATTGCACAAAGCAGGACAGATCACGATGTATTTGCTGTTGGATACGAAGATGGAAGCATTAGAATATGGGACGCAAAGATTGCAACTATTATTGTCAGCTTCAATGGACATCGGTCAGCCATTACTAGGCTTGCCTTCGACAAATCCGGTGTACGGTTAGCAAGTGGCTCGAAGGATACGGATGTAATTGTTTGGGATCTTATTGCTGAAGTTGGACTCTTCAAATTGAGAGGCCATAAGGATCAAATTACAGGATTGGAATTTCTGCAGCCTCTTGCGCCAATCGATCTAAACGGCGAATCGGAGGAACCGGTTGATGTCAACGATTCTGACCCTTCAGAGGGGTTTTTACTAACAACGGGCAAAGATTCTTTGATCAAGATCTGGGATGTAGCTTCTCAGCATTGCATCGAGACACATGTAGCCCAGTCCAATGGTGAATGTTGGGCCCTTGGTGTGTCACCAGATGGTAGCGGATGTATAACCGCTGGCAATGATGGAGAGCTGAAAGTTTGGTCTATTGATACAGCAGGCCTCTTTGAGCTCACAACACGAGTAGAGCGACCTCTGGATCGACAATACCTTAGTGACCGTGGAGTGCTACATCGCCAAGGAAAGGACAAGGCTCTCGAAGTTAGCTTTCATCTGAGGCAAGACTACTTCTCTGTCCATGGCTCAGAAAAAGCTGTCGAGATATGGCGCATCCGATCAGAAGACGAAGTTCGGAAGAGCCTGGCCCGAAAACGCAGACGTAGAAGAGAGAAGCTTGCTGCAGTAGGCAATTCTGAGAAAAACAAGACTGAAGGAGATGATGAGATCGACGAAAAGGCGGAGGACCTATCAAGTGCTGATATCACCGAAGTCTTCGTCCCCTATGTCATCGTAAGGACTGGTGGGCGAGTGCGGTCTGCTGATTGGCTTGGAGGCAAGTCAGCAAAACATGTTGAGTTGCTGATTTCTACGACAAACAACCAGATTGAACTTTACAAGATTCCGACTAAAGAGCAGAGCAAGAAGACAAAGAGTGACGAGCTGCCTGACTATACACGAACGTTTTCTGTAGATCAACCAGGACATCGGGCAGACATTAGAGCATTGACCCTCAGTTCTGACGATAGGATGCTTGCCTCCGCATCCAGCGGCAGTTTAAAGATCTGGAATGTACGGACACGTAGTTGCATTCGAACCTTTGAGTGCGGATATGCCTTATGTTGCTCATTCCTTCCTGGTGACAAGATTGTCGTGGTCGGCACAAAAACCGGAGAATTGGAACTATTCGATGTGGCTTCGGCAGCAATGCTCGATACTGTAAAGGCTCATGAAGGTGCAATATGGACTCTGCAGGTACATCCGGACGGTAGATCCGTTGTTTCAGGCAGTGCCGACAAGTCTGCAAAGTTCTGGAATTTTGAAGTTGTACAAGAAGAGATCCCGGGAACAAAGCGTACTACACCAAGACTAAAGCTTGTCCATACACGGACACTAAAAGTGTCTGACGACATCCTCAGCCTCAAATTCTCTCCGGATTCTCGTCTACTGGCTGTAGCACTCCTTGACAATACAGTTAAAGTGTTCTTCAATGACTCCCTTAAACTCTTCCTCAATTTGTATGGCCACAAGCTTCCCGTTTTGAGCATGGACATCTCATTTGATAGCAAGCTCATTGTTACATGCTCTGCGGACAAAAATGTCAGACTGTGGGGACTCGATTTTGGTGATTGCCACAAAGCTTTCTTTGCGCATCAAGATAGTATTTTGCAAGTAGCATTTGTACCACATAACCAAGATGGCAACGGGCACCATTTCTTCAGCAGTAGTAAAGATCGTATGATCAAGTACTGGGATGGTGATAAGTTTGAGCAAATTCAAAGGCTTGATGGACATCATGGTGAAATCTGGGCTTTGGCCGTGAGTAGAACAGGTGCTTTTGTGGTCAGTGCAAGTCACGATAAAAGCATAAGAGTCTGGGAGCAAACAGACGAGCAGATCTTCCTGGAGGAGGAAAAAGAAAAGGAACTGGAAGAACTTTACGAAAGTACTTTGACAACGTCGCTCGGGCAGGACCAAGGCGAGGAAGGCGAGGAAGGCGAGGTTGGTACTGCTGGAAAGCAGACGGTCGAAACACTCATGGCCGGTGAAAAGATCGTTGAGGCCCTAGAGATTGGGATAGCAGATCACGAGATCATGAATGAATGGACAGTAGCAAAAGCAGCACAGCCAAACATTGCTCCACCACCTCGAAACCCCCTTTTCATGGCCCTCGGCGGTATTAGCGCCGAGACGCACGTTATGACCGTCCTCCAACGCATCAAGGCCGCAGCATTGCAAGATGCACTTTTGGTGCTCCCCTTCTCGACACTTCCGATGCTCTTTACTTTCCTAAACATTTTTGCTTCGAGGTCGATGAATATACCATTGACTTGTCGGATACTATTTTTCATGCTTAGGACTCACAATCGACAGATTGTTGCTAGCAAAACCATGAGGTTGATGCTTGATGGCATTAGGAAGAATCTGAGGCAGGCATTGCAGAAACAGAAGGACGAAATGGGGTACAATCTTGCTGCTCTACGAGTTGTTGGTAATCAAGTGCGAGAGAAAGGTGTCAAGGATTACGTTGATGAGGAGACTTGGGATGATGGAGATAAAGCAACTCAGCGCAAGCGTGGCTTTGTTCATGTATCCTAAATGGAGTCTAAATTTTGAATTATAAAATGATGAAAAATAAATAGTCTACATAACATACTTTAAATGCATTTTCGCTTTGGAAATTTACTACCTTGTCATTTTCAGGAGAAAGCCTAGAAGACTTAGATCTAACATTCAGACAATAAAATATCCTCATAAAACACATATTGAACTTAGTAATTCTAGAGCAGTGATCGCCTAAGTCAATGAGGCGATTTCATAAGCCAGAAATTGGAGATCTTGACTCGGCTTCCCGATAACATCTACCCCGCGGCTTGATATGTATTGGCTTGGGTGAGACCCTTGCAGATCCGGGGTGAGATCAGCGCTAGCCGACAAGCCTCGGCTTCGTGGAGAGATCAACAATTTCGACCAGCGGATGAGGCTCCTGAGTAGCTTAGCAATGATTGAGATTTGAAGCCCTATAGTCATTTTATTCATCTTTCTCTCTGAGTTTACAATGGCTGGCGCCGTGAGACAGCCCATTGATGTACAATCATTAGAACGTTTTATTTCCAAGAATGTGCCCGAGATTCAGATCCCCATAGATGTCAAGCAGGTCATGTTGCTATAAGTCCCTAGCTTTGAATATTGCTAACTTCCTAATAGTTTGGATTTGGGCAATCGAATCCGACATATCAGCTTACTGCGAAGAACGGTCATAAATTCGTCATGCGAAAGAAGCCTCCGGGGACGCTATTATCGAAGACCGCACACAAGGTTGAGCGTGAATACAGAGTCATCCATGCCCTAGACAATACTGATGTGCCTGTACCGAAAACATACTGCTTGTGCGAAGATGATAGCATTGTGGGAACTCCATTCTATATCATGGAGTTCTTAGACGGTCGTATTATCGAGGACCCTGCGATTCCGGACGTGACACCAGAAGAAAGGAACGAGATGTCAGTCTATATGCTCAAGTTCATAGCATGATGAAAAGGCGCTGATGTTTTTTTCAATATTCTTTTCAAATAGGTGGCATGATGCGATTCGAACATTAGCAAAGCTCCATAGAATCAATCCTAAGGACGTTGGGCTGGATGACTACGGCAAACCGTCGGGCTTCTATTACCGACAGATTAAAACCTTTGGCACAATAAGCGATGCTCAGTCAAAAGCAGTTGATATCGAGACACATAAATCGGTTGGAAAGATACCTCATGTCGATGAAATGCTTGCGTTCTTCTCTGACCCAAAAACACAACCAAAAGACCGAGGACAATTGATCCATGGCGATTATAAGATCGACAACCTAGTCTTCCACAAAACAGAGCCTAAGGTTATTGGAATATTAGAGTAAGATATTACAGAATATCATTATCCATGAACATACTAATAGGATTTCACTAGCTGGGAGATGTCGACTATTGGGCACCCACTTTCAGACCTCGTCAACGTTATAACCCCGTTCCTCACGGCCAACAATGGTCCAAACGCCCACTTGGGCTTCAAATCAGATATCACTGCTGGTCTTCCAACTCAGGACCAAACTGTTAAATGGTATGCAGATGTCGCCGGCTGGGACCCTGCGCCGGATTTGACGTGGGGTTCTGCTTTCGGCATGTTCAGGAGTTGTTGCATTATGCAAGGTATTGCAGCAAGGTACGCATTAAGGCAGGCAAGCAGTGCCAAGGCGAAAGACTACGCAGACCAGATGAATCCATTTGGTGAATTTGCTTGGACATTAGTTGTGAAAGCAAAAGAGGCTGCCAGAGAAAAGCCAAAGCTTTAGGTGTAAAGGTGAAGTCAAACATTGATTCATTAGACAACTTGTTTCTCATATGCCAGTATCTTTGAATCCGATTTAAAGGTATTCCTGCATAGCATTAACATAACTGTCATTATTGAGTGATAAGAATGCCTATGGTTCCCTTGATGTCTACTGGTGATTTGGTAGCTGTGGGAGTATGACTCTACCTGCAATTCTTGCCAGTCATCGAGAATACCGGCTCTATAATCCTGGTTTGGTCTTTAGATATCGTAGGTATTAAGAGGTAGTTTTCAACTCAGATCGTTATATATCGGGTTGGATCATTCACTACAGCGACATCTGTCGTGCCTTCTGCCAGTTATATCAAACCACTTCCAAGGACTTATAGACCCTTTTAAGTCTACTATTCCAAATCTTCAACTCCAGCTAATCAACTTGTCACGTTGAACCTCACTACTAGTAACCTCGTCTGTTAGACAGCAAGCCATTATAACACCCTGTATCTCTGCACATTCAATCGACAACCCCACAATCACAACCCCTCGGGGGCCAGGAAGACAATCTCATCAGGCATACCATTGTCTCTTCGACAACCACCACATCCACGCGCCACTAATCTCACAAACTATGGTTCCTAGCTATCCCTACAACCCTTACGATCCAAGCCTCAGCCACAACACCAGCGGCTTCAAAATGTCCCAGATCGACTTCTCCGCCTGGCCAGCAGGTGTGTACTGCACCTTCACACTGATGGGAATCGTCGCTGCCGTATTCGCCTTCCTCGTCACCCACTCTCTGCTCCGCTGTGTCCTCCAGGGCACGCGCCTTCGCTACCTCAACCGCCGCCAGAGCGAGCAGGCGGCACTGCTGCGCTCTCAGCCCGACGGTCCCGACGCGCGCGGGCCGCATGCCATGCAGGAGTTGGCTTTGGCGGAGCTGGCCAGGCGTGAGGAGCGGCGGCAGGCAGATATGGCTCGCAGGGCTGGGAGATATGCGAGGAGGTTGGAGGCGGAGAGGCGGAGGCGGGAGAGGGATGAGGAGTTGAGGCAGACGGTGCTGGAATATCTGGGCTATGACGGGAGTGCTAGGGTGGGTGCAATCGAGCCGGTATATCGTCAACGAGAGTGACATTTTCAGCAGTAGATGGTGTAGTACAGGAGGGCTTGGGTGGCTTGTAAGTAGAAGGTTTACCTTTTGGATCTGTCACAATGACTAGGCTAATTGTGATAGATGTCACTTATACAACGGCGTTGCTAAGTGAGCCTGGAAAGAGACGGTATAGATCAAATGCCGTTGGCTGTTTAGTTTGGAGAGAGATACTTTAATTGAAAGATCCATACAGCCTTATCACCTTTCATTATCTCCGCCGCGACGCATTCACATCAAATGAGGCAGAGTCTAGTTCACCATACTTTGTCACGGCATTCCACCTTGCAATATGTCCTCAATGGTTGAGTTATTGTTTTAATTAAACGCTGTATTTAGGTACTGAAAGTACCAGGTGTTACGGTGATTCTGCTAGCCATCTTACGCCCGCTAAAATCCATTGCTCGCCACAATTTATGGCCCATGTTGTATCGTGTAGGAGCCATATGCAAACCGCTAAGAACGCCCCTGATTACGCCATCTTTTTAAGGCCTCCTGCCTTACCAAAATCAAAAGGAGTGTATGGTGAATCGAGCCCTTCAATATTTGCCTGCAAATTTGTAGCTACTCTTCTTCTTCTTCCCGCTTCAGCTCCACTCGACGGCTCTACTGTCTACCGCCCATGAACGCATTACGAGCAAGAGGATTAAGCTCTTGGCCGTGGTTATGTATTCCGAATGGTGACAGACTCAGAGTACCGTATGCTCCTCTCTCAGCTGCAAAACTCTCAAGTCGCGAATGAGGTAATTCGTTCATGAATGTGGCGCTAGCAGGTCGGTCAGTATTCGGAAGAGGCATCCTCCAGCCAAAATTCTGGCGTGTCATATCAGCACCAAATGGTTGCGTTACAGTGAGCGGGTTTGGCAAGGTATTAGTGGTAGTGAGGGATGGTGCGCTGAAATCGGAGAATTGAGAAGTGGCTGTACTAGCCTCTCGAAGTGGTGATGATTCACTAGGGAGAGATGCCGGCCTCCCTGAGTGATGGCTTTGTGCCTGTGTGGCAAGTGACGAGTCCGCTGTAGTGCTGGGGTGAGGAGTTATCGACAGAGGGGAATTCGAGTCGTCAAAAGAAGGCGTGTTGTTATGAATCGGCGTTCGACTAATAGTTGACTGTAGGCTGTTACGATTGGATCTTGTAGTCGTTCCTGGTGGTCGACTGACGCTCTGGTTGTTATTTCGATTATTGCCAGATCTGTCTCTAAAGCCACGTCGACGATCGATATCAGGTACAGAGCGGTTGTGAGTCCCTGTTGGTGGCTGAGAAGTAATGCCGGTCCAGTCCTCATGTCTGCGTCGTCTAGATGATAATGTCAGTTGTGTGCCCTCGATCGCAAGAATATTAGATGGAGTTTTATGCTTACCTTGCTTGCATTTCATCCGCCGTATCAATATCACGGCGTCCGGCACGATGCTGCATTGCCTGCTGATGGCGATTCTCATGTGATGCAGCGTATGAAACCCCGCCTTCACTGGCAAGCCATTGGCTATTCAGATCCATCCCATGAGCGCGATTGTAAGCAATGAGTCGGCGAACATCATCCGCTGGAGCACTTCGCTTTGGCTCGGAAGGTAGCTTGTCACGGCAGTATGGACAACTGTCCGAATCTTGGAGCCACTGCTTGAGGCAGTAGTTGCCGAAAACATGCTTGCACTTGGGAAGGCGAACTACAGACTCGATAAAGCCTTCTGGATTCTTGACTCCGTAGTCATTGTAACAAATGATGCAAGCTAATTTGCTTAGCCTTTTAAACCATGACAAGAGAATTGGTTAGACTTACTCCGCTCATCTGATGCCAAGGTCATAATATCAACCTTTTCTAGGGACGCTAAAGCACTCGCAGAAGCTACCATTTTCACTGCTGCAGCTGCCGCACGGCGAGCCGCACGAGCCCGTTCTAGAATCTGATCTTGTGCGTCCTCATCAAAAGCTGCGAATGGGATATGTTAGCCATTTATTTCTAGAAGGAATTAAGTAATCTAGATTTAGGGCGGTGTAAAACGTTTCAATGTGCCACAGGGGGGATAAAAAATATCAACAAACCAGCTGCTCTACGTGATGGACGTGTGGACTCATAAGCACGCTGGAGCGGGTCCATTAAGCCCAGTCTTGTCTCGCGCGGAATCAAGTCTTCCTGTGCCTCCGTCGAGTCCTCATCCGAATCCCCATCTGGTATTTGTGCGGTGAGATAGCCGCCGTGGCGGAACCAATCTCGCGATACCGTATGCTGCGAGCTTGTTTCCTGTGAGGATATAACATTACGGTGTGTTGCCGTAGTCGAATGTGCCACAGCAGATTGAGTAGCTGGATATTTTAGTTAGTAACTTAGTGAAAAGAGGCAACCTTGAGATATTTGGCTTAGAGAGTAAGCTGTAGGTGACGAGCATATGTCGGGCGAAAGAAGCAAAAAGAATTGTACCCACTTTGAGAGGCCACTGAGGCAGATCGGTCGGTATTGAATTGGATTTGATGGTGAAAGGGGACATGCTGCTGGATGATGAGTTCAGGCAGGTAGCCATTGCTCGGATTCGGTGGCGGCAGAACATTATTGGCTGTATTTGGAGCGGATCTTCTAGGATCATTTCTTCGACTTGCAATCTCATCGAAGTTTGGGAGTGGTTCTGGCATCGTTGGCCTTGCCGACTGGTTATGTCTTTCTCCGGTTCCCGTTGAGTTATTATTCGGTGTGTCATTGGGAAGAGAGGCAGCTCCCTGAGCTGGGGGCCTATTGTGTTCGAAGCTCGATTGTCTTGGCTGAGGTGGAAGGTGGGGTGTTGGTCTCTGGTCGTGGTTATCAGACCCTCTATAGGTGTCCAGACTGGAGGATTCCCCTGCTCTTCCGAGTTGCTGGCTTGTAATAAAGGCTGGTACGAATCGGCTCATATTATCGTTGTTTGGTATGCTGCGGATATGGTTCCAAAACGCAGGAGGTGGGGTTGACATCAACTGGAATGGTGGGATGGTCGGATTAAAGTTCGGGAGATGGGAATGGACCTGAAAGTTCACGTTCGAGGTGTCGACAGCTGCTCTGTAGGGGCATCGTGACTGTTGAGTATTCTGATGATGCGTGATAGCCTGCTGTACCTGCTCATCAGAATCCATGGTGTAATCCATAGGATCCATGGCTTCGGCGCCTGCTCAGCTCCGGCTGGTGATCTTCGTCTTTCAATCAACCGGCAGAGATTCTGTATATGCTTGGGACGGCAAGAAGGTATTGTCAAGTCTTTCGAAATCGTGGCACAGACAAACAGCCACTGTAGTTGTAAGTGGGGTGCTTCACGAATGAAGGCCGTCGGAACGCAAGGGTGTGGAGGTACAGGACTCTGCCGGTCGTGGGCCACTGTGAGAGTATGGGGAAGCCCACGGCGACAAAGTGAGGTGAAGGAGGGTAGATGGTATTTACGGGAACGGCAGACGATGAACGAACGAAACGAGGTGGGGAGAAGAGGTTTATGTACAGCGGAAGCTGAGGTTGTGTGCTCTACAGCCGGGTGGTGCAGTTGGTGCAGTTGGTGCGGTGGTGCAGTGGCCAGCTTTGGATTCAAGGCGCCGAGTCAGTCGCAGACGGTAGACGGTAGGCGGTAGGCTGTAGGCTGTAGACGGAGGAGTATGCAGGCAGGGGACCAGAACAAGACAATTGCTGTTACGGGCAGAATGTGATGGACATTCACCGGGCGTGCGTGGGCATCCTGTGACTTTTATAATCTGGAGACTTGGCTATCTATCTAGTCTGCCCAGGAACCACCGCTCTCTGGCTTGACTGCGTCTCAGCAGAGCGTCCAGGTCGAAAGCCAAAGCCAAAGCCAAAGCCAAAGCCAAAGCCGAAGATGCAAGTCGGCGGTTCCGTCGGGCGGTCTGACTGACTATTTAAAGTCTCGAAACCCCGCCTCGTTCGCTCCGCTCGGCGTACGTGCGGTGCGCTGCGTTGCGCTGCGTTGCGTTGCGTTGCGCTGCGTGGGCCGTCCAGCAAGCAGGACTGACTTCCCTTCCACGCCGCCATGCCGCGGCGCTCGTCCAGCAGCAGACGGATCCGTCGCCGATAAGGACGGCGACGGGTCGATAGTGATTAGAGCTAGGCCGGGAGCCAGGCGGTCGTGTGGTCTTCAGGCGGCCATGGGGAGATGGGGAGGGCGGCGAGGGCGGCGAGGGCGGCGAGGGAGGCCATTGCTACGGGATGGCGACCGACCGCCCGCTTCTTCCATCCTCTGCGTCTGAATTTATAGCTACAGCTCGACGCCCTTTTCACCTCTTTCCAGGGTGGCGGGGGGAAAAGAAGATGGCTGGTGCGGTGCATCGCGTGCGAGGCTGCAGAGTTTGGATACGGTAGCTGCTACCTTACCTGCCCTACCTGACCTACCTGACCTACATTACCTACATTACCTACATTACCTACATTACCTACCTGACCTACATTACCTACATTACCTACATTACCTACATTACCTACATTACCTACATTACCTACATTACCTTGCCTACATTTACATTGCCTGCTTTTCCTACTCTACCTACCAAGGTGGACGCTGCATTGCCCACTCCACTCGTCAAAATTGACCACTGTGACCACTTTGTCCATTTTGACCAGCGCCGCACCAGATATAGATAGATATACAGCGCCTATGCGAGGAGCATCCGACGGGTCCCCGTACCGGCCTTACCAGTCAATAGCTACACCAACCAGCACCGGCGCGGTGGCAGGGACCCGCGTATCTCTCGTAGCGAACAGCTGGAGCTTGCATTATTCTTGCATGGCATGTCCGAAAACAGAGCAGCACCTCGCATCTGCACCGGCTCGAAGGTCGCAAGAGACGGTCAGTAAGGGCGGCGGGGTGCGCCTGCCGCCAAACGAGGCACACGAGGGGAGCGAGACAGCGGGACAGCAGGATCCAGGAGCCTTACATTCCCAGCGATGGCACCAGTAGCATCCGGACAGTAGTGGTGGTGGACGGGCGGGTGATGGGCGGTGGGTCATGGGCGACGGGTGACGGGCGATGGACGATGGATGATGGATGCTGGATGATGGACGTGCTTTGTAGGCCGGCCTACCTGCTTGGTGCTTGCCTGCTTATCTTTCCGTCCTGGGGATCCGGGCCAGACCAGCCAGCCGTCACAGCCCGTTCAGGCCAGGCCGGACACGCTGGCCACGCTGTCCACGCTGTCAATGCCGTCCAACAAACACAGATGATTCTCATGACCAAGTCCACGAGTCTGACCCGAGTTTCAACCTGGTTTCCGCGCTGCGCTGCGCTGCACTGGCTGGGCCGAGCCGAGCCTTTAGATTGCTTGTCGTGCTTACGAGGACCCTCTGCAAGAGCTGCAAGAGCTGCAAGAGCTGCAAGAGCTGCAAGAGCCCGGCCTACCGCTCCAGGAATTAACTCATCTCATGCGCCGCCAGTCACTGTTTGTATCTGCTGCCTTGCAGAGTCTCGTCACAATGTCCACAAGTCCCGATCGCCCCTCAGCCCTCGCTCGGAGTCAAGTGCAAACGTCTCTGGTAGATGGGGCTGCGTTACGGTTTCGAAGTAGTCGCAACGTAGCCGCCTCCACTATTGCTGAGAACAAACAAAACATGCCTGACCTACAAAAGTATGTCGTCAAGCATCAAGCACAAGTCCGGCAGTGCACGCATCAACGGACTCTGGCTTCCGATTTCCGCTCCACTGCATTCCGACGCCTTTTAGTCGTCGTACATGAGACCCTCCTACCCTCCTACCTACCAACAGTGCAGGTGCGGAGCAGATGCAGTTTTTGTTTGCAACTTGAAACAGACTGGACTGGTGCAAGACGTAGTTCGAGCGCAATAGAGCGCACTGTACGCTACTGTACGAGCACAATACGTACCATTATCCATCCTCCTTCTTCTTCTCTCCCATTGTCGGGTAGTATGTATCGCGATCATGCTGCTGTATCAGTTCCTCGACCTCTGCGTTGCGTGGCTCAGTAACTAAATATCCCTTACAGGACGCCTCGGCCAAGTGACGAGGTCTCACAAAATGAGACGAGCCTGCCAAAAAGAGGCCGTAATCCAATTTTTCTTTGGCCTTGCCTCGACTTCCCGATGGATGGTGGTTCCTGGGCTCCAGAATAATCTCGGGACGGCAGGGGCTTGTCTGCATTTACGAAGACGAGACTCTCCCTGTCCGTTAAGCCGAAAGGAGTAAATGGTAACAAACCACGACTTACAAAGCAAACAGCACATCCGATCACAAGTGACAAGCCTTTATCCGACTCTATACCTAACCGCCTCCTCGCCTCCAATTTAGTAACATTGCAGCTCTGCTTTGATTAAGGGTGCATGCATCCCTCTCTACTCGCTTGACACTTCTGCTAATGGTCAGCGCATCCGAGAGTCAATATTCAGCCATGATAGCACAATGATAGCGAACAGTGCTCCCCGGTATCTCCGTACAACTGCTCAAAAGAGCATGACCGACCGCATGCATTCACGACTCTTAAAGTTGGCCACAAAGAGAGGTCAGCACGTGACACTACAGTTACTACTTGCCCAATTCAATAGTTAGTCACGAGCTTATATTTAGGCTTTTGATTTTAGCGTCTTAAATTTCGAGAAGTGATCTTGCTCAAGTGGTGTATGGGTGTTTTAAGTTTGTTCCTTTCCTCTTCTGGCGGGATTTTATTTTTTTTACATCCATAACCGTATTGTTATAACGCATTATTACCTCGGCCATATCTAACTTCTTACCTACCCAAGAGAGATTCTTCTCTACACAGAGTAGAGCAGAATACAATCCGGTCTAGCAATTGATGCTAAAATCCCCAAAATCTCCACATCTGGCTACTAACATCCAGGGGCTTGCTTATACTAGATAGTATATCGAGACAATCCTACATCACCACTAGGTCATATTGAGAGAACCGCTCTAAAAGCCATTAATTAATTCGCCATTCCGCCTGTAATAGCAGGCCATCAAATAGCTCTACGGGTATCTTGAAAAGTACCACCACAGCGCCATCCTAGCCAGTTTGCCCTAACCCTCACATCTCACTTCTTGAGTTTGTACTTTCCTCCTGCCATTTCGAGCTCTCCTGCGGCCACTTTCCTGCCCAGGAACTCTTGCAACTCCTCATTACTATAGGGGAACCCGTCCACAATAAGCATCTTGAGCATCATGGCAATCTGCTGTAGTGGCATCTGGGCCGCAGAATTCGTCAGCATTCCCTGAATGAACTGCCAATACATTTGCATTTTCTCCGAGGTTAGATCATCGTCTGGCATTAATGCTGCATCATCAGAGCTGGTTTCTGTTGCGGCAGCTGCCGCCGCAGCCTGCGCATTTGAGCGCTCGCGATCTTCTTTGTTGAGAGTCTCGAGAACAGCATATTCATCTTTGTGGATCTGGTGGAGGACCAGCTTTCCAACCCAGAAATTGAGGGCATTACGGACAAGGAGTTCATCCATTTCAAGGTGCTCAACTAGCTCATCAACGCTACGTGACAATGAATCATCACCTTCATGGTCGCTTTGGAAAGCCCAAATCACAGTAGCTTGCCAGGTGTGCACTTCTTCATACACAACTCGGTCGAGAAGCTCGAGCTCTACAGTTGCTTGACCTAGAGCATGCAACCAGGTGAGTTTTCTTGCATTCTTCAGGGACTCAAATCCTCGCTCATAGCGCTGCTGGAGTCGAGCAATGTCATCCGGAACACGGTACTTCTCATCGTGCAGCTGTGGCCAGAAAAGTCGAGAAAGGATCTTGGCATGTAGTGAAGGCTTCAGCAAGCCTTCAGGGTTTGTGTTCTCATCCTTCATTGCATTGGAGTTGTCCATGGCTACTGTAATTTCTTCTTCGCTTGGGTCAAGCTGCTGCGATCTTCTGATGACTCCATCCACTCTACGAGAGTCTTGAATATCCTTGATCATGACCTCGCAACTCTGTAATGGTGCTTCACCAAACCGAGTCTTAAGTAGTTCAAGGAGTTTGATCTGAAATGAGTTAGTAGGACAATATAAAGACATTTATAGTATGACGACTCCAAACCTCTTTCTCGAAATCGCCCTCATGCTTTAGCAAATTTTCTCCAACAATGTTCTGGAACTCTTTGATAAAGACTTCCTGAGACCCAAGAACGCCAATCAAAGTTCCAATAATGTCAGCGCTCTTTGATCTTTTATATCCAGGTCCAGCATCGACAGGATCTGGCACCCAATCCATGTCACTCCAGTCAAGGTCTTCATCTGATCTTTCGGTCATCTCCTCGTTACCTTTGTTCAACAAAATAGCAAGTTCTACCAGCCTCTCGCCACCAGGCGGGATAGGGGTTCCAGAGGCATCTTCCGTATCGGATAAAAGTCCAGTAATAATAATCCTAACAGTATCCTCTCGAGAACATAGATAGACCTGCAAAGGATACGCAACGCGATCTAAGAGTACTTTCGAATGATCAAGAGAGTGGAACGACCAGATCATGGATATGTATGTGCGTAAAATCTGAAGAGTTGAGGCGCCTGGATGGAGAAGACGCCTTTTTAGATTAGCAGAGAAGACATCTGTCAGCTGAAGTCGCCGCTGTGGGGTCGTCACCGCCGTACGAAGATCATCTAGCGCCCCCATACTGTTCGGCCAGTTGATCACAATGTCAAACAGCTCGGACGTTCGAAGGCTAGCTAACCGCCCAATACTCATTTCCTTCCATTTCTCCACATGATTACACGACACCTCTGTCTTATCCAATCTGCCTAATACCTCCACGGCCAGTCTAGAATACTTGTTCTCAATCCACTCACATAAATCCCTTACGCATTGAGACGATGATGAAGGATTGACAACGCGTGGTAGTAGCGAGACTTCATCGGACGAGCCGAGAACCCCAGCTGATAGGCTTTTCCGGATTGCATATTCTTTCCTATTGGATAGTGATGTAGAATTGGGTGGTGTCCATACCCGGCTATAAGTCCGTTTAACATAGCTTGACATTGCATCATTCATGAGCTCTGCAAAGATGATCTGGAACCTTTCCCCACCCAAACCAACATTGTGAAGAGATTCAACAAGTGATAAGAGCTCACGTCGGGCACTGTTTCGCGCAAAACCACTTGGGGCTGCTTGACTCTCATTCGGACGTTGTTGCTCATCATCCATAGGAATTTCAAGGACGATGTCAATCTTCTGGCCTAGTAAATCCTTCAGTGCCTTAGATACGGGTTCCGACATGGATTTGCTAACAAGAGCATGAAGGTCTCGACGGAAATTTTGGATAACAGTCTTGGAAGAGTGAGGTTTCAACGCGTCAAGCTGTCGAACTACCAGAGACAGTCCATTGATATACAGACCGTGAGCCCGATCCAAAATCTGAACTGTATCTGGCAAGACACTTCCCGGTTGAGACGCGCCACTCACTTGTGAAAGGAGTGGAAGGACTTTGTGCAGAAAATGGTAGCGGACTTGTTGCGAATACCACTCTATCAAGTCTTCCCGATGTGAGGCATGGGGAAGACGACTATCGGTGTCGAGGACGTCTCGTAAGGCATTGTCAAATGCTGGATCTACTGCAGGCAAGGCACCATCGATAGAACTTGAGCTGAGCTGTTCCAGAATGGGAACATCGGCCAGGCTGGACAGGGCAAGATAGCTGGTTACAGTATGCCAGGACCGGTCCCAATCGACTTGATCTTTGACATGGCTAGATGGATCTCGAATATCAGATTCCTGAGCTTGCGTACGGTCATGTGAAAAGGCTGGCGGTCCTCCAAAAGCTTGGCCTGGTCTAGTGAAGCCAGTGACGGGGGTTGCGACGGGCGTTGGTTGCGACAGGATATCCGAAGCCTGCTGGAATACGGAATCGAAGACACGTCTCTTGCGAGCATTCAAACTAATGCTCGTCATGGCCGTCACTTATAGAGCAACCAGACTGACAAATGACAGATGCACATCCCTAACACGCTTTATTCATACGCTGTTGTGGTCCTAACATACGGTTTTACAGTTGCAAGTCAATCAAGGAAATCGCGAAAGAGGTACGCGATCACGTGCCGATAGCCTAAAAGATAACGACTAGCCAAGTAAATGTATAATTATTTATCTGTCGACCTCGGACAGTCAAGATAATTCGCGGCGCTTCCAACATGTAAGCAAGCAGGATCATACCCCGCCAGATTCTAACACCTCGTGATCAGATACTCCATAGAGCTATTGACTTTTTGAACAATAGGGACATTGCTTTCATCTGACAGTTATACCATCTTAAACATAAATATGCACTTTCATTCATTCAGCCCTTGGATATAATCTCGTACCTGGGATGGCTCTTCATCTTTTTATGGCTGATTTTCGAGTTCTAAGTCACTCTTCATATTCTCATATATCTAGTCTCACACAACGTTTACGAAATACTCGTTCTCTACTCGCTAACAGGGCTTTGTATCCATGGCTCTTGGTTCTGTCGAAGTAGTAGGTGCTTGTGCTCGGATAAGCAAGTATTGGACTAATAATTAACGCCACGAAACTGGATGGAGCGGATCCGTTGAACATGCCTACGCTGAGATCGAAATATGTATGACACCAGAAACTCTTATACTTTAGCTACAAGCAACTGGTATGAGCCGCAGACCGACTGGTGTCCGCGGCATCGTTGCCTCTCCGTACGAATTCAGAGCCTTGCTTGATATGTATTATCACAGCCACATTTGAAGATCGTAATCGCTGTTAGCTGCTGACATCTGGTAAAATAGGAGCTATTAACTAAGGTTAGACCGTTAATAAGATGTTAAAAACTCGATAGTGTTTACAGTCTGCATATTTTTAGTTGGAGGCTTCGACAGTTGCCCGAAGGCCATCTTCTTGTACAGTGAGAGTATGAGCTTGGATTATGACATGCGAGCTATCATGCCTGGTGTCTTGGAACATATGTTAGTTAATGGGAGTTGTTACGAGCCTGTATACCGTAGATTGTCTTGGATGACAGCTTCTGCTGATATGTGGAGGCTCTGCCATGGCTATACTGCACAGAGTAATTGCGGTTCTTGATGCGCTGTTCTCTGCGGACTGTGCTTCGTATAGAGATGGACGATGGGGGAGCGTTGCTATCATGTGACCTTTCATAATTTCTTTCAGTGCGAGTTGAGGTCTTGTCCGGTGGATCATGCCCTAAGAGATTTCCTCAAATTCTTTGAGAGCCAAAGGGGTTGCTTTGTTGGTCTCGTCTAGCTGGTTGAGTAATCCTTTTGTGGTTTGATTACTCCGCCACTTGTCCAAAATACCGGCTGGGGTCCACATTGTTTCTTCGCCGTCTTATGTGTCCTTTCCGGCACCTGGGCCTGGCTCTTTGTTAGAGAGAAATGGTCGTACAGTGGAAGAAATGGACTCTTGTCTTCGGAGCCCCCGCTAGTGCAGCTGACGAAGGAGAGGAAAAGGAGAATCGAGCGGATGCCGAGGGGAAATCATCTGCCGAGTCCTGTTGCACAGGGCCTAGTTGTATTATTTGATGTGATTATGCTGGTGAGAGGGGCATGTATGTGAGCGTAATTGTAAGATTATAGCATAGTATCGGCCTGCGGGATTTCTTGTAGCATTCGTAGAGTCCGGTATAGCAGTCACACCGTGTAATTGCACATGCTAATACTGTAAAATCGGAGAGCCGGAGGAAACTGAATATTACGCCCAATAAAGGCCGATAGCTATTATTGTCGTTGCTTTCACTCCAAGCCTGGTTGCTGCCTGGGGGCTGAAGATGTGTGTATGCGCAAGGAGGTCCATGGGCGTACGTACGTACGTACCTGTGTAGATCGACATCGTACCGGAGACGAGACAGAACGAAACATCTTAAACGATCCCCAGAAAAGTAAAAGTACGCGATCTCTTGCTCTAAATGTCCAAGAAGTCCACTGCGCCGCCACTCCACAAGACGGGTATCACCACAGGGCTGAAGAGGAGAAACAAGAAAATCGGGGAGAAGAAGTCAGCCGCAGCGCAGTATCACCATGACGCTCCAAGAGGACGTTGAGCCCTCGCAAGCCGCGCCAATCAGCTGCCCGACCGCGCAACCCTTCAATCACACAGCTCCATCACCCACTTCCTCTCGGTGTCGCCCAAGTCCGTCACATCTCATGCGCGCAGTCAGGTGAGCTGACGGCATGAAGAGACGAGGGAAACAAATCCGCGCCGCACTCCCAACATCCGGGGAAGCAGGCAAATGCCGGAATGGAACGCCCGTCCTGGGCGGTTGGGGTTGGGTGGGAGGGGGAGCGAGGTGTGAGGTATCCATACTGCATGCCATACCATGCCCATACCATGCCCTACAGCAACATCGACAGCGACAGCGACAGCAACAGCAACAGCAACAGCAACTCGCTCTTTTCGCGAGGCGAACGAACGAACGATGCACACCCTTCGAGGCTGCATATCCGAAACGTCACCTATCGGCTCGACGGGGGCGGCCTGCCCCCAGCCCGAAACCAGACATAATTTCAATCGAGCCCGACCCGGCCGTCGCAGGGACAGACTCTCCTGCCGACCCTCGGTATCCTGCCGGATCGATGGCGCGAGAAAGAGAAGAGGAGGACAGGATGAGAGCGGCAGAGTTACATCCGTCTGCTCGAATTGTTTTGCCCCGTGTTTCCTTCTATCGACGGTTCTTGCTAGCCTCCTGCCCTGCGAAGAAACATCGAGGCCATGTAGTAGCGCCGTGTACTCGCCGTGGACTCGCCGTGGACTCACCTTTCCTTTCAGCTCGCGGCGTAGCTAATGCATGGGCGCTTTTGGTCTGCACCTGCTGCGTTTCTCCACCGTAGAATTGAAACTGAACTGCCGCGAAAGCCCTTCGTTGTTTCTATTTCCATGCCAGGCTGTGTTGGCCTTGGCGCCAGGCGCAGCCTCTAATCATGTGATTCATGGTAGCCGGTGCGATGCAAGCCAACCATTGAACCAATTACCATTCTTTATAGAATGCTTATTATTAAAATGTTTCGAGTTCCGTGGGATAGCTTCCAGGCGGTAGACTTTATGCTATCTTTTGCTTTTCGAGAATTCGAAGTTCCAAAAGTGGCATATGCGCTGTCCGTGACAGCAGCTGCATGCCTGAGAAACACGTAGCGCAAGGTTACGAGAATCGAACTCTGCAATGTAAGAGCATATCTGCAGAGAAGGTGAATGTGGGTATATTGATAGACCTTCCCGTATCTAAATCAGTGCTTCTAAGGCTGTAGAAATCGGTGCCGTCGTTAAGTCGTTAGTTGTTCACATATAGTATATACATATAATTTTCCATGCAGTACCGCAAAGTGAGCGAGTGTGGCACTGCCTTGTGCTAGTGCTCCCGTCCCGTCCTGTCCCAAGATATTCCTGTCCTTCATGCATAGCCTTCCCACCAATAGATGATCTATAGCCAACCTCTGTAGCCCAAACGCCTCGAAATGCTAGCCTAGGAATTCCTTCTCTGTTTACACTTTTCGTGAGCCATATGTCCGTTTCGTGCTGTGGTTCTTGTGAACTCAGCTCCGCATTTCGGGCAAGTAGGCTTCGACGCAACGCCTGATTTCTCCCTCTGGTGGCGGAGTAGATTGCTGAATGTTGAGAATTGACGCCCGTTGCAACCATGCTCCCAGCATTGCGGTTTTGGCCTGGAGTGAACCACTCTGACTGTATCATCTGGCGGTCCAGCACTTGGCGGAGGACTGCGGTAGAAATATGCCTGATCAGATGCAGATGACATTGAATGTGGTCGAGAACTGCTAAATGTCAGAAAAAGGCACCTCATCAAGAGAGTTTATATATACTTACGGATAGGCTGGAACACTCATTGATTCGCCTGTTGCAGATGAATAAGGCATGAGAAAATTGCCGGTAAAATCGTTTGGCATGCTGTACCAAAATTGTTAGTTTATAAGACCTATCTATTTTATCTACCGCGGTGACCTACATTGGGAAAGACGTGCCATATAGCACTGGAGAGGCAGAGTTGGACATTGGTGTAGGGCACGAAGTGAGATAGTTTTGAGGTGCCAAAGGCAGAGAAGGCTCCGCTGGAATGGATGTTGGTGCCATAGTCGAAGAGTAGTTTGCCATGGTTCCAATCGGTAGAAGATCCGGTGTCGTTGCCTGAGAAGGGTTATAAGAGTTGCTCCCAGATCTTTCTCTACGGATTCTAGTTTTGGACTCTCTTCGTGCTTGGTCTCGTTGACGCTTTAGTTCACGTTGTTCTGCAGTGTGCTGAGCCTGCGGAGGACTTGACGAGAGCGAGCGAGCGTAGACAGGCACCGAACTGCGATCATGGAAAGGATCCAACGTCCCAAGCTCTTGATTCCCAAACTGCTCGTTCATGTGAAAAGCTGAAGAAGTCAGTGGAAGGTGGATTAGTTATCGTGCACCATGACTTACCAGGCCAGGAATACGATGGACGGGCCCCGGGATCGAAGCGCGCATCAAACTGGATGCCGAGGGTACTAGACTGTTGTCAGTGCAAGGGAATAGTAACCATGGTGTCTAGCACGAACCTCATATTTGCTTGATCAAAATATCCCGGTGCTGGATTTTGCCTTGTGCTGAGATCGGGAATGAGACTATTGTGCTGTGGTCTTTGGAGACGCAGAAGAGGCGCATCAGAGGACTCCTCAGAGTCGAGATAAGACCAGTCTTGAGCAAGTGATGTTTGGGACGAGAGAGAATAGGCTGCGTAAGACCGAGGTACTGGACGGTCGAGAAAGGCTGGTGACCCTCGAGCTTCGGGCGTGAAATTGGCACCAGAAGACGGTGCAGTACCAGATGAAGGCGTCCCTCTTGAAATAGGAAGGCCGATAGTGGTCTCAGCGAGGTTCAAGGCCTCAAACGTAGATTCACCCACAGACACCTGACTGCTTGCTCTTGACCTGGACGGGCGTGAGTCACCTAGGCTTTGGCTGATATGATAAGGCTCCATGAGATGGAAGGAGAAGGGATAGTAGTATATGATAGTGGCACATACGTGTGTATAGCTTAGATACGAGCGACGGTCAAGCTGGGAGTCCAGTGCAAGGAGACGGAGGCGGAGATGGAGATGGAGACGGAGATGGGGGTGGACTTATGAAGTTGAAATGTGGTTCTGGGCTGTAAAGTCCGCAGGTGTCGAGCTGGTAAATAGGTGACGGTCCTATTTTGGTCCTTTGATATTCAGGAATCAGCATGGGAAGCCCTCGGCCTCCGCCTCATGGCTCAAGGGTAGCAAGGCTTAAGTAAGTAGAGGGAGGTAGAGAATAGAAGTTTGTGGCACGGTTCATGGGGGGTGGGAGACGGCCATTGGCCGGTCCCAATGGAGCTTGGCGGACTGATGGGCGGCGGGCAGAGAGGCATGCAGGATGCGGATGCCTGCCTAGCCCGGGCCGTCACGGAGGAGAAGCATTGGCGGGCGCGGTGGAAGCGCAGTGGAAGCGCAGCAGGGCCAGCTTACAGCGCTGCCATTCGAGCCAGGCGAGCCAGGCGAGCCAGTCGAGACACTCGAGCCAGCGCAGTGGAGGCAGTGGAGGCAGGCCAGGCAGGCCAGTCGAGCCGGCCGTGCCCGCGGTGCGAGCTAGACATGCCACGATGAGCACTAGCGGCGTCGTAAGGCTTTCCCTCTCCCTCTCCCTCTCCCTCTCCCTCTCCTTCTCCCTCTCCTTCTCTACGCCCGCCTACTCACCTAACTACCTCCCTAGAGAGAGCAGAGCTGACCTCGCATGGCATCGCATGGCAGGGCAGGGCAGGG
This sequence comes from Aotearoamyces nothofagi, assembly GCA_015345905.1. Lineage (NCBI taxonomy): Eukaryota > Fungi > Ascomycota > Leotiomycetes > Leotiales > Tympanidaceae > Aotearoamyces > Aotearoamyces nothofagi. The sequence continues at coordinate 896,534 of JADDTR010000003.1, read as the reverse complement.
CCTGGCACGGGCAACAGGGCAGGCATGGCCCCCGCCTAGGGGAGCAGTGTGCTTGCTGTAGGTAGGTACATATACAGTAGCTCGTGGGCTTCGATTCGAGAATCCTCCGACGTTTTGTACATCAGGAGACCCATGTTGGCCATCGTCACGGCGAGACAGATGGCCCAGGCCCCGGCAGTGCCGTGTATATATGGAGGGCACCAGAGGCGAGTATGGCGTGCGTGTATGGATGGATATATGTACTGGAAATACTGGATGTACTGTGTATACTGAGTGCACTGTGCAGTATGTACCTCCGGTATGTACTGTGCAAGTACCTACAGGATGTACCTGCTGTACCTACCTGCTCCGTAGGGCCTGGCTGCCAGGTGAACCCATGCCGTACCAGCAGTGCGTACCAGGTCTGGCGGCACCGTGACGGGGAAAACGAGAACCTGTCGCAGATCAGATCAACCTCCGCGCCCCCGTACGGCTAGGCTACGGCCGAGGCTAAGGAGATGCTGAGATGAGCGAGATACAGGATACAGGATACAGGCCCCCGGGCGAGATGGGCGAGATGCTAAGGTTTGGGCTAGCTGCCTCGCCGTAGCAACCGTGCCTGCCGTACCGTACCGACCGTGCCCGCCGTGCTACTGTACGTACGCGTGCTCCCGTACAGGTCATGTCCCGGACCAGCCACGGGCCATACAGTATCATCCGGGATTTGGGGAGACTGGAGCGTGGCAGCGTGCTGCCAGACTCAGGTACGGTGGCAGAAGCGGCGGCGGGTGCGCGACGGAGTGCGAGTCGCAGTCGCAGTGGAAGCGCGGTGATTGGCGCAGCATGCGTGCGGGCAGGCAGGCTGTTGGGGCATCTAAGTATAACCCAGCCCAGGCTGGAGGCTTAGCTACCTGGGTACCTGGGTAGGTGCCTAATGGAAGTACCTAAGGCAAGTACCAGGTACCTAGAGTAAGGTAGGTAAAGGTAGGTGAGGTAGGTGAGGTAGGTACATGCTATGCTGTACCGTACCATGTGTGCGACGGCCGGTAGGCGGTATGGAGGCTAGAAGCTGTAGCTTGTGGGCTGTACAGTATATGCCTTGCCTTGGCTGTAGCGAGTTAGCGATGCCTGGACGTACGTTCAGGCATGTGCCATATCGAGAAGTAGTACCCAGCACAGTGCAGACAGTGCAGACAGTGCAGACAGTCCAGGCAGTGCAGGCAGACAGTACATACAGTACATGTACAGACCACGCGAAGATCAAAAAAGAGGAGCGCCAGGCATGGCCAAGCATATCGAGCATACCAAACAAATCGCCGGGCCCAGGAGGTACCTACAGTACTGTACTTGTACATACCGCTTGTGTGTACAGTTATGTACAGTGCATGTACAGCAGAGAGTACTTGCTTGCTACTTACGTGACTGTTCCTGTACCTCGGCGAGCTGGTACGTTCTGCCCGCTCCGCCCACAGTACCTGCATCTACGCCCCCGAGAGTACCCGGAACACCTGTACGGCAGATAATTCACGAGGCCAAGCATTTAGGTATCAATCACATCACCCCAGTCAAGCTGGCGTGGTAGGCACTGAGCGAAGTACTGTACTGTACTGGACTGGCACAAGCGCACACGGTTCACTGGTACCTACTGCATAGGCAGGCAAGCCGAGTCTCCCCAAGTCCACCTAGGGCAATGCATGCACTGTACTGTAGCCCGTCACTGCCGCAACCCAGAAGATATGTATGTACTGTATATACCTTACTGTACCACTGTGGGGAAAGACAATTTGGTGTTTGCCACGCCGTCCGTATGTAGATGAAACGAACCCGCAGTGCCCACCATCCTCACTTACCACCTTGCCTAGCTACCCTCCAGGTTCCGAGCACCTCACCACCACCACCACCAGCCTCCATCCAGGGTCCGCCGTCGTCAACTGGCATTGTGCTACAGTACTGTGTCTCTCCCTCGCTCTCGCAACTAACGGAGCCACTGCTGAGGAGTTGCTGTGCAGCTGTCTCGCGAGTACTACCTGCCGTAGGTACATACGTTTATGTGTTAAGCCACCAGCCCTGCCACTGCCTGCCACTGACACTGCCAACTGTAATTAGAGTTAGAGTTGTTCCGCCACCGTTAACGTAACGTGGTAGTCTGCACTGTTAATGAGAGATAATGGGCTGATATTGCAGCCGGCGCGCCATAAACGTCTGGCTGAATGCTGTAGCCTGTACGCTGTACGCTGTACGCTGCAGCCTGGACGCTGCAGCCTGTCCGTTGTAGCTTGTATGCTACAGTGGCATTGCTGTTGCTGGTACTGCTGCAATGTGCTGCCACCTCTCCACGAAGTAAGGGATGTCACCAAGGGTTCCCCGTCTTGATAACCAGGGGTTGAAACAGAGTTGGAATGATTACGGAGAATGGGTAGACTTGCTTGACCGTCATACCAACCTTGGGCACACATAGCACACTGAGGATTACGGGTTCCGACGTGCGAATTCCACAGTTTACTCATTAGCGTTGCAAGCTGAATACTGAAGAAAAGACCCCCTATCGACCTCCAATCTTAAAACCTCGAGCTCGCAAGTCCATCCTGGTTTGGCCGTGCAAAAGGTCCAACTGCTCGGAGACCGAGCACGAGCCGGAATAACACCGAATCACAACATATCAAGTGCGTACGGAGGAGTACGGATACACAAGATCTTGCGAGCTCCCGAGTTCTGCTCCGCAGCGTCTGGAATCATGTCAGTGTCTGCGGAAGACCTCGCTCCGCATGCAGACAGCGCCATGGACTCTCCGTACAGCAGATGTGAGATTCGATTCTTCAGCCGCTGGACTGCCGTCAAGTGCCATCAAGTGCCATGGACTAACTCATTGGATGCTTTAAAAACGGCCATCTTACATGGCTGTCCATGTTGCACCGCAGTGTATGGCTGACGGCCAGGCTGGCATGATGGCATTTACGACTCGGATGGCACAGTCAGCATACGTAGTAGTATGTGCACACGGGCTTCGGTAGCATAGATCCGATCCCTTTAACTCTACTTAGACATAACTTTTGCACGGATTTGAGGAGGAGATTCGGCCACGGAACCAGATGTCCCCAGTGCAAGGCCAAACCAGGCTCAAACAGACTCTGCACCCACGAATAATACGGTGAGTTATTCTTCCGAACTAGACGAGCACAACAGGAGAGCACGGCTGCATAGCACAGCCGAACGGATGGAATCTCGGATTCGCATGTTGTTCGTCCATCATCCTTCGCAAGGCTGCACCGGCGAGGCACTGTAGGTAATCGACAGCAACATGCGCTAAGCTGACCGAGCCTGCCCCAAAAATACCTTCACGGTCTCTCGAGTCGACGCTGCCTCTTGGACGATCGCCTTCAACCATCAACGGGCCTCTTCTTAATTCGAAACAGAATGTCGTTCTCGAGTCCTCGGTGTCCGGTACTGCTGATCGTTCGATAATGGAGTCCCGTTGGCCTTTTACTGGATAACAATTCTCGGGGGCGGTGATGAATAGATTGTTATCCATATCCATTTTCCTGCAGCTTGGGAAGCACACATGCAACAGCCTCTGGGTTCTTAACTTGTTATATCCGTAATCCTGGCCCTGACCAGAGAAACAAGTTTGGAGAATCTGCTTGAGAGGACCTTCCTTATCGAGCAAGCTGCTGCAAGCAGGCCGTGTTATCCCAATCCGTCAGGGTTTCGCGTCACAATAACAATCACTCACTCTATTACTTCTTGTTCGAATTATGTATGATATGCTGAATCGCCTGTAGATCCATATCTGGCCCAGGATTACAAGTAAAGAGGCTATATGCCTGCCCTCTAAAGTCTATCGTCTATGTCGGACCTTGGCTCCATATCATGGACTTTTGGATATGTAGGACCTTCTAGCTTCTGTCTATACATATATGACGGAAACCGCGCGAGAATTTTTTTTAAAACTGCCCAGAGGCCTAACACGGTAGCACCATTTCCTTAAAATGAAATCCATAAGTATCCCTCTATTCTTTGATGAGATAAACCTATTACACTCAAAGTCTCAAAGCATATTGAGATGCGATCAGTTTACCAGGCTAATGACTTTGCTATACTATCCCCTCCACTTGAGTAATCTTGGAAACTACTTTTCGGATTGCCAGATTGCCGGCGACCAGATGGCCAGGCGGCTCGTTTACCATACAAAAAATATCTTAGAAAATTCCCCGGTTCAAGATTATTTGGAGGGAATAGTACTTCATGACCTAGACGCTATCAAATACCTATAGCTTTCACATCGACGTAAGCCTCAGGCATCAATGTCTCGCTCAACCGTTCCCTTACGCTTGGACAGTTTGGACAGGACGTTTCCCATGGCTTCAAGATACTCGTCTTATGGCGTTAGTGCAATAAGGTCTTTTCATTTGTATACTCTGAAACAACGCACTGGTGTCTCATCGTGGGCGGCCGCCACGATTGCAATTGCTTTGTATAATGCGCATAGGTGTTGAAGGTCCCATTCGAGGGTATATTCGCTTCTACGCTCTCCCCAGATTCCGGAGAAGTACTCGAACCCACGCCATTTCAAGCTGTCATGAATAGTAGCCTGTCGATTTCCGATCCGAATTCTGATAGCAGTGCATCCGAGCTCGAAGGAATATCTGCGATAGACGCGAGGCGACTATACTGGTGACGCCACCAGATGAACTCCAAGTGCCATCGATGGGCTGACTGCAACAATGTTGGACTCTGTAAATAGTGATAGAGGGCTTAGTGGTGAGGCAACGGTGCGGAGGAAGATCTCGAAATTATTAAAGGAGAAGGAGGAAGAATGGACGGCAGTAGCTCAAAAGAAAGGGCCTCTCCAGCTCTTGGATTTACCTATGGACATCTTAAAGGAGATTGTAAAGGAGGTAAGCTTCTATGAAATCAATTATCATTACTGATTTAACTAACTGAACGGTCCTGTAGGTTACACATACCAACGACCTTACCGCTCTCGCTCTCACTCATTCTGCTCTTCACAACCTCGCCATACCTCATATTTATTCTCGGTTTGATATTGTCTGGCCAGACTCAACTTCCACATCTGAATCTCGGACGGGCGTAGATGCACTGACATACGGTCTGGCAACTTTGGTGATGGGACAAGATGTTTTCGAACAAGGCTCGATTCATAATACGCACTTATCCCAATCAAATGGGCAATCATTCACATGTACGAAATGTGGTTCTCGAAATTCGTTTGGTGGCTTAGAAAGTAGTGCCCTTGTGCAGAGGCGGCTAGGGAATCACTATACCCAGTTCACACGGAAGTTTTCTCTGGGCAATGGGCCAGCAGAATGGGTTCAAGAATATATGATAACGAAAGAGAGCGGCAAAATGCTAGGCACGCTAGTAGCTCTTGCTGTGGCGCGGATGATAAATCTGGAGACTTTCATATGGGACATGCCTACAGGGGTAGTGAGAGATGTCTGGTTAGCCCTGTCTTCTTTGCAACACAAAAGTCCCCTAGGTGAATGCCGTCTGGAACGCGTTTTAGTTCGATGGCACGACAACTCATTTGCGGAAGAGCCATCCCCTATAGGAAATAATTCAAACCCGACTTCACCAGTACACAACCTAGTAGGAAGTGTAGTGTCACCAATAGGTATAATGATACCTGATGACAATAGCACAACATCTCAGAGCTTCGATATGTCAGGAAGCCACCATGACTCTCATAATCGCGTGGAGTGCCCTACTCTGTCTATATTGCCACCATTAAAATCACTGAGCGTTTTGGATATCGATGAGCTTGCATATCTGGATGAGATGAGTATCCTGATTGAAAAGTCAAAGGACATACTGCAGGAGTTACGAGTGGGAATCTCTAAGAAGGCCCACGCTCGGGAATTCGTACTTGCATGGGACGGGCCGGGCCTCCAGCAAGTGGATCACAGTGCCAAATGGACTGGTGCGCCAAATAAAATTGGGGAGAAGCGATTGGGAGGTGTCTTAGGCGTTCTATTAGGACGAGTATATGATATTCGCAAAAAATCAAAGCTGTCTCTACGTCCTAAGCAGTGCACACCTGCAATAACCACCGAGCACATTCCATCAGCACCAGCCGATCCACCTGCAGCTTCGCAACTAGCCCACCATGGAGCATCTGTTGAGGCCCAAGATACCAATAATGTCGAAACTGCACAAGACATTGAACCTTCTGAGATAGTGGCATCGCCGTCCATAGTTTACACCCATGCTTCACCCTCTAATGAGGAAGACGAACCCCTTTCCAATGACCCAACCGACGCTGAACTGAACGTATCTTCGAACATTATATCACCAGCCGTGGAAATACCCCAGCTTGATCTCTCACAAGTCCCGAACCTAGTACATGCTCAACGACAAAGTCCAGGAAAGGTGCCCTTGCAAATGGGAACGGATGAAGCAACCTCAAAGGATAGAAAATACCTCGATGGAAAGCTGAAATTGCGAGTACTGGAGTTAGAGCGAGTACCTCTGTCAATAGTTGTGCTTCAAAAAGCCTTCGACTGGTCAATGATAACGTCGCTCACGATTCTTGATTGTGCATATCATGAAAGCCTCTGGAAAATGCTCCGAAGGCATTTTCAACCTCAAGTCAACTCAACTTCTGCGACGGCGAACTCTTCCTTTGTACGACACACCATATCTTCGACTTTTGGCTCAAAATCGAATGCCATACCTATGGACTACCAGCTGAATCTGAAGAAGATTCATACGGATGTTGCGACCCCGGCACTGGTAGCATTTTTGAAAGAGACCTTAGCACCGAACACACTTGAGGTGCTGTTCCTGCAAGATCGACGAAAGACGACAGCATCAACTGTAACTATCGATGCTATTTATCGTGGACCTTTGCGACGGCATCGCCGGAGTTTGAAGAAGCTACTGATTGATTCGTCAGACAGGATACCCAAAGGCCCGACCTCTACAGACAGTACGCGGTGGAGGACCTGGGTACTGACTCATGACGTTCTGGCATATATCACAAGTGGAAGTATGAGCAGTCTCAGGGAACTGAGTGTAGCTATTGAATACAAGGATTGGGTATGTCAAAACCATTCAGGCTAGTGTCGTTGTCCTATTACTAACCACCACATACCATATTTAGCACTTCTTCCTACGCAGACTTCCGCAGATCCCTACTTTGCGGTCACTGAACCTGCCTTTTATAGCGGACCACGTGACCCCATCATATGATCCACGAGAACTGGCATTACAGGTGGTTGACATGGTTTTCTTGCGCTCCGAAATTGAGCTCTGTTATCTAGGTGTATCAAACAAGTGCTTCGAGATCTTGGAAAACAGACCTCATGATGAGGCTCGTTCATCACTGGATCAACATGTGAGCGGTATTAATGCAGAGCTAGTTGATCATTCTACGGACGACGAGGAAGATGAAGATGGAGATGGGAGCGATGAAGAAGTGGACGGGGAGGGCGAGGAGGATGAGGAGGACGAGGAAGAAGAAGATAATGACGGAACAGCCACTGAAGCCGTCGAAGCTGATGGGGTGGAATATGATCATTCAGATCAAGGTGACTCCGACATGGAGTCTGCTGGAAGTTCCGAAGATGAACGGTCCAAGATCTCTTTGAGATTAAGAGAGATATTGTTCTATGACGACAAGGTGGCTATTTTTAAGGCCAGGCATATGAGACTTTGAGAAAACTGGCGTCTAAGTAGATGGCTATTCTGGCGTACTGAACATGGGGGAAATAGCGTTTGATAACTGCATACTGGTAAAATATATCTGGATGAAAAACTCAGAATAGACTGTACATAATGGCGATCGCAACGAAGAAGATATCCTTTATTTTGATGTGCTCAGCAGCCTTCACTACTCTCAAAATTTGATGACAAGTATAGTAAGTTGCGCAACGTAGTTACTGTGTGTGAACGACCCATAGATACTGACATATTCACAGTGCTGCCTAATAATGTCTCAAATCAGTAGCCTGAGGTCCCCTTGAAGCCGTATGCCCTATCACGTATATTTGATACAAGGTTGAATCTGGGCCGCCGTAGCGAACAGCCAGGCAATGCATGGTGAGGTCAGACGCGTTCGCATCGTCGTGAATCCTAAAGCACACTTCAGGGCCGCATTAAAATCTGGCTTCAAGAATACAATAAAATAACACGTATAGCCACACGTATGCGTTATCTGTCATCTTTACATTCGATCATGAAGATCTAGGAAGTGCAGGCATAGCTGTTCATTACACCGCAAGTTGTCTTAAGGTACCCGCTCCCCCCCCACCTCATGAAGAATGCGTCATTTATATTCTGGCAGCGCAACTCAACTCTGTACTGTACATACATCACCTACTTGCTGCATACTATAACACGCGCACCGATAGCCAACATGGCAGCGTTCTTCACCGATCTCGTGAATTCCATATTCACACCAGGGCCCACTCCAAGTCTCCTGGTCGCAACGAACATCTCTTTCGCAGCCCTACAGATCGTGCTGCTCGCCCTCCTCGTCGCGACATACAGCGTCCACTTCCTGATCCTATCATTCTTATGCGCCGGCCTCTGGTGGAGCATCAACTGGTTCGTCACAGAGCTTCAGATATCACAGGCTGCGGAGGAAGCCAAGAAGAAAGCAGCCGAGGCTGCAACTAGCGACAGCGATACCGAGGGAGAGACAGTAGTGGACACAGGCGGGACGAGCAGTAAAGACATAGAGGTCACGGAGGTGGCAGGGAGTCTAAAGGAGCTGAGGCCGAGGGGGAGCCCTGGAGGCAATAAGAGCGAGGCCAGCACGGAGGACGAATGGGAGAAGGTATCCGAGAATGGAAAGGACAAGTAGGAGGGGATATAGCATGTCTTTATGAATTCACGAAGCGTTTAGCACGGTTAGGGTTGGTGTTAGATTTCTAGAACAGCGATACCGGAATTTTTGGCGGGTTTCTCAATACCACTGTACATAGCGTTTTAGAGACACCACTCTCCCTGGGCAATCTTAAGATTATCTGCATATCCTGTGCCCGTCTTTATCTGGGTTCTGTGACGATTAGTCTTGATATAAGGCACGTGTTTGATCATATACATTTGTGCCTGAGGCCGCATTTAATTAGCTCTAGCTTCGCTCCAAAATGTTCGCGATGAGAAGAGCCTCACACAATTGCAAGGAGAGTCGAAAGTCATACGCGCCAGGACACCCACCGAAGTCCTGCAACCCGCAACTACCACATCCACACTGGCATTAACAGACGACCGCCAACATGAAGCTCGTCAGGTAAGCTGGCCCTGCTCAACCAGCGCCATCACAGCACAAGCTGAGCCGTTTTTCTGAAGGCTCCCTCCAAAGAATCCCGACTGACAATCCCCCCTGTGATAGGTTTCTCATGAAGTGCGCGAACGAGACAGTCACAATAGAGCTTAAGAATGGTATGCTCCCAGTTATGCGACTTTGTTTCGTCACGTAGAACCGCTTCCTAACGATTGCAGGCACTATCATCCACGGGACCATCACATCTGTCTCACCGCAAATGAACACCGCACTGCGCACAGTCAAGATGACGCAGCGCGGTCGCGACCCCATCTCGCTCGATACGATCAATCTCAGGGGTTCGACTATCAGATATTACATCCTGCCCGACTCGCTACCGTTGGATACCCTACTCATTGATGATGCACCGAAGCCAAAGAACAAGGCACGGAAGGAGGTCGCAGATCGTGGTGCTGTCAGAGGTGGACGCGGCGGACCGAGAGGAAGAGGCAGAGGTGGCTTCAGAGGTGGAAGTGGAGGCGGAAGGGGTGGTGGCCGTGGAGGTGGAAGAGGATTCTAAGTGTAATTTAAACGAAGGCTGGGGGGAAGGACATGATCAATTCATTGGGATGAACCTTGGGTTACTTTTAAGGAAGAAGGATTGCTGCTGTGGAGAATTTGCATGGCACACGAGCAGTTGGCGTTATGGATAAAAGTCAAACCAGGTATCTTGCAGATTAATCAGATAGTTGCATTTGTCCATATTTCCCGTCATATGTATGCTCTCATAAATCATTTTGTAACCTACTGACCCCTCCAAATCTTGATAATCTGTAACTTCTCCCATCCCGCTTTCCTGCCACTGCTTCCTACTGTCTCGACCCTCCATCCATCCCCCCACTGCCCGATCTGTGCTTTCACAACGTCTGGCTTGTTCTGTGCACATAGTAGAATATATGCAACTCCTCTGGTGCTAAGCGTCTCTGGAAGAGATTCCAACAGCCGATTCGTGGTCTCCATACCGTCTGCTCCGCCGGCATAAGAGAGAGAAAGCAGATGCGAATCATTCTCGTATGAGGACTTGCCAGCATACGCTTCATTTTCTCCAGCCCCGGGCAGGTCTGGGAGTTCAGGCGTGGGGACATAAGGCGGATTGAAGATCAAGACATCCACAATACCTGCCTGTAGCGGAGTCGTTAGGTCTCCAACGATATTGCCGATGTAATGCCCGTGAGACTTCCCCTGGCCCACCTGTTCTCGAGCGGCTATCTTGACAGTCTCCTCTGTTGCACGGCAGGCATGACTGTTTACATCGACCCCGAGGGTGAGGACATCGTTCCGGCCAAAGATGACATCTGCGTGCGCGTTGACAAAGGCGAGTACGACGCCCGACCCGGTACCTATCTCAGCCACTATCGGAGACGGCGAGGGACTGCCGGTGCTGCTCGCAAGACCCTGATGCTCTGGCGCATGAGGAGGTCGGAGCCCGAAACGTGACGTGAGGAAGGCCGTCTCGCCGGCGGAAGAGAGGGTGTCGAGCAGCAGATACGAGTCTTCGGCGGGCTCGTAGATGCGATCGAAAGCTACATGGCTCGTGTCGGGCGTGGGTAGCATGGCCTCTCTCAGGGGGGTTCCCAACCTCGATCCTTTCCCTGGGACCCTTGCTCCAATCGGGGCGTGCGAAGATTTCGTGCCTCGCCGCGAGGCTGAGAATTTCGGAGACGGGACCAAGCTTTGCCGAGCTCGATGACGAGCAATGATCACCCGTAGCCTCTCCCTTCCGGCTCTTCCTGTGCTGCATGTTGATTTGCTGCAGACGACGCAATTGGGATTTGCCATGAGGTTGCACCCGCGCTTGTTGATGGCGACGCCTACAGCGGTAGGCACGACGAGGGGACTGAAGCCTGCGCCGATGGCATTGTTGCCCCCGATTCCCCTATACAGACGACTGCTCCGAGCACATCGGAAACACCTGCCCCGGGATATGAGGCTGCTAGGGGACGAATATATCAAGAGCGAGTTTAGGGCGCACCGAGACGTGGAAAACCCAGTGCACATTGTACGTTTAGGACGCCATGAAGCTGCATCCCGAAAAGGCGAAGAGGGCAGCACGGGGCAGGGACGGGATGAGTTGCTAACTGGCAAACACAGATTGGATTCCTGACAGAGTGGCAGATGTACGCACAGAAATTGGAAGGTGACGAGTGGATTGGGGAGAGGATGGACCCTTTGAAAGTTGACAAGATGAGTGGTTCGTGACGCTCGTTTGCTTTCTAGAGCTACCCATCTAACCTGTGCGTCGTGCCAGATCAACAACTAGGCCAGCTCTACGAGCTGATGCAAGCGATACAGAAGGCCAAACAAGAGGGAAACGATTCGGAGTCATAGAATGAAACTGGCGCCGTGTGTATATATATCGGAATTGGGATGTATCAGATACGAGAATGGCATTTATGGGGTTCGCTGCGATATTAACTGCTGGGTCTGATTCACAATGTGATATAGGACTATGACGTGGTGGCGGTGAGTCAGTGGCTTCTGGGGCATTCATTGTGTATAAATGATAGCTGTATACCACTTCTCATTCACACAATGATCACTTTCACTGAGCAGATTATTCTACATCAAGCTCGCCTGCCAAGGTACTATTACCCCCCTCTTACAGAAACTGTCGTACAGACTCGCCATCTCCACCTATAGACTCCGCATATGCAGCCATCATGTGCCAAGCTCACTTCTTCAAGTCCCGCAAATGTGGCCATAAGTGGATGACTATTTCAGCCCCCTGCGGACCCGGAATGGGTTTCGATTACTGCCCCCTCTTCCACGGCGGAACTTCTACCGTGTCGCCTCATTCGCGCTGGTGGGCAGAAAGGGGCGAGTGTCCGTGGCACGATTTAAGAGGCAATTATGATATGAATCATATCAGAATGGTTGAGAATATCAAGCATGGAACGAGATTCGGGACGTCCGGGGTCAGAGGGGGGACTGGGTTTGATGTCCCGTGTGTTGTCATGTGATTCATTGAGGGTGATACACTGTGGATTTAATTCAAAAAGTATTCCTTGTTTCGATAAATCTATACATCTACTCTGCATCTAATGGGCACACGGGTGGGTTGTCGTTGACTTGAATCCCGCCTCTCTTCTTCTCCGCCGAGTCGTGGAAAGGCAGCTTCCATCCTCCCTCAGACTCTGGCGTCGCCAGCCACAAGCGCATCAGGTGTCTTCTTGGGGCTGGTGGGGCGTAGTCCTTATACGCTGTGCGGGCGTGGAACAGCGAGTTACCAGACCCCAGGAACTGGATATCGCCAATCTCGAGGATCATGTGCAACCGCAGACGGTGGCATGTGTCTTCCAAGACCTGCGCAGCCTCCCGTTGCTCGGATGACAATGCTGGGATTATACCTTTGCTTGAGAAACGGTCGAGGGACTTGACAAAGTATGGATCCCATTTGGCAAGTACTCGAGGGTTGTCTCCGGTCTCAAGGTAGAAGACGCTGGTGCGGATATATGGTTCCTCTCCAACGCTCTCCTCACCCTTGCGGTCGAAATACCAAATCGGCTTCGTCAGAAGCTCAGCAACGTCAGGGCGCTCCTTCTGAAGCGTGTTCCAGACGTGGTGGGTGGAAACAATGTCAGACTCGCCACCTTCCAGAGCTCGAGCAATGCAGAGCAAGCCGACGATATCGCAGTCATCGACGTGGAAGAATTGACTTGCAGAAAATTAGCAATGATTTAATTCAAATAGAAGCAATAGAGATGACATACCGAGCATTTGTCCTGTAAATGCGGACTCTGTCAATCTGCGTTGGGTCATCGCCAACATCCTTGACATGGCCGAGAACATGTCCACGACTGTTTTGACTGACAAAGTAACCAAGATATGTTCCCAGGCCCATGTAGGCAACTGCAGATTTGTGATTGCCCCATTTCTCGACGGGGAAACCTTTGAATAGAATAAATCCTTTGCCGTCTAGAATCTCTTTCCGAATCGATCCCAGCAATTTCGAAAGGGTGGGGAGTTTGTAGGTTTCCTACTGCCGTTAGTTGATGTGTACCACTAGGCTGGTTGGCAGATTTACTTGAGAAATCCCGGTTAATGGGGTTCCGGCAGCAAGAAATTGGTCAGAGACTGTGCTCAACTCGTCGATTTCTTCTTCACTAAAAACATGGACCCAACGCTCTGGGTGGTCGGCATAATCCTCGGCCTTCCACACAGTAGGCCCAGTGATCTCCTTTGGGAAATCCGAGTATGGCCTCAGAAGATGGTATAATGGTGGGTGCTGTCCAGAAGTCTTGATCCCGTCTGGGAATATCTTGCGGTCCACGGCCTTTCTGCCGGAACTTTGCAGCTCGTGTGGAGGCGTAGGCTGGGTTTCAAGGAGTGCGGGAGCCATGTTGGAAACTTATAACGAGGAAGGTGGTATCTTTCGCTGAGAAGCAAGCGCTTTAGGAGAGAGGAAATTGGAAATTGGAGAGAAGGAAAGAAGAAAAGAAGGAGAGAAGCATTATTTATGAGGATATGATGATATGAAATATGAAGCCACAATTGCCCTATCACCTCTGGAATCCGAGTCTGCCGACCCCTGGGCTACTCCTTCTGGATGCCGAGCAATCGATGTGTGGAACTTGATAGCGAAGTAGTACTATACTGTAGTGTTCTGGTATTGCATCATTGTAGATCATTCTTGCGTGAGAGATCCAATCGGTATTGCGTGCTCGATGCTCGGGCTGCGTACTGCGTATTGCGTGCACCGTCCCCCGTCCCCCGTTCCCCGTGCCCGCTCCTACAGTCGCCGACTTGCTCCATGCCGGCAGCTCGGGTGCACTATCGTTAGTTCTAGCCTGACGAACGAGGGGTAAATCTCCAATCTCTAAGGCTACATCTCAGGCATCCAAGGCATCCTCGGGCCCCTACGCATTGTCTCTTTGACAGGTACGATAAACTGTCCGGCCTATGCCTGTTGCGGGATAGATCCGCCGATAACGATTAGGATCCTGCAAAAGCCGCCAGGCCACCCAAATTGATACCTGATTATATTCGTATCGTCAAAATTAAAAAATTAATGAGGTTGAAGCCGCCCAGTTGATGTTTCCGTGGCCTTCCCGACAAGCTCTGCCAACGTCGCCTACAAGTCTGGCAAAGAAACAGTACTCAACAAATCTGCTCAACATATCTGCAAGGCACGTAATTCTAGCAACGGTGGAAGGAACGACAAACTACGAGCGTCTGTGCTATCATCAGCTCTCAGGTTGGCAATCCCGATCGACAAGGCCCAGCAACCCCCCCTAACTGCTATTCTTCGAATCTCTTTCTCTCTGATAAGTCGAGCCTGTCTACTCTCTGTACAATCCTACGAATGGCCTCGATTTAAAGCAGTTGAAACTCGGACAACGATCTTGGCATTTTTGCCCGACAACTGTCTATAAGATCGAAATAGAGCCTGAAAGATGCCGGAACGCGTACATACTAAGTTCGATGAGACTAGTAGCGAAGCAGTTGTTGGCCTTGGTCAATACATTCAAGAGCTACGCAAAACCTCTGTAGCAGTTGCCGAGAAGAACGACAGCCGGCCGTCGAAGTCACAAAGTTTGAAGAGAAGCCGAGATGGTAGTCCAAAGGTAGCGGTGAACACCAATGAAACCTCTTCATCATCCACTGAGAAATTAGATTACGGGGGTGGTCAAGCTCTGAACTCCGAGACACAGACAAAAGGCGACAATCACACAAAGAAGGATAAATTTGCCGTGGAGCCGCGAACTTTCTATGCAGGCAGTAACCCAGGTGGCAACTCAGTAATTGGGGCTAGCAAAAATGGAGATATTAACACATCCCCGGTAACTGCGGCACCCCGCAGTGGTACTAACAAGGCAGCTATCAATGGACGCAAAGGCCTGATAAATACCTCCCCCAAATCTTCTGCACGAAGCGAATCAGCTGCTATGGAACCAAGACCAGGTGACCCAAAGCTTAAAAGAACAAGCCAACTGTTGTATGTAAGTAGGAAGAAATTGCCTATATGGACACATCAGGCGGATATCCGTTGGTCACTGCGACAGTCAGATGTCCTGCTCCTAGTCGGTGAAACAGGTAGTGGAAAGAGTACGCAGGTGCCCCAGTTCTTAACAACTGAACCTTGGTTTAAGCCTCAGAGTGTTACTGTAGTCGATAAGGATGGCCGGGACAAGAATGTTACTGTTGGAGGAATAGTGGCAATCACAGAGCCCAGGAGAGTGGCGGCTACTACGTTGGCTCGCCGTGTTGCATCGGAGACTGGCTCTTACATCGGAACTGCACACCCGTTTTCAAAGACAGACCAAGTTGGATACTCTGTCAGGTTCGACTCATGCGTGCCGCCAAATACAAAGATCAAATTCCTCACAGAGGGTATGCTTTTGCAAGAGCTGCTCCGCGACCCTCACCTTCGAAAGTACAGCGCTGTTATTGTCGATGAGATCCATGAGCGAAGTGTTGATGTCGATCTGCTGACTGGATTCCTAAGGAATATTGTCAGAGGTGATAAGAGCGGTAGGGGTGGTGTGCCACTGAAGCTTGTGATAATGAGTGCAACGGCGAATATGGAACGCCTACAGGACTTCTTTGCAGTAGATACGCACCTTGATAATGCTTCAAATGGAGAAGCTGTTGGAGACATGGACGGAGGTTATAAATCCTCGCAATCGGCATCAAATGGAGTATCTTTACCACTGATTACGGAGGGGAAAGAGTTGAATGGGCTTAGCAATGGAGGATTAGGTCACTTGGACAACCCTAAGAGCAGACGTGCTTCTAGTGCCTCTTATTCATCCTGGGACGGGATTGCGTCTGATGATGATGATGATGATGATGATGATGATGATGATGCAAACGGCAGCTCTGGTCGAACGCGCTTCCCAAGTTCTTTACCGGAGGGTCTCCGTACATCAGCTCAAGGCTTCGATTTCGACACAAGTCCCAGCCCACCTCTTATCATTTCACAACGCAATAGCGTCATGATACATCAAATCGAGGGAAGACAGCACCCTGTCAAGATTCTCTATACCGCTGAACCTGTTACGGATTATGTTGAGGCGATGTTAAAGACTATCTTCAAGATACACACTACCGAGCCAACACCCGGTGATATTCTTGCGTTTCTCACTGGCCAGGAAGAGATTGAAACGCTTCAGAAGCTAATTGAACAGTTCGCTGAAAATCTATCTAAGGATGTTCCAAAGATGAAGGTTATGCCGCTTTATGGACAGCTGGCAACAGAACAGCAGCAAAGTGCATTCAAGGCAACCTCAGAGAAGAATACTCGAAAGGTTGTTCTTGCAACAAATATTGCAGAGACATCCGTTACTGTTCCAGGAGTCCGCTTTGTTGTTGACTGCGGCAAAGCAAAAGTTAAGGAATATCGCCAACGCCTCGGATTGCAGTCACTTCTAGCAAAGCCTATATCGAAATCATCCGCCATTCAAAGAAAAGGTCGTGCAGGTAGAGAGGCTCCTGGAAAATGCTATAGGTTATATACTGAGGCCGAATATCTCAAATTGCCCGATGCAGATCGTCCGGAGATGCTTCGTAGCGACGTCGTCGAAGCTGTGCTGACAATGAAGGCTCGTGGTATCGATGATGTTCTATCTTTCCCGTTGCTAGACCCTCCTGATTTAGACTCCATGGAGAAGGCTTTGTTCCATCTCCATTCCATCGGAGCTCTGGATGATGATGGCAGTTTGAACGCGATAGGTAAAAAGATGGCTGGCTTCCCACTACCAGCAGCATATGGAAGAGTGCTAGTTGCTGCAGCAGAACCAGAAGCCGACTGTCTTCTAGAGGCCATTGATGTCATCTCTTGCCTCACTTCTGGTGACGACATCTTCTTGCAGCCGAAGTCTGAACAAAAGCGGGACGAGGTGGAAGAGAATCGGCGTGACCTCTACCGAAGGGAAGGCGACATACTCACCTACCTCACGACTATACAAAAATACTCCGGCGAGACCATTAGCAAGATGGGCTGGTGTGCAAAGCGTTCCGTCAATTCCAGTAATATGAAACAGGCTATAAAGATCCGCAGCCAGCTACGAACGGTGTGCCAGAGAGAAAAGATGATGAAGCCACTCCCCTCGGAACCTCAGCCCTTCACACCCCTGGAGCCGGAACGAGCCGAAGTCCTGCTCAAATGCTTCATGAAGGCATTCGTGATGAAGACGGCGTCGCTCCAGGGAGATGGAAGTTATCGGACTACCCAGGGGAAGCATTTGGTTGCCATTCATCCTTCGAGCGTTCTTCACGGCCAGAAAAAGGAAGCCATCATGTTCCTCGAGCACGTTTTCACGCAAAAGAACTACGCTAAGAAGGTCAGCGCAATTCAGATGAATTGGATCGCGGAGGCTGTTGAAATGATTTAGTTAAAAGGTAGATCTAGGTGCATGTACACCTTGTTTGATACCTGTTGTGGCCAAGGAAGGTTCTAGTCTAATACTGTTCCATCTATGGTGAATTAGACAGTGAACACGGGTTTTAGAATATACTTGGAAATCCCGTTGGCGCTTGGTTTATATACTTAGTGCAAGAAAGTTATATTCAAATATAATTATTTGTGACCGGCTCAAGCCTCAGTCTACAACTTCAATCACCTTGCCCACGAATCCGTCAAGACCTGCCATACCCTTTTGGCCTCGTTCTGACCCATAGTACAACCCCTGACCACCTCCTGGCATAATAAGTACTTGTGAACCCAACTCTATCCATTCACGATTCGTTATCAGCTCAAGTGTAACATCAGTGACTCCATCTGATCCGAATATTGGTTGCTCTGCCTCAAACCCTCTTTCTAAAGCATCATCAAGCCCAAAGATATCATCTGCTTCGTCCAAAACAGGCTCATGTGGTGCAAGCCTGGTAACTCTTGCTGTTGCTCGAATACTAGCTATATATATGACTACGAGACATCCCGTCGTAAGGGAATTGACATCCTCATCTTCGAACGATGCAGTGAACCCGCTTGCAGCTTGCAATGTTAGTCCAGTAGAGTCCATATGATGGCTTGGAATAGCAAGAACCATGCCTTTCCTAACCCGTGGTATCTGTGCAGATTTTCCTTCAAAGGGCTTATTGGAAAGCTCGTCTACCGGTGGGTCAAAGACAATGCCTATAGTACCCACTTGGCCTGCTTCAAGTTTGCTAACTGGCAATCGAAGGTTCCTTATGCTCACAATATGCGCAGTATACCATTCTCCCGTTGTAGCCGAAATTGGAACATGACTTTCGGGTACAAGCTCCAAAGATGATGGATGTGGTATTGATGTTGTGGAGGTGTTGAAATTAGAGCATTCATTAGAGGAGCTCCTAGGAGATGACATAGTATCATTCAGGCCTGTTGGAATTCTCTGGTGATTAGCGCTATTGGTGAAGGAAACGTCAATATCTGCTGGAAACGGTCCAAGAACGATGGTGTCTCCTATTGATAGATTTCCGAAACGTAAATATCCAGCAACTACAGTCCCCAAATCAACTGTGCTGGCTGCAATCGAGGTCTGCATCGAATACGACGCGGGAAGAGCAAAAGTATCCTCTATGTGAAACAAAGAGGCAGGTTGCTCGGGATTCAAAGCAGCACCAACATAGTCACGTGAGCTGGGGGTACTAGGTATCGGCAACGCACACAGCAAAGCATGTAGCATGCGAATGCCACTGCCTTTCGCAGCAGATGTCATAAGGATAGGCACCACACCTCCGGGCTCATCAGTAATCATAGTTCCCACCATCTTCGCAACAGCATTTGCATCAGCTTCGGTTATGGATTCGAGATCTGATAGTAGAATATCTTTTGCTTGGTCGAGAGGTAGCATAGCAGGTACTCTTCCAGCGGCTTTGATTGCAGATAGAATCTTTGATAGTACCTGGCGGAGATTGTTTCGTGAAGCTAAGTCGAGTTTTGTGATGACAATTGCCAAAGGCTTTCTATAAGACCGGTTAGATTTAAGTGCGACAATTTTAACTTTCAAGGCACAAGCTAATGTCCAAGTCTATAAGAGTATATATGCTTGTTTAGATCGAAAACACTTACTCTAACTTTAGACATAAATCAAGATGTGCTTTGGACAGATCAATGCCGGCACCTGCCACGCCCAGGACCTCCTGGGAAGAGGAGGTACCACCCGCAGCACTTGCAATATTATCGCCATCATCAGCTGCAATACAGAGAATGGTCCAATGTGGAGCCCAGCCAACAAGTCCCCGTACAGTGGTTCGTCGATATCTTGGATGACCAGCTGAATCAGACACGAAAACCAGGCGTCCACTTTCAGCGGATGCATGTATGTCTGTCCACGATGTCACATTTCCAGTAGCATAGTTGACGACCTCAGCAGCAGTCCCGGTGATACTCGAAGGTTTGTATCCAAGAAGTTCCTGTGCTACGGAACTCGTTATACCAGTAACCAATTCATGACGATGCTTCAAAAGGCCCAATCTGCTTTTACCTCGCCCATTGTCAAGGGTAGTAGTTGATAATGTGCCTAGAAGACTTGACTTTCCTGACGTAGTAGGCCCGGTTAAAGTTACTCGAAGTTGCTCAGTTGATGACATTGGAGCTGTCTTATCTCTAGATGGCGGACAGGAGATTTTAACTGATTCGGAGACATTCTGAGGATTGACTACGGTGGAAGTAGCCGGGGTAGTATTTGCAGATAGACAGCCGCCAACGGTTCTGCCTGGGCTTCCTCTATGGCTGCTCAGATCAGGGGTTACCAAAGCTTCGGCAATCCAGAGCTGCGCCTGGCGGCGTAAAAGTTCTGGCTGACTTTCAGGTTCGATGCCTTTGCTTGTATCATATCCCTGACGGTGTATGTTCGATTCTAATGCATAACTTTCTTGGTGCCATTCACAATTTCCGACGACAATCATTCTAGTCACCTCCACCTTACAGCCTAAGCTGGCTGCCATGGCTCTTAGATTTGTCAAGCTCTCTTCCATTTCATCTTCGGTCAGGCCCACAAATGTTCCATCATCTGAGACGCCGATCTCATATAACGCGCCCCGGCTTGCCTCTAAGCCTGCCAGTAATTTACTAGGATGAGACGGTGTGTCTAGGCGAACTGCAGCTTCTGGCAACTGCGGCAGGACAAGGTCACTCGTGGAAGACGCATGATAGGGAGAAGATTGCTGTAGACGCCAGAGAAGCTGAGTCGTCAGTTGCTGGAGTCTGTTTTGTCTTGATTGGTTCGATGGAGCCGTCGTTGGAGCTCGAAGGTCTCTAATTTGACGAGTCTGTTGCTTGGATTGCTGAGACCCTGCAACTTCGGTGCCAGTACTGGAAGAGCTGTAAATTCTTCTCGGTCTGAGAAGAAGGTGGAGCTTGTATTCTGCCGGTCCAGTTTGAGGTTCGGGTTCAAGCTTGGTGACGTTATAGTCTGATAGTAGTGCTAATGGCGGCGTTTCAGCGTGTGAACTGGCAGAATTCCCATTGGAACCTGGAATTGGTCTCCCAGGATCCAGGTTTAGAGCGCCTCGTTGATCTGGAGTTGATGGAATGGAAGTTTTGACAGCTGCAATCCATGGTGAAGATGCCCGTGGGGGATCAGGATCGTACGTGAATATAGATGCCATTCCAAAAGTTCCAAACTCAAAACAGTTATAAATCCCAACGTTCTCCTTATTAAAGTCACCGCAGCGCTAATGGAGTTATTATATATGATAAATATCGTGTGTTCGTATGAGAATGGTGTATTCTGAATAACTGCGACAATAATTGAACCATTTTGATCAACAGAGCGCTTGAAGCTGTGGCGATTTGGTGTTATGTCTTCGCGTACCGTGCTCGAGCAGCGTGCGAGTTTAGGAATGCTACTTTGAAGTCATTGTGAGAATTTGCTGGACAGTGAAGCTGTGGATGGATGATGAAGGAAAGGGTAGGGAAAGCGGAACGTGAGCCAAGTACGTCGTACATATGGCTAACTTGTCACGCTTGTCATCAATGAATGACTCGACCGGCGAGTTTATGGGACAGCTCGGACTAGTGTAGGCGATAACTCCGACCCCGCCAAAACCAAACGCTACGGTATTTTAGGAACTTTAGCGTGTCGCATACGCCGCAGCACCTAAAACCGCATAGACCCGCCACGCCCAGCCTCAAACGTCTCTCGAGGTACACGGAACCGCAAGGCACCACATCACAAAACCTATAAGTAACCACGACCTCGCTCTCAGTACCCCCTAACTACAACACCAGACGGAAGAGCACTACTCCATTCGACATGAAGAAATTCGGCTTTGGCAAAAAGAAAGAAGGCGACAGTAGAAACGCCTCGCCAGCACCCTCGAATCCTTACGCTCAACAAGCGCCAGACCCGTATGCGGAAGACACAAACAAATATGCAGGCATGGGTGGGTCTGCATACCAGCAAGCAAAGTCAACTTATGGGCCGGGTGGACAAGCAATTGGTAGACCTACTGGGCTTCCCAATGGGCCTGGTCCAGCACGAGGGGGATACAGTACTCCTCCATCTGCAGCGATGAACGATAGACAAGCACAAGCACAGCCTGGCATGGCATATGGTGCTGATAGGTACGGTACTGGAAGCGGATATGGTTCTAACAGATATGACGGTGCTGCTGCTTCTTCTGCATCAAGAGGCCCGAGTGGATATGGGGGTCTAGGCCGGTCAAACAGTTTCGACACAACTACAACTGAGGACAACCGAGATGCTCTTTTTGGAGATGCAAAACAAAGATATGCTCAAAAGGCATCCTTACCACCAGCTAATGGGCAACCAGGAGGAGGTTATGAGGACCAGCCCAGTGGCAGTGGCGGATATGGAGCCTACGGTGAAGAAAGACAACTTACAGCCGAGGAGGAGGAGGAGGAGGATGTCCAAGCCACGAAGCAGCAGATCCGCTTCATGAAGCAGGAAGATGTATCCTCTACACGAAATGCCCTCCGAATTGCCGCCCAAGCAGAAGAGACAGGTCGGGCTACTCTCGCACGTCTCGGCGCCCAAGGCGAGAGGATTCACAACACTGAAAAGAACCTGGATCTAGCTGCAATTCATAATCGTGTTGCAGAAGAGAAGGCCAAGGAGCTCAAGACCCTCAATAAGAGCATGTTTGCTGTGCATGTCTCAAACCCGTTCACAGCTAAGTCACGAAGCGCTGCACGAGACCAACAGGTCATCGATAAACATCGAGAAGAACGTGAGGAACGTGATGCTACACGTCATGCTGCATTTGGCACACAACAACGTATGGAGGGTACCTTTAGAGAGCTACAGCCGGGCGACGTGGGCTATAGACCGAAGCAGACCTCCAAGGCAAGTCTTGCTGAACGATCAAAGTATCAGTTTGAAGCAGACAGCGAAGATGATGAAATGGAAAATGAGATTGATAGCAATCTGGACGCCTTGAGTGGTGCTGCCGGAAGACTCAATTTACTGGCTCGTGCGACGGGCCAGGAGGTCGATGAACAGAACAAACACATTGATCGGATTATTCAGAAATCCGACAGGGTCGATGATGGTATCGCTATAAATAGAGTACGTATATCCCTAATAGCGAAAAATTGCTCTGCCGAATAGCAGACAAGTTATGAGAAGTGACTATTGCTAACACTCTATCAGGCTCGTCTTGACCGCATCCACTGATTCGGTGAATGCGGGGTGAGATTGTCATTGAAGGCGTTTGAATTCTGGGAGCGGGTCACGTTTTGTAGTTCTCTGATTAGCATATAGATAATGGGCAGTCATTCATCTTCAATTGGCAGACACTTGCAAATGAGTTGAGACTAAAATGAACCGTATTGGGAAGCTTGTCTAGTACTTAGGTACAAAGGTCTGTAATGTTATCCCGTTTGGATAATAGCAAATCCTACATAACTTGTAGCGATAAAATATTAGATTTTCATCACTGACTCTGACCTCTACTAAATGCCACTCTTCTTATTTCTCTCTGACAGCGACAGGGCGAGGGGGACGCTGATTGGTCGAGGGTACGGGGGGGTGTTTCACGCCTCACTTCTGCCTGAAAGAACTGAAATATCTCACCTACGTGATCGTGTTTATGCTGTCACAGCTATATCGACGAACTGAACATCAATTTGCCACTTTTCGGACTCTTTTGATGTATAGCTTGTTGTGCCAATGGCCCACGTTAGACTCGAGGGCCTAACCTGTCTATCGCCGAGCGTAAATGACGGAACAAAACAGGCTACTGAGCCTGACGTGAACGTAATATTTGTCCATGGATTGAGAGGACATCCGAGATCAACATGGACTGCCAAAGGCTCTCCTAATATCACCCCTAAGGCTTCGACGAGCCCTTCTCCTGACGATAACCAGTGGCTATCAGTGAGATCAATATTTCGTGGAAAGTCTCGGCGACGCCGGTCTTCTCCAGTATCATCACCGGGAAGATCTATATCCCCTCATTCTGATCATGAATCGGCCGATGTGTTTTGGCCCGAAGACTGGCTAGCACCCGACACTCCCCAATACTCGATATATACCTACGGATATGATGCTAGTCTTTTCGATGGATTCATTCACGGTGCAAGCAAGAATAGTGTCTACCAAAACAGCAACAATTTAGTTATGGAGATAGCCTCAGAGATTGAGAACAACGTACGGCTCTCGATCATACAACAAATCATATTCTAAAGTTCAGCAGAAGCCCATTATCTTCGTAGCTCATAGTTTGGGGGGGATCCTTGTCAAATGTGTGCGTTTTTGAATTATTTGAGAAATCTGGAAACATTTGCTCATTGAAATAGGCATTGTATCGATCCAAAAACAGCCTGAACCGATCTCATCAGCGTGTGCATAAGCAAACAGCAGCTGTCATATTCCTCGGCACGCCACATCGCGGATCTGATATTGCAGGATGGGGAGGAGTCATGGCCAATATTATCAGCCTGTCTGGTATGACTGTCGACAAGAAACTCCTTCACTCTCTAGAAACTGGAAGCTATGTCCTCGACCAAATTCAAGAAGATTTTGTTAAAATGCTTCATACCCAGGATTTCAAGGTTCATTCATTTGTAGAAGGGCAAGGTTTATCAGGAACTAGAGGCTTTAGCCAAAAGGTAATTTTGAGATCTTGATATAGTGTTCCTAGCCGTAATTTGTCTCGTCATTGTGTAATACGAATTTCTTTCCAGTCTTTTTTCTACTACCCATTGTAGTAGTATTCCTATGCTAACTTATCCCTCAGGTTGTAGGCGACTTTTCCTCCAAGATCGAACACCCTCTAGAATCATGGGAAGTCATAAATTCGAATCACATGGAAATGACTCGGTACTTGTCAAGAGAAGATGAAGGTTATCGTAAGGTATCTAAGAGGATCAAGATATTTGCAGCAGAATTAAAGGCTGGGGATACTGCTGAGGTTCTATCGGGGGAGACCTTAAGTGAGTTCCTACACAACTTGTAGATGATTAACGTTAATTATATGTAGGGGAATTATCTATGCAAGAACGTGAATTGACAAGATTGCATGTAGCTGCATGTAATGGCGACCAAATCGGCGTATTTGAACGCTTGCTTGCCGCAGGTCCGCGTATCGAAAGAACTGATGGCACAGGGAAGACGCCGCTTCATCATGCCGCAAAATCTGGGAATAGTGAAATCGTCTACTTACTACTGAAAAACCGAGCAAATCAATACGCCCTAGATGACAATGACCAGACGCCTATGAACCTATCATCAGATAAAGAAGTACTTTGGCTCCTCAAGAACGGCTGTGAGCACACGGCCACAGATCTAAACGGAGACACATTCCTTCACTGGTTGATAAAGTCAAGGAGCTCAAGTACGCTACCAGCCTTCGAATGGGCTCTGAACCGAGGTTACAATGTGCACAGCAAGGATGCTGAAGATAATATGCCACTCATCTGCGCTGTAAAACGAGGATTCCGTGATCTGACACAGTTGTTACTCGATCATGGTGCCACTTTGAATATCAGAAGCATGGACGGTTACCCACCACTTATACTCGCAGCCCAGCACGGCCACCTTGAAGCTACAAAGCTACTTCTTGATCGGAAAGCCGATATCGAAGAAGTAGGACCCGGCAAGGGTCGAAAAGCATTGTTCGAGGCATCTACAGCGGGCCATAAGCTTGTAGTCAAACTATTACTTAGTCGAGGCGCTAAAGTTGATCAACGGGATGGAGATGGATGGACTGAGCTTGCTACAGCATCCTCTAGGAACCACCTAGAGATAGTGAAGATGCTCTATGAATCGGGTGCGGATGTCAATGACATGACGAATCCAACAAATAGACACCTTCCATTGCCTGAGGCTTGCCATTGGCAGACCACGTCTGTAGTGCAGTATCTGCTCAGTAAAGGTGCAGATGTCAATCACTACGGCAGGATGCATTGGGTGATGGGCGGAGATACCGTCCTCATTGCTGGGGCGCGGGCACATCGTTTCGAGGTTTGTAGCCTGCTGCTCCAATACGGGGCTGAGGCGGATTTTCGGGATTCTCGTGGAATGACCGCACTAGATGCTGCGAGAGAGAGTGGCGACAAGCGGATTGAAGAATTGCTGCTTTCATGGATGGCGAAGAGACGATAGGGCCTGTGGTTGTTTGTCATTAAGTATAAGAACCCACTAATGTCTCCGAACTTTTGGTGTTGGACTGGGAAAAAGTCTAGTCCTCGTGCAACTACGGAGGTTCCATGCCACATATTTACATATACTCGGACATCTAGAGCAAATCCAGCAGTAGCATCATGACGATATCTATATTCAAACTGAAATAGTTCCTAGCCTAGCCAGGATAAAACAATGGGCCGACATGAAAATCCCTTTCGCCATGCAGATAATAATGGCTGGCGCGCTATGCTAAAAAGCAATGATTCCTCTAGGATGAAACAACTGAAAATACCATAACCGCATCATCAAGGCCTCGACTTAATATCCAAATTGATCATGCTGATGCACCGGACATCGTCCCGGATGATTCACAAACCACTCCCGAATACACCTGCTATGGAATCTACACAAGCACTCTAGTCGAGCCATCCCAACACCAACCTCAAATTCTTCTAGACAAATCGTGCATTCAGCATCGTCAATGCAGTCTTTCTCCGTTGCTTTGTAAGGAAACATCCCAGTACGTCGAATTGTTCCACTGTTAGGTGAAACCGACTGCGAGGCTCCGCGGACAACATCCGCGTGGCGTTGCTCTCGAGCAGCGGTACGACCTTCAGGCGTATTAGGAAATACTGTTCCAGGTACAAAATTAGGCTGTGTAGCAGCGTCAGCGCTACTAGTGCTAGGTGAGGGGGTTATAAACGACGTGAGCGAAGTAAGTATTGTATGTGGCTGGGAAACGGGGACTTGAGCATTTGCCGATGTTGTAGTCTGAGTTTGTTGCTGCTGCGTGTTAGAAGGTGTTGAAGTAGTGGCAATAGGAGCTGGCTGTGACTGAGATGTGTATGCACCAGGACGGGAGGTATGGCCACTGTGTAAGGCGATTTGCTCCTCTATGCATTGGGTAATATGTAAAGCACGGACATCCTCAAAATTAGGCAAGTTCCGTGACGGAAGTTCTCTGTGACAAACAGGACATTCGTCCTCCTCGGCCATACGGGGGATAGGAGGAAGGGCCCGCGTAGCAGACGTTGACACCTGACTATGCTGATCAGATGGTATATCTAGCAAAGAACGGTAATGAGGTTGAGGGTTTGACGCCGCGCCTGCTGAATTAAACGAAACACTCTGATGACCTCTGATATGCCCACGGTTTGGATTTGAATGTGTTGACGAGGCATATTGACTAGTCCGTGCTCCTCGGAATGACTGTCCTTGCATTCTAGGATCCTGGAGGTTTGGATATGAGCCGGAAGTCTGAGCTATAGTTAGCAAGCTCTTCATTCCGTAAAATGAAACCATTGCACTTACAATGCCGCTGGCCCGCTGAGGGTCACTAGTAGCACTCAAACCACGAGAACGCAATGAACTGCCTTCTCGTCCGCGTGTTGGACGAAAGGGGCCTGCATCCCTTTCGAGATTGTTCATTGCCTCTTCACCAAATGAATACGGTCGGTCCCCAGCATTGAGGTAGTAAGTAGGCGGTGGTCCTCTTGGCCATTCCTCGCCAGATTGCGGTTGTGGAGGTATCGTGTTGGGGTCTGGAACACAAGGGTTGCAGAGCCTGACCTTCATACCTCCCTGTCTATCTGCTAAGCTTGACATATTTTCCGTATCGTACTGATCGGGGCCTAGGCCCACTTCTGAGAAATTTACAGTTGTAGGTGGTTGAACAATAAATTGATAAGGGATGGTAATTCGATGGGGTGAACAGGCATTGCACACAACTCTTCCACACTTTCTGGACATGTGTCAGCTCTTCGTCTCATGATATAGATAGACACAGAAAGCTATTAAACCAAACTTACCTGCAATGATGCTTCCGAATAAAGAAGCTGAACTGCGTCCGACAAATAGGACAATAAGTCACCTCAGCATCCGGCTGCCACCGCGGCAGAACAAGATCCCCGACCGCTCGCTCTGAGCGGGGTTGAGAATGGCTGCTCGATCCTTCCAGGCTGCTGTCCCTTATTGATAGTGTTGCTGTCTGTTGTTGGAGACTCGAGGATCCCGTAGGCTGGGCGGTTGCGCTTCGATCAAAGGTAATAGGAGAGCTATCGGTACTTGAATGTCGCACAATGCTAGTATCAGGAGAGACAGCAACGCGGTCATCTTCTATTTCTCCGCTATCTGACGGTCTACCATCTTCACTGCTCCCCGAAGAATCTGAGGAGGCATGATTTTCAGTCGGCGACTGGTTTTCCAAGCTCAATACCTCAGGTATAGCATTCGAAACATTAGTAGCATCTCTTGGTGAGTCACCTTCTGTAATTGCATCTTCTGTGTGGGATTCTATACTAAGCCGTCCTATATCCTGTACAGACGGGGCTCTCGATGGCCCATCATGCTGGTCTTCACTGTGGCC
Source organism: Aotearoamyces nothofagi (assembly GCA_015345905.1). Lineage (NCBI taxonomy): Eukaryota > Fungi > Ascomycota > Leotiomycetes > Leotiales > Tympanidaceae > Aotearoamyces > Aotearoamyces nothofagi. The sequence goes on along the minus strand of JADDTR010000003.1, from coordinate 868,387 downwards.
GGCTTCAGATATTTGTGGCAAAATATCTTGACGGCCCTCATGATCTAGATACTCATCCGGACTTGTATCTGTGTCCTTGTTGACTCCTGGTGGTTGAGCTGTTAAATTGTCCTCTGTGCCGGATATGGTGTGGCTTTCAGCAGGTCCTCCGTTCAGAGGGGTGTTTTGTTCTGATGCACTTGTTGGCTCAGTCGAATCCTGCTCGGCTGTATGACTTGCACTACCACCATCGTATAAACTCTCAGACTCGGTGTATTGTGGCGTCTTATGGGCATGGAAGGGTCCGCCCGCGTAAGCCTCGTCATCCATTGCTAAAGTAGAGTGTTCTATAGTGTTGATTTCTACGGCATAAGCCACCAGGGCTTCTGTTCTTCAGTCCAGGAGGCTTTTTCAATCTCAAATAGATCGTACGACAGGGTTACAGAGCTTCAACGATCCAGTCGGAGACTAGACGGCTTTAAAATGGGAGGGTAAAGGTTGACCTGTGACTACCTGCCCGCTCAGTGTCATGTTAGCAAAAGGCCATGCAGAGAGGAATATGGAGGAGGCTGACCAGACGTTGAAAACTGCCGTCAACTACAGCTCTTCCTGGTGGCCATGAAAGTATATCAAGGAGATAGTGGCCCTTCAGCTGGAATCAGGACGCCACACTTGTACTGATGTGCTGCGTCAGCGGCGGCATGAGATCTAAGAAGCGAGAAAATGCAGATGCTAGTCCAACAGTGTAGGACAATATACAACAACTCCGAGTGTTCCAGGGCTGGTTTCAATTAGCAGTTAGTGGGCTTCACGCGACATAACGCAAGGCTCGGGTCGGGGCTGTTTTGGTCCCTTATCAGCTTCATCCCGCCTTATCGGAATGCTACGGCTGCGCAAAGAAACCGCTGCCTCCACGGACAAACGCCGGAGAGCCGTACCTGCTTATGCTTATTGTCAGCAACCAAACCTCCTATCTTATCGGCCAGCGCAGGATGTCGCCATTTCGACGTCACACTCCAGAAGTTTTTATGTTCACAAAGGCGCTTTGATGGTGATGACAGAGGATAGAAGAATAGGGACAACGTTATGCTCCGTTTGCGACGCATCTTTCCCCTGGAAAAAGGTACTGTATGTGCCTTAATTACTTTCCTTGATCAGGTGCTCTCATAATCATAAGAGAACAAGACCACATAGCTGATTCCCAGCTTGTTCTGCAGGAGCCCTGTTATCCCCGTTATTATCTGCGGTGAATACTCCGCAGCGAGTCGTCCGTCAAGCCATTATACCACCTCTGTTTGGGGGCCACCAGGCGCACGTGACAAGACATTCCAGTGACATTTCCAGGCGTCCTACCATGGGGAGTACTGAAGATTGCCAACTCCCTTATTGGCAGGTGAACGTTCCAGTTGATGAACGGCCCACATCATGCCCTCCTTATCTTGAGAACGTCAACCAAAAAGACATTGCCATTCTCAGCACTCCCGACTCCGAGTATCACATCCTCACCTGGCCCGAAGTACGCGCTATCATCGCAAAAAACCGAATTGATCTCTTTCAGCGCGTTCCTTCTGATCTTCGGCGCTACCTGGCTTACAACTACGAGACGAAGCAAAAGCATGGCAGCGTCATGGAGTATGTGGTCACCCAAAAGCTTGGTTGGAAATTGCCCCTACAGGCGGAGGCACCGCCATTCCAGAATCCCGCCGACATAAAGATCACGTGGAATGATTGGCCGTACGGCATCGACAAAAAGATTGTGCATTTAGTAGTATGGACTAAGTTCGAGTTGGAAGATGACCCAAGTACGGGTTATTTAACAGACAAGGCACGAAAGGAGGTCGACGACTACGTGGATAAGACTTTTAGTAAAAGAGTCGGGAAAGAAAATGTGAGTGTTATACCGCTATCCTATCTTTGATGATGAATGCCAATTATGTCATTCCCTTGTAGGTTGTCTGGTTCAAGAATTGGAACTCACTTAAAAGCATCCATGCTGTCGAGCATTTCCATGTCATGCTCTATGACCCAGACCCCAAATTTGTCGACGAAATCACTGGTGGAGAGGTACGACACTTCGAGACGACTTGAGCTTATAGACTATGAGGGATGCCTGCGCTATGCTGATGCAATGGTGGTAGAGTGACGAGTCAAATCAACTTGCAATCATACCTCCAATCATACCTCACTTCAATCACGCGTAGGCAGACCTTCGCGTTTGCAAAAATAGACTTATAGACATAGAACATCATTAGACATTAGAAGGCTTAACTACAAGATGGATAATAGCGACTACATGCTGTTTTCTGAGCGGCTAAATTCTGCATTTTGAGATTTTCTTAGCCCTCCCTATGCACCTGTCGTATCCCCTTTATAATTCTCGCCAATCCAAGTATCAAGCCGTCCATCAAATGGGAATTTGAATTTAGGAGCATCATCCTTTCCAGCTGCGAGCCACTCCTCCGAAAGTACCTTCGCAATGTCATCGGCTCTCGGATCCGAGCTCCTGTCAACCTCAACAATAGGGGCTTCTGCAAAGGTAGTGGCACTAGGCTTAACCAGGGAGATCTTAACTCGGCTGAAATGCATCTTGGGCGTGTAATGATATATGAAGTGTTTGATGATCCGCTTCGCAAGGTGAATGGCCAAAGACTCTAGAGTCTCGAATGAGGACTCTTCCATGGACTGTTCAGAAATCAGGGAATGAAGATGGCTATAGGAATACTACTGGAGACTCACCTTCACAACGATCTGTTCTAGCTCATTGTAACGATCAGCGCCACTGAGGATGTAAGGATCAATCTCAACGCTCGCAACAACAAACTGTCTTGCCAGCCGCTCATTTGCGTTGACCCCAATCAATGTAGGGATTCGAATATCATGGATCTTCAGCACCGAGCGGTACGGAGCAGAGTCAGACGTCGTCAGGCCGGCCGGAAAGCCTCGGTTGGCAGTGAGGCTCACGCCTCCACTGAGTAAGGTGCCCTTGGGTAAGAACACCCTCAATTCCAGCTCCTGCAAAAGCTCTGCTGAGATCAGTGGAGATTTTGATTTGGCTCCTTTTTCCAGGCACGGACAGCCGCCCTGTATGTAATCACGTGCCAGGTGTGCCGGAGGAGCACCGCCTTCCATCGAGCTGCCGGTAAGGTATACAAATATCCAGTTCAGAAACTCGTACAGACTCCAATCCTTGTCGATGCCATGAAACCTTTTGGGGTCCTTCCGGTCAGTGCCCCGATTGACCAGAACCTTTTGGATCTCTTTGCTTAGTGTGCCGTAATGCACAGTACTATTATCGAGCTTGTCGCTTTGCGCGGCCGAGTCGAAAGTGTCCTGCAGCGACAGTTTTGCTGATAGTAATATTGGCTGAAACCTGTTGCAACGGCCCTTCGCATCGCTTTGTCCCCAGATATCACTCCCGACGAGAGCATTGGCAGAGAGGTTTCGGACCTGGATCACCGAGTGCTCATTGGCAGACCCGGCTAGTATCATTGCTTGACGATACTTGGAGGTAGGAAGCGGTCCTGTCTGAAATCTGCCCGGGGCATCCGGGCCTGGCTGAGACACGACATCGGCCATTTTTACTTATGTGCTTAGTCTATCTACAATTTACTTGAGTGTAGAGAAAACTCGATATTATTGAAGAGCGGCACTGATGACTCTCGGGGCTTGATTATCTAAAGCGGGCCGTTTTTTTTAGGCTGGCAGTATCGCTTTATCGAGACACCGGCCCCAGAACCCCATATCCAGAATAACCGTCCCTCTGTTGCCCCTAAATTCGTGTATGAAACTACAGAATCGCAGCCTGCAGGCAACAATAACTTTAAATATTCTCACGTTTAACAGTTCTTAGATGGCCAGAGGAAATCCATAGTACAGATAGGTCTAGGATTAGTTGTGACAGAGTTAAAAGTCTCTTATTTGCAGCCAATTAATATACGTAACGTTCGTTAATCATTGTAGATCCCCCGCCTTTAAACGCCTTCTTCATTGCCATGGCCTTTCCTGTTCCCAGTCCCGTTGAATTATCTTACCAGACAGTAACTCCCGCTAGAACCCGGAAAGATCCTCATCTACAAAGAATTGGCATTGCCTACTTCTTCTTCTTCTTAGCCTCTGTGCAAACAGGGCAAATCCAGGTGCCCACTGGCTCGCTCTTCAACCCCACGCAGCTCCAATGAAACCATTCCAGCGGGCAGTCGTCATTGTCACAAGCGACCATGTCACCGTAACTAACGCTCTGACAGGTGCAGTATTTCCTGTCGTCACCACCTTCATCGTCATCGATATCCACCATTTCTTCATCGCCATCCGTATCCTTGGTTGCCGGTGGAGGGGTGACAGCTTCCTCTTCATCTTCACCAGATCCAGACTCGGCGTCACTGAGTTCACTATCGTTCGTAGAAGAAGGCGAATTTTTAGTACCCGATCTCTTGAGCCGGCTAAGGCCTGACTTTCCTGGCTTCGCCTTTCGTAGCACGCTACTATGCTTGTGTGGAGCGATCTTCTTGCTTGCTGTTGTTGTCTTCTGTGCGGCTCGGGGCCCTGCACTCCCAGCTCGAATTGAAGTGGGAGTTGAAGCCTTAGGCGTACCAGGGCCAATAGAAGAATGTCTTGCCAATCCACTCGAATTCGTGGGAGCACTACCTATCGTTCCTGTCAAGCGCTGGCGCTTGTTCACTGCACCTGCAGAACTTTCGCGTGCTTGTCTGTTGAGCAGGAGAGCTGCTGCAGGCGTAGCAGGAGCTGGCGATGCAATATTGTGATTGTGATTGTGCTGTTGAGTCTGAGGTTGCGCAGGAACCATACGTTGTGCAGTACCTTGTTGGATGGTGTGGCGTGGGACTCCTGATTGCGAGAGTCTCGAGTTGTGAATCTGAGTCAAAGGCATCGGCGCGGGCACAGGATCAGCGCGGCTTGAGACACGGTCTGTAGGTGGTGGCCTGAGAAGAGACGGCATCTCAGGATCAATTGGAAACTCGCCACGATCTTGTAAAGCCTTAATATTTTCGTCGAGGTATCGAACATGTCTATCCATGGTTTCTTGTGCTTTTTGGGACAGCGCACACTTCTCATCCTGTAGAAGTTGTATTTTGTCATAGTTATCGTGTATAACTTTACGCAGCTGCTCTTCCTTCGGATTTGGGACACGACTGGTGTTTAGTCGAACCCATTTCTGAATGCTGGCATCTCGGGTGTTGATGGCATCCATGCAGATCTGGATTTGTCGCTCTTTCTCTGCGATCTCCTCTTGCATGAACTGGATCTCAGCCGGTAGATTTGCTGCTCGGTTGACGAAGTCGTCAAGTACGGCTCCTGCGTCTTGATGTTCGATGAGAGGAGGCATCGTATGCTTTGGATTCCAGTCGATGGAAAGGTCGTCTCTAGGCATGATTGTTAATATCGTAGAATCCTGGGCACGCTGTACAAAATATAAGGGTTAAGCATAGTATTCTTACCTTGAAGCCCTGTTCTTTGTTCTAAACTTCGGTGATGGCTAAGAGCTCTGTAGCAACTCCCGAGTGCGAAGAAGTGAATGACGTTGGGAGATGAGGAAGGAATCGATTATGTTAACTCTCGGACCGTGCCACCGTGCTTAGCGTTGTACCGATTCCTCAGCCTCGCCTCTGCAGAAGCTAATCCCGAATCAGTCATTTGCGCCTCGCATAAAGGTATATGCATGTTCCCGCCGAGCCTCAACACCATATGCCCTTACAACTTCATCCCTACTATGCTTCCCGCATACACCACTTATTTTTAGCTGCGCCTGGTGCTGGACTATATAAGAGTATATATACATAATCTTCCGTTGAGAGTTGGGATATACGGGCAATTGCAAAAGCTTGCTCTGTACCGTATGCGCGTCGGTGGCCAAGGAGTTCCCGTTAATACCCATTGCACCACGTCTGGTCTAGCCTTGAGGTGCAGCGAACGCGCAGACACCAGTACCGCGCTTTTGTTGTTTCTCTCACACCGAGAGACAATATTTTACAAAGTTCTCGGGTTTCTGACCGTCTGCGCATCTAAGCACCTAAGCATCTAGAGGCTCTACCGGCAAACACCACCATCAAACGGCTGTTCTGCTCTTCGTTACTACCTGGGGGCAAAGGCCTTCTTCACCGGAGTTATGGTGTGTTCTGCGAGCAACATCGTCCTGGAATACCGGCCTCCTTTCGCCACGCATGATGATCGTGACAACAAGTCTTTCCTGGACCAGGTCAAAGATGCGGCCAGAAAAAATGGCATCGTGAAGCCCAAGGGCTATAAGGTCTCCTGGCATCTGAACCCGGACATTGAGAAGCATCATTTTGGTAGGATGCATCCGATGAAACCCTGGCGCCTGACACTAGCAAAGGGTCTCATCATGTCATACGGCATGCAGTATGCGATGACAAGTTTCGTATCGCGCAAAGCAACCACAGAGGAACTCGCCGAGTTCCATACTCAAGATTACCTCGATTACCTCAAGACTGTCATGCCAGAAGAGCCTGTGCAGTTCCCAACCCACCCACATAACCTTGGTAGCGATGATTGTCCCATTTTCGAGGGCCTATTCGAGTACTGTTCTATGTACGCGGGAGCTTCGATCGACGCTGCTCGAAAACTCTGCAATCACGAGTCGGACATTGCTATCAACTGGTCCGGAGGCCTTCATCACGCAAAGAAGGCAGAAGCATCTGGGTTTTGCTACATGAACGACATCGTTCTTGCGATCCTTCAGCTTCTCCGTCATCATCCACGAGTGCTCTACGTTGATATCGATGTACATCATGGCGATGGCGTCGAGGAAGCATTCTCCTCCACCGATAGAGTCATGACGGTATCATTTCACAAATACGACAAAGACAACTACTTTCCAGGCACAGGACCACTTGAAAGCACGGGGCCGGAATCGGAAACCAGCCCTGGTGCTCACCACACGGTCAACGTGCCCCTTAACGACGGCATCACTGACGAACAGTACACGTCGCTTTTCAAAACTGTCATACAGAAGTGCGTGGATAGCTTTCAGCCCTCGGCAATCGTCCTACAATGCGGCGCAGATTCCTTGGCTGGAGATCGACTAGGCCCCTTCAACCTACAGGTCCAGGGACACGGGGCCTGCGTGGCGTTCTGCAAGTCGCTCAGGCTGCCTCTCCTGCTCGTCGGCGGAGGAGGATACACCCCCAGAAACGTGGCTCGCGCATGGGCGAACGAGACGAGCATCGCAATCGGCTGCCAGGCAACAATCGACCCCACGCTCCCCGACCACACGCCGTTCCGCTCGCACTTCCGGCAGACCACGCTCTTCCCGACGCCGGAGGAGCTCCTCATAGAGACCCGGCCGAACAAGAACACGCCGAAGCGCCTCAACGACATCATCAGCTCCATCAGCGAGCAGCTGCGCTTCGTCAACTGGGCACCCAGCGTCCAGATGCAGGAGCTCCCCCCGGATCTCGGCGGCCAGAGGGAGGAGGTCGAGGATGCACTGCGCGAGGACAGGGAGGACGACGAGGACTTCAGGAGGGAGAAGGAGGAGGCGGTCGGAGAAGCAATGGAGCATTGACTGCCGTGGCTGGATATTCTCGCGAGCCTGAGAGGGCCGATACCTTTACTGTACAATAGCAAGGCGTTGTCGGAAAAAATTATGTATGAATGTTTTTTACTCGGGGGTCTTTTCAATGCTACAAGTAACAATCCCTTCAAAAGCTAGCACATCTAGAGCACATCATTCAGTGACAATAACCGCGATCCTTCATATTTTAATATTTATTTTATTTTAAAAGAAACAATCCCCATCCCCTCATCCTAATCAGCCCTGCCTCTTATCCACACTCCACCCCTTCTCCACGCCCGCCAGCCTCGCCAGGAACTCGGACCAGCTCTCGTCGGCCGTCACCGAGTCATACTCCACCGTGATGGCCACGGTACGGCCGTCCTCGATATCGTCGCCCGCCTCGGACACCTCTTCCGGCCCCGTCTTGCGGATCTTGTACTCGGAGAAGGCGCCGCCCAGCAGCTGCTGCAGGTGCGTGCTCGCGGCGTCGAGTGCGCTGATGCTTTTGAAGACCTGGTTACACATGTGTCCGGATTAGTCCTGTGAGTGAACAGACAAGGGAGGTGTTGGGGGTGAGCAGTGGGAGAGGTGTCATGTGACGAGTTCGGAAATCGGAGAGGACAAGGAGAGGAACTGGGGACTTACGAATACTTTCGACGGATAATCAGCATTCCCGATCCCATCTTTGAGCACCTCAGTCCTCAATCGATACAGGGGCTCCGGGATACCCCTCAGTGCATCCAGGGCCTCCTCGTGGTCCTTATTGAGATTGACATGCGGCTCATCTGATTGCGACATCTTATTCCCCTCTCTTATTTCCCTGCCTTCTCAAAAAATAAAGTCCTTTTCTTTTCTTTTTCTTTGTCTTTTATTTCTTTCTTCCGTTCTTTCTAGACGACCCTTTCTAGACAAGTCTTTTTTAAATCAAAGAGGCAAAAGATTGTTGAGTTGTTATTGTTATTGTCGCCAGTTCTTACAGAGCGGAGGGTACGGGTCTGCGTCCAGCGTCTTTATAGTCGCGCCGGCCGAGGCGAGTGTGGGGTAGGGGACGGGGAGGGGTAAAGATATGTACGCATCGTATGTTGCTTTGCCTCAGCTTCTTTGCGCTGCGGTGGTGTGATTCGGGAGTTGGGGGAGAAGGTTTGACGGGTGGCCTGCTGCGCCGGTCGTCGAGTCGATGTTGCTTGGTTTGGGGGCAGGGGAGTCTCATGCTCTGCTGCTCCGTCTTTCCCGCTCCCGCCTCCCGCACGCGTACTCGAGAATGGGTCAGCATACTTACTGCGTACATGCCGGTATTCGATTTGCGCCCAATTGATTCCTTTGGGTTTCCTTCTTTATAGCTCGTGATGGCGAGGAGCACGATATTCTCACCCAAGGTATGTAATAATATGCAATACGTAATGCTATGTTGCGGTCGAGATATTGATAACAAGCCAGCCAGCATTGGAGCTAAATGCCTTTAGGACAATGTATTCGTCTTCCTAGCGGCTAATAGCCAAATAGATGCGCAGAGCCATCATGTCATGATCCGGGGCATAAGGGCTATATTGAAATGGCACTGGCTTCTGACTGCAGTCTGGACTCTGCGCTTTTCATAGTTAAATATCCACTCGCAGAGTCACCCTCTCCACACTGACGCTAAAGCTCAAAATATGCCATGATATCATCGGCGTGACAACATCTCTATAATCTCTCGGTATATTCGGCCCCCGGCATCATCGTCTCTTCGGCATTCTCTGCTTCCTTTACGAGGCTTTCTCGCTCCAATTGGTAAGATCTGACAGCAACAAAGACGACTAGTATCAGTCCTACAGCCAACGCAGCAACCAGAAGCCCCAGGTTTACAGGTACAGGGTTTCCGTTGAAAACCTTGTGTACCAGGGCATCAAGACCACTCTGGCTGAAATTGCCTAGACCAGCCAAACAGATGATGAGTCCATAGACTTTCCCAAAAGTAGTAAATCCGAAAACCTTAGCGGAATAATCCGACACCGAAGTGTAAAAGAAAGGCCGGTAGAGGACGAAGAGGCAAACATTGGTATATGCAGCCCATGTATATGGCAGAACACCCAGGGCTCCCACTATACTTGCAAATGTGACTAGGCAACCTAGGACGAAGACCGTACTTGTGTGGTCTAGGATGAATCCTATGAAAGGGATGGAAATAACTCCTCCAAGCGGTAATGCAAAATCAAAAAAGTCATTGATTTCGACAGCCTTCTCATAAGATGAAAACATATACTCGTATTGAGGTTGTATAGTGGCGACAAAGAAGTTGATGCGCGTCATTTGGATGATCGTAAATAGAGTCATGAGAACAAACCACGGCGAAAATACCTGCTGCGTCGCAGTTTTTCCATGGAGCACACCAAAAACGCCCGATACCTTCTGCATATGCTGCTCCTGCTTGATCCGCCTGTCCGTGTTTTCCGTGCCTAGAACCTCGTCGACCTCTGAGACAACGGATTCCCGGCGGCGACGCCGCTCGTCGCGAAGTAAAGCGGTATGCTCGTCTACCTGATCTTCCGGAATATCATCCGGGCCTTCCATGTCCTTAACAAGCTCGTTCAACGTCTTATATGAATGTTTTGGCATGAGGAAGATCTGGACAGTAAGAATAAAGGCAGGGACGATAAGATAGATAAGGAAGAAGTATTTTGGCCAGAATTTGCCATTGCTCCATTGGTATATGAGGCGGTATATGAGAAAAACTGCACTGGAGGTATCGAAAGCTCCAGTAAGCAACGCAAGGATGAGTCCAGAGTATTTCGGAAATGTGTTTGATAATTGGAAAGCAGATATAAAGCAAAATGGGCCACCAAGCGCGAGGAATAGATAACCGGGCGTATAAGTGTCGAAGGGCAAGTCCCAAGCAAACGCAAGCAGGAGAGCGCCGATTGCTAGCAGAAAGCTGCCGATTATGCCGCAGGCTCTGGGTCCAAAGTGGTCGAGTATTGCCCCAATTGGGAGAGCTGCAACGTTTGTTCCAACAGCCGCAATCGTGAACATGAGGTTTAGATGGATCTCCTGCGCATAGCACACGCGAACATTCTCATCCAATTCGTCTTGCGTACACAGGTTTCGATACACGCCTTCGCTGATCAGAACGGGTTTTATGGCAGCGTAGCCAAAGACGATCCCGGCGGCGAAGAGGCAGTAGAAGACCGCAACGGCGACCTGCACTGGCTCGGGGGTCAGCTCTGATAACGGGCAGTGGATTGCGTGCATGGTGCACTTGGCGCACTTACGGATTCTTCTCGACTTGGGCACTTCAAAGGCGACAATGGCTGCCGCGGTGTCTGTGCTTGGTGGATTCCATTCGTGGGGCAGAGGATTGAAGCTGAGCCTCCTCTCTTGGCGTCCGTTGGGAGAGGGCGAGGGTGCTCGATCCAAAGAGCAGGAATGGCTCGACGAGACTCTAGACAAAGACATCTCGTCGAAAAATGGGCAACGCGCGCCTCCTTGAAAGGGTGGCCTTGAAGAGAATTGCCGCAGGTATCCAGCTTCGTCTGCCCTGGTTTTTGGGTTTTGGTCGGAGGTCAGGTATTTAGTTCGAGCGATGACGGCTTTCGGCGGGGCAGTGGCAGTAGCGGCCGTGAGAGGGTTGATCGTGAATGTTGCGTACTGAATGTATCGCAATATCCCAATTGCAATTATCACCACGGTACAGCTCAGTAAATCTAGGAATATATATATATATATATATGTTATATACACACAATCCGCCCAAAACAGAGAGCAGAGAGATAAGGAGCAAATTACAAAACGCCAAATATGACATCCCGGTCTTCCACCGCGCAGAGATAAAAGATAAACGATAAAACAGAGGGAGAGATAACGCAGCGGCCGCGGGGCATAGAGATAAGGGGAGAGAGGAATGGGGAGAGAGGAGAGGCGCCCAGTCTTCCCTCGCACCTTTCGCCGATCCCCATTCTCCACTTCTGCGCATTTCCCGGCCTTCAAGGGAGCCCTGCAAGAGAGAAAGTCTGAAAAGAGGAGCACGTGCCTGGGAGTCTTTGCTTTTTGGCGTCGTCGCCGCATGACGCGACATGCGAAAATGCGACGCTGACCTTTGGCCTTTGGCCTCCTGCCTCCCGAGCCAGACTGGGAAGATTTACATGCGTCTGCCGGCAAGACACCAACATCAAGCAGCACGGCGTTGATCGCTCTTTCTGCAAGTCGTCTGGGCTCAGTCGTCTGGATTCATTATTGCCGGTATCTAGAATAGCGGCTCCTACTTATACTACAGGTCATTTAAATTCGACTCAATACATACATATGCCATATGAGGCTTCGTTATTCTGTTCATCAGGTCTCCTCCCGCACATGGATATCTCGTCACTCAACGCACATACCTGGGCAGGCTTTCATGTTGCCCACTGGCCCCTGGGTGGATATGGTTCGAGTACTGCATATCATACTCATCCTCTTCCGTGAGAACCGGTGCTGTCGGTTCATGATGAACCACACTACTTCCCTCGCCTACATTATCCTCGTCATGGGGAAAGTCTGAAGGTGAGCTTGCCTCTGCCATAAGTCGCTGGCGTTCTAGCTCTTGTTTATCCTCCGTGGCATCGCTGGCACTCGGAGGGACCAGATCGTCTAAACCCGGTGCCGATGGTATGCCATGCGTGTTTGCTGCATTGTAAGCATGATAGGAAGGGCCTGCAGGGGCCCTCGGAGTCGGTGCCTCCTGAGGGCCATAAGAATCAAGGGGTTCTTCCGGTGCTGAAGGTAATATTGTCCTCAAAGAACTATAATCCTGTGGAGGCTGGCTAGGTAGTAGTCTCTCCTCGGCAAGCCGAACACGTTCCTTCTCGGTTAGACCTTCATCGTCTGGTATTTCAGGAGGTGGTACAGCGACGTCCGTGTAAGAAGGAATTTGTTGCGCCTGGGTGTAAGGGTCATGATTCTGTTGGTAAACGTGTTCGCTTTCCTGGTGGGGAAATAGTCCTTCGGGATAGTCTTGGTCAGGTTCATAGTGATAAGGCCCCTCTGTGAGAGATTGCTCAACAAACTGGTCGTGCGGGACTTCATGCTCGCCTACCCGGGCTAATGAACGTGGAGAAGCTGGTGTCACATCCCTACTCCGTTTGGTGACCGTGTTGCCCCGTCCTCGAAGATGCGTACTATCCGTAGTACCTACAATAATCTCAAATACGCAAGCGACCACGCTTTTCTCACGCCGTATATGATCAGTATTCACGATATTGCCACCCCAGGCAGCCAGCATATTAGCTGACGCACTTTCACGGCCAATAGGCTGAGGATTGGTGTTCGAAAAGGACGGCAAGCTCATCATTCCTAATCGTGGAAGATGCCTCTCCTGGCCAGCAAGCTTGCCGCCAAGATCAACAACGACTTCAACATAGTACCTAAAGCTGATCATCTGCCCCGGGACACCAGTGATTGTCGGAAAGACATCTTCTGGCACCCGTATTGAAGCGCTGACAACTGTTGACAATGTTGTAGGGTCAATTAGGATCGGCGCAAATGTTTGAGAAAGGTCCTTGCGGAACACGCTACTAGATCCGGCAGACGATAAAGATAGCCCACCGAGGCCTGTCTTTGATTTTGGATAGTATTCCTCGTGTTTTAACTTTTCTGCAGCCTTCCCTTTGATGTCCGTGAAAAGTGAAAGTGGTGGTGCCGAATCAATCCTTCCCTGCCTATACAGGGTAATAATAATGCCATGCATACTCTTGATGCGTTTTGTATGCTGTATTGAGACCTTCAATGATACACTATCGCCGGCCAAGCAGCCGGCCTTGAGGAGCTCAATTGTAGTAGTGATAGTCTTATTTATTCCTGGCCCGTTGCTAACGCTGCTCTTGCTCTCTCTTCCGCCTTTCACGGATTGGACCGGCCCTAGCTTGAAGCTGACGCCAGTACTGCTGCTGACTACACTTTCTCCGCTTGTTTCGCTTTGAGTATCGCCATTGATGGGACTCCGAGGTGTATTTGGGGGATTATCTCCAGATCCACGCTGACTGGCCGACTCTTCAGTAACAGGAGACTCCGTATCCTTAGGAGCGTCAGATATGCAAGCCGCATCATGGGCATCATATTCGGTCTTGAGCTTTGCCTTCGAATGTTTCCTCGATCTTTTAGGAATAGGCTCCAAGGATATTACTCGGGGTTTCGGTACAAGCATGGGGCCAATGTCGACAGTCTCGACTAAAGATACCCTTTGTTCGCAGATGGAGGTCGGGGTTATGGAGGTAGGCCGTGTGATAGTCGACCGGATTATGTAAGATATGGTGCCCCTTTCGAACTAAATCCCATGTGAGTAAGAAGGTAGGCAGGCGATCGAGTAGCTGAGGATACAAACTTACATCAATGCTGCTTGGGATTTCTTTCTTAGGGAACTCGAGATTAAATTCAAACTCATACACGCCGACTTCGAGTCGGCCCTCGCCACATAAAGTGACTTCATCCTGAAAGAGAGAAGCGTGGCCGTTGCCGAAATACTGTGCCCTCTTGCTGTTGGGAGCTGCCGTCAACGGGGTATCGTTGGACGTAGAATCGTTGGTCCCATTAGGCGTCTTGTACACACGCACAAAGCCATGGAGCGAGACTGTAAGATGGGTAATGCGAATGGGTTTGACTATAGTGAGAACTACCATGCCCTTCACAACGTCCCCTGGGGAGTATTTGCGGTGTGGCTCTAGAGGCTGAATGTGGAAGTCGGCGATGTTTCTTGTGCGCGACCGTAACGGCGAAGTCAGACGGGAGAAGAATGAAGCTCTGGCCGATGCAACGGGCCTCAAAGCCTGCGAAGAGACAGAAGCCTGCGGAGAGACATTTGCGCACATGCTCTTGTGGTCGTTGAACGCCAAGTCGATCGTAAGGTGATTGTGTGCCAAGAGATTTCAAACTCTTGGCTACCTGTACTGGGAACCGCGATTATCAACGCCTGGAGCATCCGACGCCGCTGCAACAGAGAGAAGTGAGAGCGCCGAGCAGCTTGGGCCCAAGATCTGCCGGGTGTCCGATGCAAGATTGCGACAAGTCCTCTGGATCTTCTGGACTGTCCCGCAGTATAATTTGGAGAAGACGATCTCTTATTAGACGTTTAGAGCATGTAAGTTTGAGGAACCTCGGAATCCGGGCGTCAGAGGGATGAGACGGGTTCTCATACGCGACTTCCCGCTAACGGGCAAAGGTGGCACGCTGTGGTGGGTGTTGAGGGAGTTTTAGTGCCCGAGTGGCGGAGCATGACAGTCGCCCGGGGGACAAACTAAGGGACCGCCAACAGCGCACTGCGGACTGCTAAAATCGCTCTCGGGGCCTGGAAATGTGGAAAGATGCAGTATTTGGGGTTGGGGAGAGTAGTGGAGTGGTGGAGTCGTTGTCGCTCCCTACGGCAGTGAAGATGGCAGCAGCAGATTTAGTGGAGGTGGAGGAGTGGGGAGCGGAGGGGAGGGCCGTGAGGGCCGCGAGGGCCTTGGGACCAGATCATGCCGCAGAATGAAGGCGCAGGCAGGCCTTTTGGAGATGCTTCCAGCGATCAACTCTCCCAGCCCGACAAACGCCGACGCGCCAGATTCGTCGATGCGCGCAAGTCGAGGACCTCTAGATCCGATCAACAGAAGCATTTCTGGCGCCCGTCACTGCCGGCACTGCCGCCACTGCTTGCAGATACGAGCACGTACTGTACAGGCTCATCTCGACAGCGAGAATGCCGTGGAGGACCAGGAAGGGCCCACGAGTCGGAGGTGCCCTTGCTCGAGCATTACGACGTATCCGTCGATTTCGCCAAAGTTGAAGCCTTATTGGAGCGGGCTTTGGTGGAGCCCTCCAGCCTCGATGCGATTTTTGGATCGGCGTACAGTACCTTAGATTGATGTGTGCATGAAACAAACACGACGGGCGGCTTAGCCAAAGACAAGCATCGAAGAAAGCTTCTTTCATCAGCCGTAGCCGCTGTTACGAGTACAGCTACGCAGCTACGCTGGCGGTGAAAGCCTGCAGTGCGTGTTATACAAGACCGACATGTTCTGTGTGATCATGGCCACCTCCTACTCCATACAGCGAGAGTATCAACCAACGCGGGCTTTGGAATGCTCCATCACAGTCTGGGCTTGAGTAACGAATAACGGGCAGTACAATGGTGGGCCTGAATAATGACTCTGCCGGCGAGGATATGTTCGCCTTTCATTGAGAACTCAATGTGTAAATGAAGCGATTTTGTTTTAATAGCCTCTTAGATTCGCCAGTTATGTGCTCACGGCAATGTGCTTGCTGTATGATGGCCGTGTGCCTTGCTATCCTTCCTAATTCTTAGAGTTCTTTGAGCCCTTCTCCAATCGTGTATTCATCCTCGCAGATGCTCTGCATGAGTTGGCCGACAGCTTCTCTATCCTGCATTTGCTGCACCAAGAATGTCTCGATGATGTCGATGTTATCCGTCCACCTTTCCGCACTCTCCTTTAGTATCTTCGTCTCATTGGCCTTCCGGAGCACCTCTGTTGGGTCGTTGTCACTGTAGCCAGCCAACTCTTTCTCTAGAAGCTCAGCCTGCCTCGAAAGCACTTCGTGAGTCTCCAGTAAGCTCTTCCTATCCATGCCATTGTCCTCGAGCATCTCATCATCGTCCGCGCGCTGGGCCATTTCATCTTCAATCTGTTTATCAATGTCGGAGATCAACGTAATCAGCTTGTGCTGCTCTTCTTTGAGATCCATTTCTACCTTCTCTTTGCTCTTCTTTGCATCGGACAAGAAAGACCAGTACCAATTACCGCTACCAATTTTCTCAACGCGAACTTGGCCCTCGTCGGTGAGGGCCTGAAGATATTCCTTGACTTGCTGTTGTGCGATAGATCCTACTGGTGGTAGAGCTTTTTCGAGATCTTTAAATGAATGTGCCATGAGACTCCGTTGAAACCACTCGAGGATTAAAGCTTGCTTTGCAGCTGGAGAGAGAGATTTTGGCGCCTAGAATGACATAAGAAGCTGTTAGACAGCTGCACTTTACTAACGTACCATCTGAACACGTATTTTGAATCTATAGCTTGTTGCTTTAGGATAAATAGTCTGTGATTGACTTTATAGACACTCAAGAATTAGGTGGTCAACGGATTGTGGATAGTTCGATATTAGTACACAAGTAGAAACGGAGGCGAAACCCAGTATTGTTGCCTGCAGGCTGCAGCAACCTACTTAAATGCCTGTTGAAGATTTCTATGAGAAGAATATGGAGCTTTAGAGCATTGAGAAATCACACAGGTTCGGGTATATAAACTCATATAAAATTTGAGCTGTATTAGATGCTCTACTCCGTATAATGTGCCTAACTCTCATAGTTCTTTACGTCCCTACTCTCAAGCTATATACAGATATACCCCCTGGTTCTAATAGGAACCCCCATCATATTGCACGTTAGTCTTTGATCGACTCTGCTGATGCAGTACTTGAACTGTAGGTCCTGGGAAAGGAGGCGGTTTCTTCGCCATACAGCTTTTGGGACTATCAGACTATCTGCTTGCGTGACTTGAATTTAATAGCCATAGTCTTGGTCTTCCTTGGTATTGTGCTTGGTAGATGGCGAGGACGACGTGGAGATCAGACTCGATGCCTTGGTGCTATAAGCAGTGCTTCATCAATGAGCTATGCCATTATTCAGCCAGGTCCGCCCTCTCCTTTAACCTCATCATCATCCTCTTCGACTACTCCAAAGAGAACCCTCAGCCAAAGACTGCATCCTTTGCAGCCGACATTGAGCTCACCATCCTCAGCAGCTTCTTCAAGGTCATCTTCTTTAACCAAAAAGCCTCGATCGTCTCCACATCTGCAGCTTCTGTACCAGACTCTGCTAGACTCTTCAAAATCTAGATCATCAAGATCCACAATCTCGACCCCCGTGCGAAATACTTCTTTATCTCGTGTTGCAACGCCATTTTGGGATAACGCTCGCAACTTCAGGTCTCGGTCATATCTCTCACGTAGCTGTGGAACAGAAAGAACGGCATATGCTTCAGTAATCTGATCCACAGAATAGCCGACCTTTCTGCTGTTGTTATTTGTTTTGCTTTGAGGAGAGCCAGCGCCTGTGCTAAGTACTTGAGATTTGTCTGGGTGGTGCTGGAGAAGAGCTCTTCGATATGCAGCCTTGAGCATTTGCGCCGGAAGAGTTTTTGTGGAACTTAGATTTCCCGGCATCCCAAGAACTTCATAATGAGTGGTTACTGGGACCAGATTGCCAACCGCCAGCTCCTGCGGCATTTTATTAAACCTATGAAGTCATGAAGTCTTGATATCACTAGCCTTTGCTCGGGCAAAGGCAAAATGTGGCTTGCACCTCGCCAATCCTCTAAGCCTTAGGCAGCAAATATCGTCTGTCAGCCTTGCGAGGTAGTAAGACTTTGAGACTGTCCTTCAGGAACAGAACAGTAGATTCAAAGACACCGATTCTGAGTCATCACAAGCTTTAATCAAGAGTTTACAATAGTTTCAAGCCCGAGGCATAAGAATTTTCTTCACATTCATCCTCTGTATTTGATAATGACAACGCCGTCCCCCATGCCCGCAACCAGCAACCAAGTTACTGGCAAAACACACACTATTGTACAATTGACATGCTTCTGAAATTTTATTTAGCAGAAACAAAAGTCTATTTCGGCCACTTCTTCCATCCACGACCATGACCTCTCTGTTGTAAATGTCAGCAGGGTAACGCAGTTTTGAGGATTAGTAACATGACTTACTTCCTTCCAGGTCTGTATCATCTGGGGCATATTTAACATTGCTTGTCTCCGTTTCTCGAGGCTAGAATTTAAAGAGTCAGTCAGTTTACAGCAATAACAGTCGCTGTCCAATGGCAATGGCGCCAGAACGATAGACAACATACCGTCCCTTCAATGTCCTTTCGCTCTCCTTTCCCTTTACTTTCTGTCCGACTCCGGTTCCCTTCACTCGTAAGCCATTCTCCTCCCTTCTTCGCAATTTCTCTGCCGTGCTCTTCACACTGAATGGCATTAACTCTTCAACCCCATGCTGGCGTGCCAGCTTGACTAAATCTGCTTGCCTCCGTAAGGAATAGACCGGGTCGTGCCATTTGCCAGTGGTAGTGTGCTTCTGCGCCCTAAAGGGTGACGCGCTTGGTCCTCCAGACAGAGTCTCTGTTATGGACTCAACGGGGTTGGATGAAGAGGTATTGGAGATTGCTAACGGCGAGTCGGGGGACTTCGGCGATTGAGTTGCGGATGGAAGAATGGCCGGCGGCGGATATCGCGCGAAGAACCTCTGTAATCGAGGAGGTAGGGACTGTGCAAGCCTTATATGCCGTGATGCTGACGCCATGTTGAGTTGTCAATTGGTAGTAGTCGGCTCAATAGGAGCTTCGATGTGGTGCCTCGAGATAAATCCATGAGCCCGCTTAGACTTTCTGTGCTCGGCTGTGCAAGCCCCATTTGAATTATTTAACCTCGTCGCCAGCCTTGCCGTCGCAACCTCAACTGGACAATAGTCGTTGCAACTGCGAATTCTCCTTTACGATACGATTCATCTGTCGCAAGAGGATAACTTTAATAGCACTACTACTTCAGACCGGGCCTATTGCCATGTCAGGGTATTCCAACGGGTATTCTAATGGCGATGCCATGATTCAACCACCTCCGCCACCTAAGGATACAGGAAGGCCTTCCTCACCACCACCACCTCCCCCAGATTCTCTAGTACCGCCGCCTCCACCAGAAACATTTGCTCCACCGCCTCCGCAGGGTCTACCACCGCCTCCACCTTCAGAGTTACAACCTCCGCCTCCAGCTCCGGCTGAGGAGTTCAAGAAGAAGAAGGGATGGGGCGCGCCAAAAGGTCGTGGCCCTCTCAGTATCGAAGAAATTTTACAGAAGAAGAAGGAGGCAGATGAGGCTGCTGCAAAGGTATGTAGTCACAACGCGTACATATAGTATAGCATCAATGTTCACAAGATGCTGTTAAAGTTGATTCTAAGACTAAACTAACTTTCTGAAATTACAGCCCAAATTTTTGTCGAAGGCGCAAAGAGAAAAGCTAGCACTAGAAAAGAGAGCGAAGGAGGTAGAGGAGCAAAGAAGGAAGACGGAAGTTGACCACACTAGAGACTCTCTGGACAATGGTCGTATGTCGATACCCAATGGTTCCAGCGGTCGAGACCGCTCAGGATACAGCGAAAGTAATAGCCGAGGATCATCGAGTGTACCTACTGGACCAAGATCAATGCGCCATGGTGAATCCTCGGCATATTCTGGTCCTGCCTCAGCAAGAAACGGCAACAATGGGAAGACGAAAGCCAATATGGGGCCGCCATCGAAACCATCCACAAATACAGGTAAGGCGTCACTGGCAGGAGAGAAACGACCTTCCAATGGAGAAGATACGGAAGCTGCGCTCACTCGGCTGAGATATATGGGAGCGGAGTCCAATCAGTCGAAATTTTCGGCCAACAAGAAGAGGCGGCGCACGACTGAGAAGAAGTTTAATTTTGAATGGAATGCGGAGGAAGATACAAGTCCAGATTACAATCCAATATACGCGGCGCGTGCTGAGGCCAACTTTTATGGAAGGGGACGACTCGGTGGATTTGCTGACGACTTGGGCGAAGGTGGCATTGTCAAATACGCCAAAGCGTTAGAAGAGAGAGATGGGGAAGCTGGTGCGCTGCGCGCAAGGGAGTTGATGGAGATGGAGCGGCGGAGGAAAGAAGAGGCTGGTGGCAGGAATTCCCTCGACAAACACTGGAGCGAAAAGAAGCTGGAACATATGCGGGAGAGGGATTGGCGTATCTTCAAAGAAGACTTCAACATCAGTACCAAAGGCGGAGCTATACCAAATCCGATGCGCAATTGGGAAGAATCTGGTCTTCCTAAACGTCTTCTTGATGTTGTCGCACAAGTAGGTTATGACGAGCCTTCTGCAGTACAACGGGCGGCTATCCCTATTGCCCTTCAGGCACGAGATCTCATTGGCGTTGCCGTAACTGGTTCAGGAAAAACGGCAGCCTTCTTACTACCATTACTGGTTTATATATCGGAATTACCTCCACTGAACGAGCTGACAAAGAATGATGGCCCATATGCTATCATTCTAGCACCGACTCGTGAACTGGCTCAGCAAATCGAGGTCGAAGCTCGAAAGTTTGCTACACCATTAGGATTTAATTGTGTCAGTATAGTCGGTGGCCACTCTCTGGAAGAGCAGTCATACAACTTACGTAATGGTGCTGAGATCATCATTGCTACTCCAGGTCGTCTAGTGGATTGTATCGAACGCAGAGTTCTCGTACTGGGACAATGTTGCTACATTATAATGGACGAAGCTGATCGTATGATCGACTTGGGTTTCGAAGAATCTGTCAATAAGATCCTTGATGCCTTACCGGTTGGAAACGAAAAGCCAGATACCGACGATGCAGAGGATCCACAAGCCATGAGCAGACATCTTGGAGGCAAGGAAAGGTACAGACAGACAATGATGTACACAGCCACCATGCCAACAGCTGTAGAAAAGATCGCCAAGAAGTACCTCAGGAGGCCCGCCATTGTCACAATCGGCAACGTCGGCGAAGCCGTCGAAACCGTCGAGCAGCGCGTCGAGTTCGTTTCCGGCGAAGACAAGCGCAAGAAGCGTCTCAACGAGATCCTCGCATCTCGCGAATTCGCACCCCCGATCATTGTCTTTGTCAACATCAAGCGCAACTGCGACGCTGTGGCTCGCGATATCAAGCACATGGGCTTCTCTTCCGTCACCCTGCACGGAAGCAAGACGCAAGAACAGAGAGAGGCCGCCCTGGCATCCGTTCGCTCGGGCGCCACGGACGTCCTGGTCGCGACCGATCTCGCAGGCAGAGGTATCGATGTCCCCGACGTCAGCCTGGTGGTGAACTTCAACATGGCGACCAACATCGAGAGCTACACGCATCGCGTCGGCAGGACCGGTCGCGCCGGCAAGAGCGGCGTGGCGCTCACCTTCCTGGGCAACGAGGACACGGACGTCATGTACGACCTGAAGCAGATGCTGACCAAGAGCTCCATCTCGCGCGTGCCCGAGGAGCTGAGGAAGCACGAGGCGGCGCAGCAGAAGAGCACGAGGAGCGGCGGCGGGCAGAAGAAGATCGAGGAGAGCAGTGGCTTCGCTGGGAAGGGTGGGGGGTGGTAGTTATCTCTGCTGTATGTAATAGATACCAAAATAGATAATGGTGCAATAGCCATGCACGCAGTCAAATAAATAAATAAATAAATAGACACACATCGCAAAGTCTCCAAACACATCTTCCCCCTCGATCCAACCTATCAGACCCCCCGCAACACCACAACACCATCTATCCTACGCGATATATATATAAGCCAACCCGCCTAAAAAAGAAAATGTGCCTAGCTTCCTATAGAAATCCACTCATCGCCTCCCCCCACCTCCTGTTACGGAAGGGAGGGGGCTTCTGGCTTCTTCAAACCCGCGGCTACGGATGTCTCCGTGAAATGTTTTGCTCTCGCAACGTCCGATCACCGCCCTCGCAGAGAGAGAGAGAGAGCAGATGGGGTCGGGAAAACGTCCCGGCATCTCGGGGGTGCGGAGAGATGCTGGGGGGGGTTTTTATGTTGCTTTTTTTTTTTCTCTTTCTTTTTCCTTCCTTCGTTCTTCTTCTTCTTCTTCTCCTCCTTCTCCCTTCCCTCCTCTTCTATTTCCCATCATCCCATCCCTTCCTCTTCCCATCCTCTTCTCCCTCCCCCCACAGCTAAACACCATCACTCCCATCATCACTTCTCGAGACGTGAAACTTATACCTGCATTCTCGCTCCTCGGCATCGGTGGCGGAGGTTTACGGGGCGAGTGAGTGAGGGTTGCACTTGACTTACGTGTAATTCCAGGGGACGCTCTTCTTGCTTGCTTTTCAGCTATACTCGTTGCGCTCTCGGGCCATGATACTGGAAACGGGTCGGTGACCTCAGGAGTTTTGATGTTCCTCTGTCGCCATGTTCGGGCATTTTGTCCAAGTTTGAGAGAGTCAAAATCTTCAAAAGTTTTACTAAATTATCAAGGTCACTTCCGAGTTCTTAGCCTGTAATGTGGGTTTGGTGCCTGAGGTTCCAACACCATGGCTCCCCACGTCCCCTTTCTAGTTGCCCAGAGTTATCGGACCGCAGTTATAGGATGCAAAGAGTATTCAATAATAACTCATACAATTCGTTTATGCTGGCTTCTATCTGAATCATGCCGAGAAGTAGCATCTATATGCCAATGCCATTCCATCCGATTTATACACTCTTACTCAAACAATGACGCCATGCAATACCTATGCTCGCATGCCAGCACACCCAGTGCATATGAGACCAGACGCTCGCCTTATTAGCACATACCATGCAACCATTAAATGCAAGGCTTTGATCTAGCCCCTACCCATGCTCAAATATCAGAATACTCCTCATAGCCGCCATGCGGTTGGGTCGGCCAGGCTCCTCCACTGCTAGCTGCCGCACTGTTGTTTCCGGCATAGCTGCCCTTAATTCTTCGTTCCTTCTCAAATTCTCCCCACCTCTTCATTGTAATCTTGCTACTGTCAAATTCTCCCTCGTATTCAATGCCTGCCTTCTTCGTCTTTTCGCCGGCAGTTTTACGGGTATCGCCCCAGCTGAAGTCGTCAAACTTCCAGAAAGCGTAGGTTGGGAGGACAAAATTCCAGATTGGTAGAGAAAGTAGGTAGATCAACATCCAAACGACGTATGACCAGCGATGCGCAGTAAGTACAATTAGAACGGCAGGAAGACCAAGGATGAGAGCTAAAAGTACGAGCGGAATCACTTGAACCGGTTTGCGAACGATTGAGATGATGACTAGATTGATCAGTAAACGTGGGGAAAGGGCTTTAATGGGTGTGACTAACCGACGTAGAATGTGAACGCAATGGCGGCTGGGAGAACGACGGTTCCAACTAAATCGATGAAAACAACAAACTGCATACTGAAGCAGAAGGTTCCACAAAGATCTCTGACCAAAACAAGCTCCATTAAATTGTGTACAGTACTGTTGATCCATCTGCGTCTCTGTGACAATAAAACACTGAACTCTTCAGGAACTGTTGTTTTGCAAACAGCTTGGGGGACGAAGACTTGTTTTCGCTTTGGGAATGTTCTAAGCATGAGTGTTGACAGATACCGATCTTCACCAAGTAGGAGAAGATTCTTCTTGTGTAGAGTATCGACGACATTCTCAGAGTAGTGCTCCACGACATCGGGGTTCGCGAGAATAGGAACCCAATAGTTCTGGCCACCCTTTGGTGCTTTGATGCGGTACATGGAAAAACAGCCGGGCAGACAGGTGACACCTCCAAAGACGGACTCGAAAGACTTCGAAAGATGATGGGAGATAAAGTATTCGAAAACCTGGATTGCTGTAACCCATGTGGTTCTCTTATTGGCAATCTTCGTCTCTCCGCACAGGCCCATGATCTCGGGGTCTTTCACCATAGCAGAGACCATGTGCGTCAAACTATCAGGGAAAACCTTTGTATCGGCATCGACCATCATTACCATCTCATAGAAGTCGGGCGAAATACCGGTAACCTTCCACAAGCCATTGAACATTTCATACTCGAGTTCAGTCATCCGTTCGTCAAACATGACCTTTTGCAAGAATGACATTAGAATGATCTGACTATCTCGCTTTCCTCGATTTCCGGGTTTACTCTTTGAAGCTTCGTCAGGGGTGCCACATTTAACGACACACATCATAGGTACTCTTTGCTGCTTGTCAATTGGGATGGCGGAATTTGAGCCATAATCATAGAATCCTGAATATATCTTGGCCATGTTGTGTCTCTTGGAACCACTTGCAACAGCAACATAGCTGAACGCCGGCACTTCATCTGGAAGGATAGCGTGGTCTTTCATCATACCAATCACAATATCTGGCGTAGACATCAATTCTCCTTTACCCTTGATTAACCCGTCGCAAATGACCAGAATAGACTTGTGACTATTTGGGTAATCCGTCATAGCGACGGAGTCAAGAGTGGTCCTTATACCTTGCTCACCCTCGGAGTATGCTGTTACAAGACAAAGTGCATGTGCAAGAGGATAGCCGAAAGGTTGCCAGTCAGCAGGTGGCTGAGGGACGACAGCTTCATGGATGAATCCGGCTGGACCGGGTCCTTCAAGGTCGGCCATAATACCTCCGTATTGTGAACTGTCATGAGAATTAGGGTTGAAGAAGCTCATCCGAGTGTCATTTGGCTGTTTATAGATAGGGTTTAGTGGGAGAAGTTGCGCCGTCGAACTCTGACTGGCCATAGTCGTAGGTGCCGGACGGTATTTGTTGCCATCGCGATCAGTAGCGTACGGATTAGTAAATCTCGATGTGGTCGAAAGAAAAGCACTCGTCCTCCTGCTGTTCCTGTCCGATCCAACAACAGTACTACCAATATCTCCCGCGATACGAGGAGGGGCACGATAGATATCGTCCGACCAATCCTCGATCTGCCGGTTACGCTTCTTTGGATTTGAAGATTGTGACGTCTTTGAAGCGGCGTATTTGCGGCTAAGAAACCATTGGAAGATAAGGGCGAGTACGAACTTCGTGATGACAATTGCCATAATAAATACCAAGGATACATATAACACGACTTTGGACGCTATACACCCAACAGTCTCCGTGTCGACCGTGCCGACCTTGATGATCTGGGAGAAGCACTGAGCAATTAGCTTATCCTCTCCGGTCTGGAAGGCGTGGGTGACGTCCTTTCCCATCACAGCAGTATTCATGCTACTACCCTTGTCGCCCAGTTCTGTAAACAACGAAGGAACTGTAACCTGCGACGTGTTGAACCAGTTTAGTAGATCTAGATCCAGGACGTTTCCAGAATAAACCATCAGGTTTCTGGACGAGTTCTTGATATCAGCCCACGTGAAATATACATCTCCTGAACTCTTCAGATCATAGAAAGTGTCCCGCGCAGTAGCTGTAGTATGGCAAGAGTATCCGAGATAGGGCCCGAAAGTCTCGTTTGGTGAGCTCGAACCATCTTGATTGAAGAGATTACAAGGAAAGTACCAGGCAAGGTCGCCATCAGTATTATTGGGAACATCTGATCCCTGGGCCTTCGTGATCAACCCTTTGCATTTGCCATTCACGTTCTGGAATAAAAAGCTCGCGTCTTGGCCGCCGTGCTTTTGGGCGAGATCATATAGAACGTTAGACCCACTGGGAATTCCATAGGCTGCCGGGTGCTCTGAATTCGATAAGTCGTATGCGTTCCCGTGGATAATCAGGTACCCCGTATCGACCTCGTTCACCCGTAAGCGTACAGCTGGAGTCCCGCAAACGGTGGCAGTAAAACCAAAGGTGAGATAGCCCACGAACGTCATGATGCAGAGAATGATACTAATGAGGCCAACCTTCTCTCTCCAAGCCCTCTTTTGTGCCTTGGCAGGTTTGCCACAGCAACTTAACATGAAGTCCGGACACCAGAAAGTGATAATGGCACAGTATACATTCCAGAGACTTGGGGCACCGATTGTGTCTAGATTGCTTTGACGCTGCTTCTCGGCCTTGGCCGCCTTCCTAGACCTCGTTTGCTCACGCTGTAACTTCTGGCGAGATCTGTGCTCCGATCCTCTCCTCTTCTCGTGTGAGTGGCCTTTTGACGGCCTAGAACGATGCTTCCTAACCTTGGATGGCGAGTAGTCCACATCATTTGAGCTCCGCAGCCTTGTAGCCTCGGTATCCGTCTCTCCATCTTCTGCCCCATCCAGCATCGGATCGCTGCCTGTTGTTGAGGGGAAAACCTCCATGTTCGCGGCATGTTGCCTATAATAGTAGTTTGGGTGGTCCTTGTCAATTCGATTTCTTTCGGGTCGGATGAGACTACGCTTGCGCTGGAATCCATGAGGTATATCTGATCTGGGAGTCTTGTATGGAGACAAGGGTTGCCGATCATCAGAGGGTGACGGTGTCGTATCTGGATATGACGGGCGACGGCCTTTTCTTCGTGGAGATTTTCCTGTGCTTTCTCGTCTTGGAACACTGACATAGCCTGCCTCGATATCCTCGGGGCGGGCACGGCGAGGAGCACTTCGATATGCATTGCGTTGTTCACGAATTGGAGACTCACTGGCCTCTGGTCGCCTTGGTAGAGACATGACTCTGGAAGAATATGATGTCAGTCAAGGTCCTACACTTCATTGATGTATCTGCCCTGCCATACCATATACATGCGGCAGAACAGCTCGTAGCCAACGACAAGCTTATATTGGTATATGCTAGAGGCTTGCGAACCATAGGTATGTTGAAGGTGTGTAGCACAGGAGTAACATTGACAGTGTCTTTGGGGAAAACATACATTGTGAACTGGGGATTGCAAGCCTTGTTTGTTTGTCGATATATTCGATCCCTGCCTATAGACCGGGGTTCCCAGGTCGACTAGAGTACTCTGTACAAGCAAGGCAGTTGCCGAACGCCTTACGCTTCGCAGCTGGGCAGGTTCTCCACGATCGTGCACTTCACAGACTTTAATTCGAAAGAAGGTTTTGGACAGGGCACAAAGGTGAGGACTGGGAGGCGGAGGCACGTTGCTGGGCAATGGAGAGTCGGATCTCGCATGGGGAAGTACAGTAGCGACTGGCGACAGGTACGGACAGACAGCGGTGCCGGCCAGTACTGTAGGCACGAATGCAGGAGCGAGCGGAAGGGGAGGCTGCGGAGCAAGAGCCAAAAGGAGCGGGCCTGGCGCTGGCAGTGGCAGTGGCAGTGGCAGTGGACGCCGAAATAGAGTTGGTCGAGAAGGTCGAAGCTATCCCTGCCCTGTGCTGGAGAAGGAGTGAATGGATGACGAGACCGCCTGGTGCATGAAAAGTCGCACGAAAAGTCGAGGAATGTAGATCTCGTTCGGCTCGTCGTCTTTCGCTCGTGTCGCCCGTGTCTTTGTCTGTCCTTTCGTCTTTTCGTCTTGCGTGCTGCGGCGCAGGGAGTGGCGGCATGCGGTAGTGAAGCAGACAGGCCAGCAGGACGTCTTCTTGCAGAGCTCGATCGTTGTAGTTCGGCAGTGGCAGTGGCAGCAGCAGCAACAGCAACAGCAACAGCAACAGCAACGAGCCAGCCACGGGCACATCAGACCAGCTTGGCTGTTTTGTTGCACATTGGCTACGACGCTGTTTCTGGCACCGCTACTACAGTACGTACGTACTGTATACTGCCGTTATGCACCGGCCTAGGGGGGTTGCCAGCGGCCAGCGGCCAGCGGCCAGCGGCCAGCTGCCAGGCCACGGAGGCACTGGCCTGCACTACACTGGCCTGCACTGGCCGGCACTGTCCGTCATCCACGCCAGTGCGCCATCCACGGCATTGTGGGTGTGGATCGCGAGGTCGGGACGGCAACAAGTCGCAGGGACAATAATAATAAACCAGGTCGGGGCCGGCGACTCAGCGTGGCGGCTTGCAGGCAGGAAAAGTGGACGGAACAAGGGAACAAGGGATCCCGGGAAGGGATGCTGCCGAGCGTCCGTCCTGGTTCGGTTACGGTAGCGCAGCTGCGAGTTGCAGTGCCTAGAGGTTAAGCTTAGTACAGCCGCTGCGAGTGGCGAGTTACAGCGAGTACGGTGCAATACAGCAAATACAATACAGCAAATACAATACAGCAAATACAATACAGCAAATACAATACAGCAAATACAATACCGTAAGATGCAATACCGCAAGATGCAATAGGGAGCAGGTGGCCTAGGGTGTGTTCAGTACACCACTGGACAGTAGATGCTACAGTACCCAAGGTATCTCAAGGTATCCAAGGTATCCAAGGTATAGGTACTTACGGAGCTAAGGTCTTCATTCATACATACCGTATTCTGTACTGTAGTGGCTACCCTGTAGTGACTACTCTGTAGTGACTACCTTGCCCTGTAGCGACCATCCGATTCACCACCTAGGGTAGCCACCCACTACCTTACAGTATCCTACAGTACCTTATACTCCAGCGACTGCCCAGTGGCTGGCTATACATAGCAGCAGTAGCTTCGGCTTTGCTTTCCGGGCTGGCTTCCATGGTCAAGCTTAGCCATGCTATGTGGCGGCTGAGGAATGTAGCTAAGCTACCGTACTATACCATACCGACTTGCAGTGGCTGCATCCTGCATCCTGCCTCCTGCCTCCTGCACCCTCCTCCCTCCCTCAAAGCCTCTCTCTCTCTCTATCTCTCTACTCGTACAGCGTAGTCCTTACGGTATGTTCTGATCGAGACCTTCCTTGCCTTGCTTTACCTCAGCCGTCGTCCCAGAGAGCTTTTGGCACAGTGCACCACAGCACACCACAGCATCGACCCCTGACAGCTCCCTCATCGCGAGAGAGTCTACATCCTGCTCTATTTGCAGAGCTCCGTACCAAGGATAGCTGCTTGCTGTTGGACGTTGCTACAGTATGAGGCTGGTAGACATGAGGCCTGTAGAGCAGCGCCTTTTCTCCCGTACTGTACCGCCGTTCCATCATGATTGATGGCTGAGGACACGATGGACCGCTCGTATTGCCTGCGTCTGAGAAGAGGGGCGCCACTACACTACTGTCGACTTTATACTTCGCATCAGAACCACATTCCCGATCAAAGCGTAAAATATCACCAATCAAAGTGCTGGCTCAACGGTTTTCCGAATCTTCTGGCCCGGCCCAGCCGTCTTTCCGAAGGTTCCTGACGCTTTCATGAGCATCACAAGATAGAGATGGCAGTGCATCTCGATACCAGAGGCCAGCTAAGCGTAGGGGACGGAGCAACCTCGAATTTATATTATTGTCCTTCCTAAACCGCGTCTTATTTCCGCATTGCATCGTTCATCGGGCCGCGAATTGATATTAACTACCTTAGCAGAGTAGATGGCGTCGACATGTCTGCAGGCACTGCACTCTGAGTCCTGCAGAGCAAGGCAAATCAATCCTATATGAAATCTGCTCTCAGCTATCAATAATCCGTTTCTGGCACTCTGCAGGAGGCACGGCGAAGAATAAAGAACTTACTACCCTGCCTGGTAAGACACGGATTCAGCAAAAGCAATAACACCCAATACCACATTTGTCATTCTGCTCACTGACAGCTGATATATTCCACATTACTGAAGTAGTGTACATATCCTATCCTATATTCAGGGTGTGCGCATGTTGCTGCTACGGACTCGGCATGCTCGGCGTCCCGATCCTCCGTAGAGTACAGCACTACAGCACAGTAGCAGGCTGTAAGGTAGGTCGGTCGGGCATTGGCAACCCCTTCGTTCGGTGTCGCCTTCTTTCACAGGTACTTGTATTGTACAACATTGTATTGTACAGTACAGTACAGTACAACACAATCAATACAGGATACGCCTTTCAGCGTCCCAACCCCTAGAGCGCCTAGAACAAACAGGACGGCAGCGTAATAGCTTAGCGTGGGCCTTCGCTCGTAACAGTCGCCCTACTGTGAGTAGACCCGATCTTGACGCGGTAGCGCAGTGCACAGAGAATAACCTATGTAGGCAATATCTACAGCTATATCGGTACAGTCAGTGTCGGAAGCAGTCGCTACTTGCAAGGTAAATACGGTGATTCGGGGAGCCACGGCCTAACAGCCCCGTTGATAATCGTACAGCGATATCTGCTTGCCTCCAATACAGCCAAATGACGAACAGATGGGCGAGGAGCTCCCACCATCAAGCAAATGACGATGTGACAGCAGAGAGGGCCTATGGCGTACGACAGCCGCCAGTCTTCACCTGGGCAATTTGAATCTGGAATAGATTGTCAACCCCTTGTTTTGCAACTTGTGGGCTCTCGGTCCTGGCTGACGCTATATGCAATAAGACCTCGACGACTAGCTCCACCACAAATTTGCATTTCCCTCCGGAACATAGAGAAGTCGAGAATGTATATGGTGCTATCATTGATACGGTAAAAAACAAGGCGTGCTTTACTGCCCATTGGCCGCTGCATCTCCAGCCTTGGTAACGCCGTCGTCGGCGGGAAATCACCCAGTACACCCGCTGTACACGATCGGAAGGCAGATCTTGTCCGGAGTGGAAATAAGAACGGCACCCGTGGCAGTGGGAGGTGCACATCTGTGCAGGAGCAGCCTTCCCCGCAAAATATCGACGATCAAGGTACGCGGCATGGCTTGGTATGGGAGTCCTGGAGCACTGCGGCCCTCGGCCAGCTCGTCAACTCGCCAGCTCACATGGCACTTTATGCGCGCCGCAATGGGCAATACCGTAAGTACAGTACTGTACTGTAGAATCGAGGCACGGCATTCTCTGGAAATGGCCATTCCGGCAGGGATTGACAGCGACAGCAAGGAAAAGAGCCTGCCAAAGGGCGTGGCAGGTAAAAACGGGGACGGACAGGGCGCAGAGGGTGTGCTGCAAGTAGAAGGTTTGCCCAGGGCCTGCCGGGGCTCATCGGGGCTCATCAGGGTACTGCAGCATGTCTGGGTCGGATGACGGTAGCCAGCCAGCACGCCGGCGTTCCTCCATCAACGTCGCCTCGCATATACGGTACAGTAATGGTAATGGTAATAGTAATAGTAACAGGAACGATAGTCATGACAACAACAATAACACGACAATAATACTGTAATTATTCTGCTGCTCCCCCTCCCTCTCCCTTCGCTATCCCTCTGCTCCTCCCTGATCCTTTTCCAATCCTGTTCTTCATCCGGATACGCCCACGAACCCCCCAGCCCCCACCACGACCAGTTCATACAGCCTCCATTCCAACGATGCCCATCGCATCGGTGCTTGCTCACCAGTATTATGCACAGCCAGTGGCCCAGGGGGAAAGCCAAGCCCACAAGCTCATGCAAAGGGCACACATCCTCGGCTCCTTGTTCTATTCTTATTTTTCCCTCGTCCCCTTGCGAGGAGCGAGCGGGAAGGGAAGGGGAGAATACGAGGCTGCTAAGTGATTGCTCCCTATACGCCTCGCTCGCCAATGCAACGTGGCTACGCGGCGCTGGCTAGGGGATAGCTGGCTGCCAAATACCACTGGTGAATATCATTATTATTACCTATCAAGGCGCTGACGGTATCAACGATTTCATACACATGCGGCAGAGGCATCCGCGTCTTGAAGCTCGGCACCCATCGCATCATCTGCACAGTCGCTGCACAGTCGCTGCAGGCTTCGCTCCGTACGGCGCCCGGCTTGCAGCGTCTGACAGCCCCGCGGTCCCACTGTCCCGTCCCACAGTCCCACTGTTCTTCCCGCCGGACCGTCGTTTCCAGCGCTGGAGACGCTGGAATTAGAGGCCGGCAGCCGCTGGTAGTGGCCTGTAGTACGCTGTAGTACGCTGTAGTACACTGTAGTGCCCTGTAGTGCCCTGTAGTGTCCCCTCGCTGACAGCCTAGGAGCAAAGTCACAGCGCCCCAACCCTGCTGGAAGCGTATTTGATATGTTCGGGGGTGAAACAACACGGCCATCACCGCCGTGTCGTCGACCTGATTTCCGTGTCTGTGAATGACGACTAAGACCAATTGCATCCCCTGCTCTGCTGCTTCAGGAAAGACATCTGCTCGACTCGCCGTCTTCCATCTGCCGGCGCCGTGCTCCATGTATGAAGTAGCATATTCGTGTGTGTATGAGTGTGTGTATGTATACTCATAGACACACACATTCTTGTCCCGTTGATACAGCCGCGGGCCCTGCCAGCCTTGACGACCCCCGCCGGCGTAGCCTTCTTTGCTTGCCGCATCAGACGTGAGTTTCTCCAGCCTTACATGTCACTGCGCCGCTGCTGCAGTTCCGCAGCTCTCTCTTCAGCAAACTCACCTGCTGACTGACTGTTCCTCTTCCCTTTTAGCAGATTTGAGACAAACTGTCATGGACCCCTGCGGTAGCTACTAAACCCCAGCCCAGCACGCAAGACACTCTCAACAGGCAAGCAGTCTGCTATTCAACACCTATGTTCCTGAAGAGGCTGCGTCTGTAGTATCACACACAGGACGCAGGTGGGAAGATCAAGAAGAAGCACATACAGCATTGGCTTCGCACTGGAGACGAAAGAGTCGGCTTGTGTGATATCAAGGCCGAGCCAGAGTCCTGGTACCCTGGTCTCATCTTCTCACCGGCCACTGGCTTGACTGCAAGATCCTAAAGCACAGAGAGGATCCACCAAGATGGAGGAGACACAGGTTCCACGCTCTCCAGAGCGTGTTCACAGGAAACCACTTTCAATAAGCAGACTATCACAGCAGTGGCAGCATTATGGGGAAGACGACGGCAAAGAGAACAATGTACATCCAACACGAAAGCCATTACCTCAAATTCCAACACCTCATTCTGGTCGAATCTATGGAGCACCTATGTCTCCTGCCATGGTCAATGTTATACCGGACGAATGGTCACCACAGGCATCAACAGCACAGATCGAAAGCGCCAGACCAGAATTTAAGGATGCAAAGGATGGTGGCAATAAACCGAACCACAATCAACGAAGATGGGATTTCAGCTCAGATGCTACTGTAAAAAAGCTAGCACCTCCACAGCAGTTTGAAACGCACGCACCAGAAAGTGTCATATCATCTCAGGCTGGTATCATGTCAAATATCGGGAGTGGTACGTCGGCCTCAAAAGACGAACAATCGCAGGAGAACTACCCTGGGAGAGAAGCATCACCTTCTATCTCAATCAACGGACAGGCTACTACCGGGATTCAAGAGGTGGTTGGATTTCAATACCACCATCAACAGCATCATTCTGAGGACCTAGCGCTGCGAGATCGCGAGCCAGGCTTCCCACACAAACTGCCTCAATCCCAAGAAAATACCAGGCCTGATGCAGAAGCTGGCACCGAAATCGGTCGTCTACTAACCCCCAGTTCACAAACTGGGCGTGGTTCCGCGCTTCCCCGCCCTGTCTCCGCTTACTCCTCACTTTCCGATTTTGGGCCAAGGGGTCGTTCACCGGGCCACATTCCTCAGTCCCCTAGCTGGACGGGGCGCACCCCTTCAGCGAATTCCGCACGTTCCCCAGATAGTAGGCCAACTTCATATACCGACTTGTTGAATGTGCCATATCCTCAACCTCCGCCAGTTCCAGCTACGATATTTGACAACTCACAACTACGAACAGCGGTTGGATCGAATGCATCGCTACTTAGCACACAGAAGACGCTCGAGATGTACAGGATGAATGTTAAGAAGACAAATGACCTATCTATCCAATACGCCTTTGCGATTTTCCTTATCGCGGCAGCGCAGGAAGCCGGCCTAAATCATGATGCTCCGTCGCCAGCTCGACAAAAAAGCCCGAAACCCTCAAAAGATCGAGAGAGCCCACACATAGAAGCAGCACCATCATCACCCCAAGATTTACTACGAGAAGCACGCCAGATATTAACAAAGCTCTCTGATCGTAGTTATCCCTTTGCACAATACTATTTAGCAGATGGATATGCTTCGGGGCTATTTAATAAAGGCAAGGAAGATTATGATCGAGCATTCCCACTGTTTGTATCAGCAAGTAAGCACGGCCATGCAGAATCGGGATACCGTGCTGCACTGTGCTACGAATTTGGCTGGGGTTGCAGGAAGGACCCCGCCAAAGCTGTACAATTTTACCGACAATCAGCCTCAAAGAATCACCCTGGTGCCATGACCCGGTTAGGGCGAGCATGCCTTTCTGGAGATCTAGGAATGAACAAATACAGGGAAGGTCTGAAATGGCTGAAGAGGGCAGCGGAATCTGCAGATCCACAGTACAACGCAGCTCCGTACCACTTAGGGCTACTGTACGAGAAAGGGTATGGTGACGATGTTTTCCAAGATGAGACCTATGCAGCACAACTATTCACCAAAGCAGCAGATCTCGGGCACCCAGAAGCAAGCTACAGACTCGGCGATGCCTACGAGCATGGCAAGCTCTCCTGCCCTCGGGATCCAGCCCTAAGCGTCCACTTTTACACTGGCGCCGCTCAAAGTGGTCACCCTGCAGCCATGATGGCCCTCTGTGCCTGGTACATGGTCGGAGCCGAGCCTGTCCTCGAGAAAGATGAGAATGAGGCATATGAGTGGGCGCGCCGAGCAGCAGACGCCGGTAAGCGCAACACACCCCCTTAATTATAAATTTTTATTGTTTTTTGGCGTAAACATGTACTTACATTCGATTACAGGACTCACAAAAGCCCAATATGCCGTCGGCTATTTCAAGGAAATGGGTATCGGCTGCCGGCGCGATCCACTTGAAGCTAATGTTTGGTATGTACGAGCGGCGGATGCGGGTGACGAGCGTGCGCAACATCGTCTAGCTGCTATCCAGGCTGCTGCGAATGGTGGTGATCCGATGGAAGTCGCAGCTGCGAAACCTCCAAAGACGAAGAACCGCCCTAGTGCAAAGACGACGCTGAGTGCAGGTAGCAGCAGTGCTACTGGCGTGGAGCGAAGTGCGACAGCGACTCCAACAAAAGACGAGAAGGAGTGTGTGGTTATGTAAAAGGAACAGATCGGTGGAATACCGAAATAATACACGAAAGAGATGGTAATGGCAGCATAAAACGAAGAGATGCTGAACTGGCTTGACTGCATCGCATTGCATTGGGGGTTTTTTCTTTTGTCTTGTCACAACAGCTAGAAAGCGGGCTGCAGGGCGTTGTTTTGTTGTCTTTTGACATTTCTCGCATCATAACAATTTGAGGAGTCCGAGGCGTTTTTCAGGGTATTGAAAGCAGAGAGATGTGAGAATGTGGTCCTCGCGGGTTACCTTTTTTTTTTTGTTTTGCATCGGGCTTGGTGTTTTTCTGATTGATATTTGTGCATGGTGGTTTTGATACTTGTGCATGCATGGCTACTCTACATGGCTGCATAGCTGAATGGCTGCATAGCTGAATGGCTGCATAGCTGAATGGCTGAACGGCTGCCGTCAAGGTAGCCGACTCGTTGCATTAGTTGAACTTGCTGGCTCGAATGAACGAGTCCCATAGGTAGTTTTGAGTTGGTCGGAATCCGCAAATGAGAATGAGATTGAGGATGAGGATGAGGTTCGGAATTATAGACAAAAGATTAGAGGATTTTTTTTCTTTGTGACTCTGTGACTCTGTCTGGTGATTGGTGATTGGTGATTGGTGATTGGGATGCATGTCTACATGTCCCTCTCTCTCTCTCTCTATATATATATATATATATATATAAATATAAAACAAACGTCCCGTCCCGTCCTGTCCCGTCCTCCCGCCTCGATTTATCAAGTTGGATTTCTTTGCCGCCTACAGTCTAGACTTGTATATATATATATATATATAGGCTTGTAGTAGACGACGAGACTATTCATTCATTCTTTTCTTTTCTTTTCTTTTCTTTATATTTATATATATATATAAAATCATCAAGCCTATACACGGGCCAACCCATACATAGGTTTCAGAACACGCTACAGCGAGCTATTTTATAAACGTGATGGTATCCGCTGCCGATTAACTTATTTCTTCGCTGATGATATGATACGCACATATACTATCGGTTTAGTACTTCTCCTTGATGGGAAGCTAATCGCTCTCTCAGGTCTCGAGCATAGGGGCGAAAATAATTTGCTACATGTATATGGATATCGAGGTTTATATTCTATTTGCTCGACAAAAGCCATCGACTGGTAGAGATGACTGGGCGAGAAATACAATCATAGAATAGAGAGTCGCTGAGTCAAAGAAAACCAAAACGCTAAAGACTCCTTCGCAGGAATGCTATGCTGCCCGCTGACCACCTTGTACGCCATGAAATGATGCGTCAGTGAAACTCTGCATCATCATAATCATCGCAAAACGCCAGCATACAAACTCCAAGCTCATGTCTCGATATCAGGAACCACTTCCTCGGGGTTCCTTGGATCAAACCACGCAATACGCCTATCATCACCACCTCTCGCTCCCACCGTCACCCAAACATGCTTATAGGGAACCTTCACATTGATCTTTTCCCTATTTCCGAGCCATCTCAATCTGTGTTCTGGGCTCATCTTACTATTTCCGAGGCCTCCGCCTTTGATCCACTCGCCAACAATTTTCCTAATAAACTCGACTTTCTTTCTGAAATCATTTGCTTGTGGGATACCCTGAATCATTGGATCAATTTGTAGCCGGTTGACAGTCCGGGTGCTTGCTTTTCCAGATCGCGATGGCTTTGCGATGAAGTTCAGTAATGTCTGGAGAGGGTATGACAAGTGTTGACGGTCATCGAGCGCTGATGGTGGTAGAGTGCCCGTTTCAGCAAGGTCGCGGGCGGCCTCTAGAGGAAGATGGTAGAAGTCGCACCACGTGCCATCAGCAGAAATAACAATCTTGGTATGATCTGGAAAGTTGAACTGAAAGTGACCATCACAGAATGCCCAGCATCCCACATCACCAAACCGCTGATAGAAAGTAACAACATTACTAGCAGCCTCGGCATCAGATTGAAATTCATGCCCCCTTCTCTGGAGAGTCTCATCATATGGATAGTCCTGATCCCTTCCAAAAGCAGTCATGTAATTGGCAAACTTCTTCCACAAAACGATCTTTTCGCGCTTTCGATCATCATACTCGTCTCTTCCACGTGAGAGCTTTCCAACTTCACCGTTTGGCCCAACAGGAATGACAAAGTGACGAGGGTCGACCTTGACACGTGAGATTCCCTTCTCTCTGTTATTCTCGTAGAATTCGATCTTTGCACCAGAAACTGGGACAAGTTGATGTCGATCTGCATACATAGGGTTTCCTCGGTTTTGTAGATGTAGCTCGGCATCTGGCACTGTAATACAAGTAGGCGGGATGATTCTATTCTGCGGATCGTTGTGAGCTGGCAACTCTTTGAAGATACATCCGACGCTACCAGTGCTTAGGATATATCCTAGTCCAAATTTATTGGTGTAGTCTACCCATTTAACCACGATAGTTGGACTTGTGGATGGAGCCTTACGGAGTGGCCCTGTCGATCTACTATTTAAGGCTCTTTCGAGCTCAGTATGGAAAGCTTGAAGATTCTTGAGGATTTGCTCAGGTCGCGTTCCAGGAAGTTGTTCTGGGGTTTCTCGTGGACTGAAAATTGATGCTGGTTTTTCCAATACAACTGGTGGTTCTTCCCTAGCTTTTCGCTCAGCGCGAGCTCTATCGAGTTGATATGCAAGGTCGGCGCCGATACGTTCCTCCACGGAGGTCGCAGGTTCTGGAACTGGGTCCTCTTGGAGTTTGGCTTGACTTTTAGTATGCCTTGAAGGGAGTACCATTGCTGCTCGGCTACGACCAGCCTCGTTTGACAACGCTACAGACTGATGCTTGACTTGCTCACGGCTCGATTCAGGCCGTGATCTCTGTGATCGAACCGTTGCAGATGTTGTTAAAGGTTGGTGTTGGGCACGCTGCTGAGCAGCAAAACTCTGGGTCACGTTTCGGCTTGCTGTAGATAATGACCGACTTGTTGATTGCGAAATGCGCAAATGTTCTAAGTCGTCCTGGTTCTTTCGTACTGAAACGGATTCGACATCTTGTACCAGAGCCTGGGCTTGATCCTTCAGCCACTCATCAAATGGTCGGTATACTACGTCATCAGGAAGAGGAACTGCTGGTGTAAGGCCGGCTTTTTCTTCAGCAGCTACCTCTCTGTATGTGCTAGACCGAATTTTTTGCGTTTGGTTATATGGGCCTACGTCGCTCTCTATGCAGAGTTTCTTGAGATTTTTGAGGTAGAGACTCGTTCTCCCAGATCGAATTTCAACAACAGGGAATTGATCGGGGTTTGGTGGGCTTTCTCGAAGCTTAGGTGTCATTTCATCTACTTGCGGTACCCATCCACTAGAGAAGAATGGGTGTTGAACGATCGTATCGGGGTCAGGTCGTTCTTCTGGACTTTGTAATAATACTGCTACTAGGTCCTTGGCTTCTTGACATATATAGTTCTCGCTCGTGTTTAATTTGGGCCAGTCATAGTCACGCTCACGTGCCTTTCGATATATCTCTTCCTGAGTACTCGACTGGAATGGTGGGCGTCCTGTAAGCATAGCAAAGCTATTATGGTGAGCTATGAAGGCAATTGTAAATAGAGTGAATAGGTGGCTTACATGATAATACCTAAACTCCAGATATCAACCGCGTGATCATGGCCTTTTTTCCCCTTCTCAAGAATCTCAGGCGCAATGTAGTTTGGTGTTCCACAAAGTGTCGTCCTCCGACAAGCTGACATATCCTTATTTGACATGAGAAGCGCAGCCAGCCCAAAATCTCCAATCTTCACATTCATGTCCTTGTCCAAGAAGATGTTTCCCATTTTTAGGTCACGGTGTATGATGCCCTTAGCATGCATGTATTTAACGGCCCCGGCAATTTGTATTGTATAAAATCGAACCTCTGGTTCTGTAAGAAAACGCCTTTTTTTAACCATGTCCATCAGAGAGCCGTTCGGGCAAAGCTCTAAAACTATGTATGTACTTTGTTGAAAGGTGAACGCTCGATGAAACTGCACTATATTAGGGTGCTTCATCTTGGAATGAATTTGAAGTTCTGTTTGGAACTGTTATTTGTTAACGTTGTTCCTTTGAGGGTTAATCATTTTCTCCTACCTTTTGCTCCATTTTCTTCTGAGGCATATGACTCTTGACAATCTTAAGGGCATATTTGTGCTTTGTACCCGCAAGCTGGCCTTCGTAGCATATTGCGAAGCCCCCCTTGCCAAGCAATCTGCTAGTGTTGTATATTGCTCCATTTATACGGTCATAACTCGGGGGTTCAATAACCTCTGGAGGTGGAGGAGGTGGATGATCTTTTTCTCGCTGTAGAGCTTTGGGCTGTGGAGGCTTGGTAAGTTTTGGTGCGGGTTGCTTGGTCTTCAAGTTGGCATTGATGTCCAATGGAGACAAGGCTTCCATATCTATGCCGTTGGGGAATACGCACTCCCACGCGAGGTATGGCCGGACAGTTGCGAATGTGTATTTAGTGCAGACTTCGTAGGTGTCTTGGCCTATTTCGTTAGTGCGCGCCGGAGTTTCTGGTATTCGAGGTCCTTGAAGTTCAGATGATCGAGTTCTTCGTTCTCATCACAGCTATGAGCACAGTAGATCTGCTTCACACGGTAGTTAGTAAAGAAATATAGCTGATGTTGTTTCTCTGCATTAATTGGTCTTGCACAATCCTTTTCGATCGTCAAAGCTTGACAGATAATGGAGCCAAGAAGCTCAAGGATCTCCTCAGCATCTCCATCTTTACACAAAGGCGCTTCCGCGACTGCGATCTCGCTGTACCGTTGGAACACTTGTTCAACGCTGTCATTCTCGGAAGCTGTTGCGAAAGAACGAGAAGATCCGGCTTCGTCCCTGGGCTCCTGCCTTTCCCACGGCTCGAAAAACGTTCTAGATATCCAGCTACTCCCAGGAGCCCAATTGAGTAAAAAATGGCTACTCATGGTTGTGTCTCGAACTTTTATTCACGAAATTGTGGTTTGCTTACCAGGTCTTGTCGCGAGGTTATCTGTACATTTGGTTTTCTGAAGCGCTTCTAAACCAAGTGCGGCCGATGTTTGACTGGATTTCAAAATCTACGCAGTCGCCGTTGAGGTCGTATATTCTTCGTCGTATATTCCTAGGAGTGACGTTAGATATCGAGATATTGTTGATCCTCGTAGCTACCAAATTTGGTCCACTTTAGGGATGTGGATTGGCATGGCAACGCCCGCGTTAGCTATATCTGCATCGGAGTAATCCAGCCGAGATCCCGAGCGAGCGTCACCCAGGAACATAAGCTCCGCTAGGTAGCACTCACGTCGAGTTCTCCTTCATCCTACATTGTGCACTCATGACTACGGGATCAATCTGAGCTATGGAATGATGGCATGCTGTGCCGTCCAAGACAGTAGATCGGTATCGTGAAGAAATCCAGACACATTCGGCCAACCGTCCGAACTTCGATGATTGCATCAACTAAAGCTCCACGACCGAACTCACGCTGCCATGGTTGCGCTTCCACTATTCAAGCTTGGGGCACTACTCGTTAGACATATCTCGAAGTATGGCGCTGTGAGTTATTTCGGAACCGAACAAAGACATTGAAGCTGACATCTACGAGAATGCAATCAAAACCCAAGCTCACGAGCATCCGAAGTTCCGGGCCATTGCAGCAAAATACGGTCAAACTATGCATCAGATTAATATGCGAATGTCTGTAGCTGCTTTACGGGATGTTGCTGCAGAAAAGCGAGCAAAGGAAAAGGCAGAAGCACCAACAGTCAAGACACAGGAACAGACGAAGGCAGAAGAAGTTGCCAAAGAGAAGCATACTACAAAAGACAAAGGCCACACCCATGACGTGCCAAAAAGTGTCTGGAAGAGAAAGTTTAGACCATTACCAGAGTCAAAGGCGGTCGATCTTTTCGCAGAAGTCATAGGCGACACTTTTATTTTATCAATCGCGATAGGATTAATATTGTACGAATACGTCAGAGGTGCGGGCAAACCTGATGCGAATTCTGTGAAGATCACGGAGATGGCGGAGCGACTAAAAGCAGAACAAGAGCGGATCAGTGAGCTTGAGGAGTCAGAAAAGCAACAACAGAAGAGAATGGAGATTCTTGAGCAGGCATTGGAACTATTGAAGAGTTCTAAAGAGGGTGGTAAGAAAAGATCTCTGTTAATATCGTGATATACAAAGTACCTTTGCCAAATATTTGCGCAGAGTTGGCACAATCAAATGCTTCTTTGAAGCGTGAGGAATGATATAATGCTCATACCAGTCTCCAAGAAGAGCGGGGGAGTTCTGTGAGATGTATTTTTGATACTGTATATTAGAAATAGGGGTAGAAGAGGTGGATTTTTGGCACATATGGATCATGGCACTAGCCGTTTGCTCGGTCACTTAAACGAAGCATTATAGGCGTTGTTGGATATCTCATACGACATTTCACTTTTTTAAAAAGTCCTTTAGAACATTGAAATCTCCAATCTACTCTTATCATATGCTCGGAATATAGAGCGGCTGGTCCAAAAGTATTTCCAAGTGTCGTCTACCTGCGTAAGACTGTGGCACCTGCCAAAATGATAGAAAGCGTTCTTCGATAATGTTTTGCACCCGTCTTCGCAGACGCCTAGAGTGGGCTTCGGTTTTGCCCAGCTTTCTCGCAAGCCAGCCACCGCGATGGACAGGTAACAAAGCCGACTGATGCTAGCCTAGGCCAAGCTGATGGTTCTGGCAGAGAAAAGCCTTGAAACTCACGATATAGCTTTGCCACTTCATCGGTCCGGTAACCAAGAAGAGTTCGTACGACTACTCCTCCTCTCTCCATCGGACCTCCATTCTTCTGCAGACGGTATGGCAAGGATCGAAAGACTCTGTCATTTCACTGGCGGTCGCCATATTGGAATTGTTCTTCTTCTTCGAGAAAAAGGGTCAGAGAATGACGGTGTCATTCCATATATGGAGCTTCAAGCAAAGTAAGTTGCACATGCCAACTCTCATCCAAGTGCTTGAAACGGAATGCTGAAAGCCTTACTAGGCTTCTGTCTTCGTCATTCGAGATACCAATCCTCCCTCTCCACAGTATACTCTCTCTGCAAGCGACGCTCTTTGCGTACCAGCGTCAACTCTTGCGGGCTCAACCTCCTATTGTTCCGGCCAATCCCATTTCTAGCATCTTGCAATTCTGTTCAACGGAGCCGCCACTGCCGGAGCACACTCGGAATGTCTTGAGCGATATCTGTCACAGCTTTCGAGATCTCGCTATGACAGCCACGACGGAAGACGGCCAGCACACCATCAGGCAATACGTGGACGAGCCGAAGCCAGCGGAGGAGGCCATTGGGTTCTGGCTTGAAGAGTATATCGTTGAATGAACGGGACAGTCTATCACATTGGTCACCTACTTTTGAACCGACGTTGACAACAAGGTTTATCTTTCTAGCATCAGATGGCTTGCTTTCTTTATATGCAATGAGTACTTGATAGGTCGCTACATAGGAATGAGCAAGAATATATCACGTTCTCTGCACGGGACTTCACCGGGACCATGTGCTCACGAAAATGATCATCACGAAGACTTGCATGAGTATGACAACCTTAAAACACCACACCAATCATTGTCGCTTCTAACCTTGGACACAGCAGGGACCATTGTGGTCCCCAGAAACATCCATGCCAACACAGCGTCAGCAGACTTTAGGCTACGTGGTGAAAACGGTCAAATCACGAG
Organism: Aotearoamyces nothofagi; assembly: GCA_015345905.1. Taxonomy (NCBI): domain Eukaryota; kingdom Fungi; phylum Ascomycota; class Leotiomycetes; order Leotiales; family Tympanidaceae; genus Aotearoamyces; species Aotearoamyces nothofagi. The sequence goes on along the minus strand of JADDTR010000003.1, from coordinate 825,766 downwards.
ATATTGCCTGGCTGAGAAGCTTCAATTAAGTGATACGCCGCGCCATCTGAAGATGGCCTCGAAAATATCAAATAAGCACTCTGGGCATATCAATCGTTGCGAAGTGTGGAATTGCATACTGTTACCGCCCCAGCCACCTCGTACACAGTGTACGAAGTCGGCTTCGGCCCGCATTGGCAGGGGGCTAAGTCACCTCCAATGAAAAATGCCACTGAAGCGCTGCAGGCAATATGTGTGCACTCGAAATAGCAAACCCTCCGCTTACTCCGCACAGTTGATCGATAATGTCACGTCAATAACCACAAGGTGACGAGGCTTTCAACTGGAATACCTGCAGTGGCCTATCTGCGAGCACAACCTTTTTGTGATGTGACCTCGGAGCGTGGGCTGTATTGGGACTGCCAGCTGCAACTTCACGACGGACATTGAAGTCATGGCAGCAGCGAGCAGGAATTGGCATCATAAATATGAGAATCGCCCGACCGAGAAGGCCGTTTAGTAGCCAGAGACAAGCTATCCTAGCGCAGGAGATGGGAATGTTATGACGGCGGCCATGTGTCTGACCAGCTCTCATAAAGCCCACTTTCAAACCCATGATGCCTCAGACCAGGGAGTTGTCACGTCGCAAGATGTCGCACGGTCTATGCGATAAGAATCGATAAGAAAGATGGTTGTTTGATGCGCAGCGGTAAAGGGGCCGAGATCAATGCGAAAATCACACTGAGACAGCCCTTCTAACTACGGCTGTTGCGAAGTCCGAAGTTCCAACATGTCAAGCTGTCCGAATGTGTCTTTTATGATGTCCTCGACTCTCCTGTATACTGTCGACGACAACGTGATACACCGACCCCCTCCCTGCTCGGTGGCAGAGGCGGGAAGCGAGCGATGCCCATGGCGCCCATGCATACAGTCAGGAACACCCCAGCAACCCCATCACGCCCGTAGCCGCCGGGGGCAATGGCAACCCAATCGCACAGCAGATCTCGCAAATGGCTATTGTTACTCTGCTGCATCTGCGCAACTACACCTGGAGCTGCGTCTCCAGAGCCCTCATAGGTTGCTCATTGAGGGCATCTAGAACCAGTCCTTGAATAATGCCTGCAGGTGTTGTGCTACAGCGATGCCAAGTGGTTTTTCTTCAGTCCTTACCGCTCTGATCATGCATGGGGTGCTCCGTGAAGGTGGAACATGCATGCTACAGTATGTCAGGTCAGGCGTTAGCTGCCAGGGACCTTGAATATCGATAACCCTCCAAGCGTCTGGTTCATCTTTGCTGTCTCGTCTTCCCAATTCTCTTGCATTCAGTCTCAAGCCCTTATCTAAAAAGATCACCGCCACCTTCATTGTCCCTGCCTCATCCGTGACATTCAGTCGTCTCAAGATCCACTGCTATAACCCTTCATCAACGCTTCCGGACTACACAAGCTCTTTAGTCTGCACTATCTCCTCCAGGACGTCCGATCAAACGTCCTGTCTAGCAAATTCGCTCGAATGTCAGCAGTCATCGCAGATCAGATCATTATTTTGTGGTCTGCAGTCTCACCTCAAGCTTCTTCGGAAGACTCCTTACATCCTCCGATAGACAATATCAACGCCGTCTCCCGATTACCGAACAAGAGGCCTGTGCTGTTGGATGAATATAGTCTATCGGGCCCTGCAGATTCAGACTTCTCTTCTCTACCACCAGCGCTGTGCACTCGTCGTCGTCGATAGCCCTCTTTCATATCGATTGCGTCTTCATCCGCCGGTTCGGATTTCTCTTCACTTGACAACGCCAGTGTTCTTTCATACCCTCACTTCCCATCAACTGCTATTTGGATTATTAGTCTCGAGGACTGGGGGAAGAATTCTAGGAATCATGGGACAACTTATTAAGAATCATTGGGCTCGTCTGATCGTGCTCACGGCAGCAATATGTATGGTCCCCTCTACCCGCTTGGATCCCGCTCATTCTAACCTCCCACAGACCAAGTAGCAGCCGCAATAGAAGGCTTCTTCTGGCCGAAGATCTTCTGGGATTTCCTGACAAAGAACCTCGACGGAGCCGTGAAGCCTATCCCGGTACTCCAAATCATCAACCTGCTCTTCGGCCTGATCATTCTCGCCTGGGAGTGGCCCCTGGGCTTCATCGGCAACATGGCATTCCACAAGAGCATCGAGCTCCGCCTCGTCGTCTACCCCATTGCAGCTCTGGCCGCTGCACTCCTCTACCAGGCAACGAATCCAGCCATCTACTACGTCATTGGCATGGGCGTTTACTTCTGGGCTTACAGTGAAGGAGAGGTGAGGCCGCTTCATTGCCAAATTACAAGATCTCTTATTAACCTCTCGTACAGGTCGTTGTCAAGACCCCGTGGTCATTACCCCAACGTCCTCGTCCCGGGAAAGTGTAGAGAAGAAGAGTTATGAAGCAGGAAGGGGGAAGGGGGAAGGAATAGATAGCGAGCTCGAAACTTCTGGTCGTGTACCATAGAACACGGCGTTTGGATACCACGTCGTACGCTTTTTGATCAAGGTCTCTTTTGCACCTTTGAGCACCCTAAATAGTTACCTTAGCCACGTATATAATGTCAATATATGATTTGCTCAAATGCATGCGTTTTCGTCCTCTGTTGTGCGATGGAGGCGATCGACATAACGGCGCTGACGGCCTCTGCTGGTGTCTGTGAGTGGCCGGCAATATTACGAAAGCTTTGCCATGCAATGAATGGTGAATGGGAGGCCCGTCTTAGTTCGGGGATTCGGAAAGTCGCACGTTAGAGATTGAAGTTGCTTAAGCTTAATTTATTTTCCAGCATCGGTGCGGTGCATTCATCAAGCATTAGAACATCATTAAAACCGAACAACTAAGACTTGCTTGAAATCCTTTTAATTTCCGGATTTTAAGAGGCAGCCATAGCTAACTAAGCTACCATCATTATCATGACTTATGGTATCGCAAATCCGCACGCCTGGACGAGATCACCACATCATGCCATCATCCCCAACAGCCCCGCCACTCTGCTTCAGCAATCTAGCGAGCGATGCCGCGGGGGCCGTTGGTATCATTCTTGTCTCCCTGCCGACCGGAGCTCTGTAAAGGGAAGGTGTCAGCAATTATGCAACCAAAAAACATCACGAACATGTCACGTTATGTGGGTGTGGCGGAAAGGGAAGAAGGGAAGCATCACGAACCTCACTCTCCTGGAATGTACCCTTCTCCAAGATGGTCGTGATGATTGTCTCCTCGTTGGTAGTGCCAAACTCGTTCTCGATCGTGCCCTTGGATGCTGTGTCGAGCGTGCCTTGAGCTCCATGCCTGGATGTGAAGACGTAGTCAGCACGCCATTGCGGGGAAGCAAGTAATAGAAGGAAGGGGAAAGATGCCGGTTGGAAGTCCTCACTTGTGGCTGATGAAGATCTTGAAGCTGTCGACAACCTGCACCAACGGGATGCTCTTGTCCTTCTTCCACTGGCTCAGGATTGCAGTGCTCTCAACGAAGACGATGAAATCATCCTCCTTGCCCTTGTAGTGAACCTTGGTCTGTCCGCCTTCGCCTTTCGCCATGATGGATTTGGTAGTGAGGGGTTTTGGTAGTGTTGTATTGAGTTTATATTTCCGGGACGGAAATTAATAAAAGCAGAATCGAGTGAATATGTTTCTTTGCGGTGTTTGGGGGAGAGAGAGAGTTGGGCGGATGCGGTGGGTTTTGTAGCTGTCAGCGAGCGTCAGGTGTTCCTGACGCGAGGGTGCGGGCAGGAATCTACGTCATTCGGCACGGGGTTGGCATTGGTAGTTGGCGGGGTCTCGGGTCGGATGCGCCAACGGAAGATCGAATAAGCGCGGGCGAGGCCTCCGCCGCCTTCCAAGCTTTCGTCGACGGTATGAAGTGCCCCTGGATATCCTGAAGATCCGCTCCACTGCTACGTCATATGGGTTGGTTAAGAAGATATTTAATCCATTGCATCTGTCAATTACTTATCCACAATCCACATTCCACCCTACGCGCACTCCGTAGCAGGAAACAGAAAAGATATTTGCATTGCCGAAAGGAAATTATTATTCCACCATCGTACACCGGCTAGAGAATAGGAGGAACTCCCTTCGTGATGAAACAAGTAGAAAATGCCCGATAATACAAGAAAACTAAAGCTACTCAGACTAGTGAGAAGCATAATATACAATACTCAATCCTCATCGAAAGAAGCCTTTGAGACCCTCTGATGAGAAAGCCATAGTTATCCCAACGCCCTTCGTCCACCTGGCGCTTTTCAGCTGGGACTGATTCTCCTGCCCCTCAAGGACAGGCGAATTGGTGGTTGGTGGCGTACGGTTATGGCCAAGACTATTTGCAGAAGAGGTCCGTAGTGGCGGCGTAATATCACGGTATCTAATAGCATGTGAACCTTTCTTTACACGCAACGTAGCCAAGCGCTTGATCGTGCCCACGGGGCTATCTTCTTGACTGGCTGCTGTCAAGCTTGGCTCCTTCTCCTCCTGCGGGAAGATTTTGTCTGTAATGAGGGATAGTTGTGATTTGGACGCATCGAATCCTATCGTAGAATTTTTCTCGCCAGGTAAACCGCTAGCTTGACCAGAATAAGGACTTGTGACGTTGGAAAGCTCGATCTCTTCGTCCGCCCTACGCTGCAAGCTCGGTATCGTGGGTAGACTTCCCGAACGCCTAGTAAAGTTACTGGCGATGCTTGCCACGCTGAGCTTTCGCATCACTGAGCTTGCAGACGTTCGAACGAGGTGCTCACTCCTTGCCCGTCCTGTCATGCCTGGGAAAGGCAAGATATCCCGTGTCCAGACATCTGATAGTAGGTTTTCTAAGCGAATTCTCTCACTACGTGATGGGGCAAGAATAGGGATACGATTAGTAGTAAGAAGAGATTGAGACCGGTTGATGCTAGTCGACGACGTGGAGCCTTGGAGATCTTTCAATGCGCTTGTGTTCTTGATTTGGACTTGGCATAGTGGTGATTTGGGACCGACGGTTGTTGCCCTATGAATCGAGAGTCTGCGAGCAATTGTTCCTAACAGCTATTAACTCAAATAACCACTACAATATAATAACAAACAATTGGGAACAAGCTTATTTGACAGGCTAGTCCTTATGTGAATAGGAGGTGTATTGGCGGTATCACGGGAGTTATGGCATACCTGGCTTGCCAAAAACTGTGCCCATCGGTTTGATACCTAGAGACAGTGATGTGAAGAAAGCTTGCTCAGGGATCTCATTCGGATCTCTGCAAGCTCGATCCACGAGGCGAGTCCTCCATTCCAGCTCTTCTTTCGGTGTACAGGCACTAAGTATCACTTCATATAGCTGGTGATCGCTCTCAAATACAAGCTTCCAGGAGCAAGGTGCTGAGTGACATTGTAGGCCTGGACTCGTTAGTTAAGAATACCTGGGAATTCAGCTGTAGCTGCTGCGTGCTGTGAGCAATGATGGCTCTACCTCTAACATTGTCTGTTTCTTCCACTCTGACTTCGTTGAGCCCAATGCTCGCTTGGACGGTATATGCTTGTTCTGACTTAACAGTAGTTGCTAAAACTAGTGAGTCTCTGTATAGTAGTGATATCATATATTGGCCTTCAACACTATCCTGTGTTTGCCAGGTGACATGTAGTACGCCGCAGAGATGTATGTGGCCTAAGGCTCGAATCTTGCTCTTAGATCGGGCATCGATCTTCGACAAGGGCCATCAGTGACAGCCCAAATAACAACTGACATGAAATAGGTACCTACCTCATCGGGGAAAACAACACGGTCTTGCAAGACCCAAGTTTTTTCCATGGTGGCTTTCATCATTGGATCATCCGTTGCTCTGTTGATCTCTGCAGTTGTCTCACGCAGCCTACCTAGCACCTGCTCAATCTCTGCATGTGAATCAGGACAATCGCAAACCGGTGTTTGCTTGAGTAATTCGGCGAATAGTAGTGGATACCTACAGACTCTTTGAATTGGCTATAGTGTGTTAGCAATGTATATGAAGAATAGTTGTGAAAAGACTGGAGGCTTTGTTGACCCGCTGGGGGTTTTGGCTCCATTTATGAAGCTGGATGGTTGGGTCATGTTCATTCTTTACCTTTACAAGTAAGTCACCAACTGTTAGTGACTTCTTTGTGTAGTCGTTCTGATTGTTGATAGATGCCAATGAGGCTGCCAGAGCCTCTAAACCTTTCTGATAAACTTCCCATTGAGGAAGCGTTCTATATGTTGAAGCAACATCCCTGACCATAATCTCGTACTTTGCACCATATTCCTCATAAGCAAAGAAGCGATGCATCTGTTTTCTAAGCATTAGCAACTATAGGCTTAGAGCTTCCCAAACGTAAGAATTACTTTTTGACTGAAAACCTTTGCAACAGCTGCCGCAACACTGGGTTCAGCTGCCATGCCTGGAATATTTTGCAGCCATGATAAACCACTTGAGTGTTCTGGAACGGCATCTAAGCTTCGCCATCGATGGTGTCCATGATCAGCTGAAGACGCCCCCTTTCGGAAATAATCTGTTTGGGTATATTCAGAATGAGGTACCACTCGATGAAGGTCTCCGAGCAACTCTTCGTGAAGCTCGACGATTTCGGACAAGTTACGATTAATCGATGATCTCAGATTTAAAGAAATCGTTGGGATCGAAGCGAGAAGAGTAGCATATACCTGAAAGGACATATTAGCAAATCACAGATTTCGCTAACGTTAAACTAAGTGGTGCAGTGACTATCTAAAAGGACTTTTCGTTCATTGAGAGGCCACCATTAATTAAGTAAACTCTCCCTCGAGAAATTTATAAAAGCTGTACGGCTCACTGAAGCCTTAGCATTTGAAAATACATACATTCATGAGAAACCTGATATCCCCAACGTAGCCTTCTTCTGTAGATATGATCTCCTCCAGGACACGGCGTCGTCGGATTGAGCGATTTGCAACAGCTTCATCGATTGCTGCACCTTTAGCCACGTAGCAACTATCTTCGGAGAGGCGTGTTCCACCATTGGAAGTCCTGCTACTAAGATCTGTCCTTTGCTGCCTTGAAGAGATTGCCGTTTTCCGTGATCGAGGAGCGAGACTGATACTAGCAAGGCTAATACTAGCACTTTTTACCGCATTAACAAATCCAAACGATGAGCTGGATTCAGACTTATTATGACCAGGTATATGCTGATCTTTAAACTCACGAACCAAGGGCTCTCTATCAAAAACTGTATTATCCATGTTGCCACACACTGTCTGGCGTCGCCGTATGGCCTTTTTATGGATATTTCGCATCCATTTGTCAAATGGACGAGCTCGTTGTCTATCCGAGGTGTCGAAATCTCTTAAATCGTCAGGATCCTCCAAGGGAAAGCGCCCCTTGATAGAAGCAGCAATGCCAGATGCATCTTCAGCACCGAAAGATAGCCCAACTGCAGTAATATTATCAACAATATTCCATGTCTCACCAGTAACGCTCGTCACCGAACCGGTAGAATCGTTACTAATATCAACCTCATCAAAACCTGCAGTACTTCTCATAGATACTTCCACGGTTTCAAGGCTTGAAGGAGGTGGTATTGGCGTTCCCCAACTGCTTTTTCGGGAAATATGGACGGAAGTTCTTCGAGAAGAAGGTGGTTTCGTGCCTAGCATGGCTGGCGTGCACTGATCAGTAGTTTCCGCCATCTCACTTCACTAAAGGTCGACCAAGAAGATGAAATAAAAATTGCTCCAATGGACCAAGAAGACTCATATAATAGCGAGGCTCGACAATAGCAACGAGGAAATATGCTAGACAAGCTAGTAAAAGGGATGAGAATGTGAGGAGAAAGCATCAAACAATGCAGCTATACGTCTAGACGTACACTATTTTAAGTTTATAGATAAAGCAGTGGGAAAGGGCAAGCTCTACTAATGAAAAAGGTCCTAAAGTATGGCCTGAGAAGCTCCTTCCTTCCAAAGTTCCAATAGGCCTGGGGAGGAACAAATAGCTGTCGGCATTCGAAGTATATAATCATTCAGAAGCTGACCTTATCAAATCCTACAGACTATGGATTATAATACTTTGAATATGGGTTACATCGTAGAAACGAATACAGACGTGACGGCGACTTTATCTCTCCGAGTGCACGTGATTAATGCAAGGTACTTTATGCATAGATGCCTCAGTCGTAATTTACCCCACCATGACGGTCCACGCCATCGCATCTTCCTAAAGCTATAAATCTACAAATACAACCAGTCCAACTTATTACAGATACCCGCCGTATCATCCTGTTTGTATAATTTTATTAGCGATAAACAATGGGATTGCCGTTACAGATGGAAAACATGCACGCCCCAACCATTCCTTCGGGACCAACTAGCAATGGTACAGAATCAGGTATTAAAACAGCTGGTCTTGCACTTTCAGAGCTCCAGGCGAAGAAGGAAAATATGGAGGCGGAGCTCGGAGCCCTCAGTGGTGTACTCGATTCTGTATGTACTGTTGGACTTTTCATGCGAACTTATATTGATATCTACAAGCATGGCGTCGACATGAATACCCGCTTGATGACCCCAGATGGTTTTCCTCGCGATGATATAGATGTGGCACAAAGTGAGACACCTTTGTTATGTTTAGAGGCCATTACTGACATATATTAGTCCGCACAACTCGAACACGCATTATTTACCTCAAAAACGATTATAAAGCGCTCATGGCCGTCATTGAGAAACAAATTCATGAATATTTTGCAAACCAACCTCAAGATACAACGAATCTATCTGCATCCTCCAGTACAGAGCAAATTACAACGAGCTTAGCGTCTGTTTCAACGCCTGAACAGATACTGGAACCACCATTTGCGAAGGTCAATAGTGTGGTTCCAGGCAGTCCGGCCGATGCGGCAGGCCTGAAAGCTGGAGATGAGATCAGAACCTTGGGATATGTAAACAAGGGCAATCATGATGGGTTGAGAAGGGTAGGAGACTGCGTTCAAGGGAATGAAGGGGTTCGTTTGACTATTCTCTGTCTGGGCAGTATTGTACGAGCTAACATTTGCTTCATAGCATGACGTCCTTGTTAAGATATCCCGGAGTTCTGGCATTATCGGTCAAAAGAGGGAGTTGCAGCTGACCCTGACTCCGAGACGAGATTGGGGAGGTCGTGGCCTGCTCGGATGTCACATCTTGCCACTATAAACATGAGATATTAGGAAGTGATGACTATATATGATATTTGCTTCATTGAGCGAAGGTGTTCCATGGTAGCGGTAGGCGTTCCAGATGCATATATCTGAAGGGACAAATCATGGCTTTGACACAGGAGCCACTGCAAAGGGGTGACAGTAGCTAATTGTCTTTATTATATTGTTTGACAAACTGCTCCCTCGAAAATGGTGAGATCTCGTGACAATGCCAGCACTTACGTACCTCTGAGCGGCCTAATGCAAGCCTACAGGCTGCAACCTTTATCGTAAAAATTGTGGTGGCTGATTTCGAAACTAAGAGAAAAAACGACGGCACGTGATTGCTTAGATTGCCTCTGTCGGTTCTTCGCTAAGGTTTTCCACCGCTCGGTTGAATCGCAACAAAACGACATCCAAATCATACAACCCCACCTTCACAGTGACTCTACCAGCAAAGGTACGTTAAAACCCAACCTTTCATCGTCCCTGACTTCTATTGCGATTATCGGCATCCGTTTTACTCTCAAATCTAAGTTGAAAATCTTACAGATATACAGTGACGACTATAGCCGCCAGTGTTTACATCACTTCACATACATTCAGAGCCAACATCTGCTACGATGGCTGCTGCCGCACCACCAACCTTCAAGCTTGTGCTTGTCGGTGACGGAGGAACTGGAAAGGTCAGTAGGATACATATAATATTCACCTTCACTTCTTCTCACTTCTCTCTTGCCTGAGGGCAGTGTGGCAATAAGGCTGGCTATTCGCGCCTTGACAAAAGCATTCGATAGAACTAAGCTGACGGCCGCGATAACAGACAACCTTCGTCAAGCGTCATTTGACTGGTGAATTCGAAAAGAAGTACATCGCAACTCTCGGTGTCGAAGTTCACCCTCTCGGTTTCACCACGGTACGTTCCTAGCCCTCTCCTCAGACACCTGGGAATGATATGCGTGACATTTTCTGACAGTATATAGAACTTGGGACAGATTCAATTCGATGTCTGGGACACAGCTGGACAGGAGAAGTTCGGTGGTCTCCGTGATGGATACTACATCAATGGACAGTGTGGCATTATCATGTTCGATGTAACATCCCGTATTACCTACAAGAACGTTCCAAACTGGCACCGTAAGATGAACCCCATGAGCAATCAATAGCAGGCTTGGAAAACTAACTCGAAATTTCCAGGTGATCTCGTTCGCGTTTGTGAAAACATCCCCATCGTCCTTTGTGGCAACAAGGTTGATGTGAAGGAGCGAAAGGTCAAAGCAAAGACTATCACCTTCCATCGCAAGAAGAATCTGCAATATTACGATATCTCGGCTAAGTCGAACTACAACTTTGAGAAGCCCTTCCTATGGTTGGCTAGAAAGTTGGTTGGTAACGCCACTCTGGTAAGCATTCCAAAATCGATCGGCTAGACACTTAGCTAATTTACTCAGGAATTCGTTGCTGCTCCTGCTCTGGCCCCGCCTGAGGCACAAGTCGACACGGCATTGCTCGAGCAATACCAGAAGGAGATGCACGATGCCGCCCAGATGCCTCTCCCTGACGAGGATGACGCCGACCTATAGACTGCTCACAATACATTTTCGGCAGGAGTGTCACGTTAACCATGATAATACTAGATGCATTCCTGCAGCGATATCGGCATGTTCATTGGTCAGTCTTCAAGATACGGGCCGATTTTACGATTCTTTCTTTATTTCTGGCACTGGATTTCTCATGCAGGCAGCGTAGCATGTTGAGAGCGGAGGACGGGTACTACGGTATTATAAGCGATTAAGGGAGAACTTGAGTCAAAGAAGACTTCAAGATATAGCCGCACAAACGGCCAATGTAGCTAGACCAAAAAAGCCATTCTAGAAATGCAGCTCCTCGTGATTTGGAATAAATTGGAGGTGCTTCTAGTGAACCTATAATTACATTAACAGTTATGTAAGGACTAGAAACATTAACGACACTCACAATAAGCAGATATCCTCTGTCGATAAAAATGCAGGAGAGGGGAACTGCTACAGTGCTACTTTCTCGAATGCACTATCTACATTATATCTCAAGATAACGTTAACTCTCTTGAACTTATATCATGATTAAGGATAGTTAGCTATGTATTGCAAAGATGTCTAGAGGGCACGAGTGCCTGTAAAGCCTACGCTGCTCTCTTATTCCTGCCCTTCCTTTGTCCTGTTCTCTAGGGCCCTCCTCGGTGTTATCGCTGACCCTGGTAAGCTCTCCTTTGCCTCAACGGATGCTGATCAATATCTCCATCTAGCACCCAATGCCACTCTTGCCACATGTACCTTTGCTTCAACGTCCCATCCGTCCACCTCTCCTTCTTCCTTTCCCACTCTCTACGCCTCTTTCTCCACTTCTCGCACCAAGCAAGCCTACCTTTGCGTCTGGAACTCTTCTCACGCTTCAAATAAAGCTGGTGGATGAGGAGCGTGATGTCTCGTCGTCCCCAAGCTATTTGTGCTTTTCTTTTCAGAGGCCGAACCGAGCAGCCTAAACTAAGATCTTTACACCTCCAGCTCCTTTCTTGCCACCTCCTCAACTCTCCGTGAATCCTCCTAGTTGCGTCATAGCGGAGCGGATCAGATCGCAATGAGTCCAGGACAAAACCATCAGGAAACTGTCGGTTGCTCTTCATGCTTTTCCAATATGGCCGGCTTGAAGTCATGCCCTCCGTCTTAAAGACATAACTAAACAGCCTTCTCCCCTTCTCTTCCTCTCTACTTACCCAGTCAAGCTGCAGAATCGGCCTCTGAGAACGAAGTGAGTAGCCTGCAAAGCTTGCTGCCACAACGTTATGCGAGGGATTGAAACTATAGAGATACTCGGCTCCCTTGTAAGCGGCACGATTCCAACCCGCATTTAGGTCAATGCCTGGATAAGGGTTTCGTGATTCAAAAAAGAACTCTGTGGCGGGAGACAGGCAGAATCTGCCTGCTGTAATTAAATGGGAGGTAGTGCCTTGAGTGGATGGAGTGAATGAAGTACGGAGATAGAGACTCCCATCACGGGGATGGACTTGTGAATTGGGTGCTGGGGTGTGAACAGTGGCAACATATGGCCTTTGTCTCTTCTCAGACATTTTGATAGAAACGTTCCTGAAGGCAGCAGATAGTTCTTCAATGCCAGAATCTTGACAGCTAGGTTTGTGATACTCATAAGAAATTGTGTCGTAGACATCGTTCCACAATGTCGAACTTGGTGGCTGAGCAGAGGGCGCATTAGTAGAGATGCCCCCCTTTGGCACGGGAGGAAGGGTTTTTCCTACCCCACGACCAACAAAGATTATTATATCCTCGTCGAAAGACTCGGGAGTATGCTGATTTTTTGTGGCGGAAACCTCTTCTTCATCAGAACTTCTCCCGGGCCCTGTCTCATTAGGAGATTGAATATGTAGTGGGACTACTTTAAGTGTTAGTTTCGTGGCAAACCGGAGTTACAAATAATATACCCCCATCATCTGTGCTCTCGTCATCACTACTTATGAGATTATCAGAACTGATGACGGAGGACACTTCCCCTTCCTCATCAAATGACTGGTCCATCTCACAAATCCTTACTCCTTGGCTCTCGCAGTCTACGTCGTTTTCATCGTCAGAGTCTGTCATAATAATAGGATCTAAACCTGGGGCCAATGCGGCAGCTCTCATATCAGGACTCTTAGGATTAAAGGCGCCATCGCACCTGAGCTGAGACTGCATTGAGGAACTAGGATGAGAAGAAGGGAGATAATCGGTACTTGTCTAGATAAAAGTACTTTGAGTGAAATGAAGATAAGGCGTGTTTAGATTAAGGAGGATTATGAGTGTCTTGGTAGAGAATGATCCTAACTTAAGAGTTCGATATGATCATGGATGGAGGTGCTAGCTCCATTGTGATCGATTATCCCTAGACATTATGTGCATTGATTCCACGCCTTGGGATCGTTGTGATCAGCTCGAGATAAGTTACAGGTGGTACGATGTACATGTATGAACCTGGTAGTTTAAAAGGTAGTAGCTGTATTAAACGTTCCAAGTGTTTTTTAATGTCACGATGGAGTAGTCCACCACCTGACTGCCATACTTACAGCTTAATCACTAGTAAATGCACAGGGATAATTTTTAATCTGTTATGCTAAAATTGAGTATTGAATACTCCTTGAGCTGTTGCATACTTACATATTCGAGTACACAAAAAACAATACCGACGCATAATATTCATCAACAAAATCCAAACACTCTCGCCATTAACGCCAGTCATGCTTAATTCGAATCATCTCCAGTTCCCTTGACTGAGTGAGAGCAATCCTTGGATGCAGTCAAGATCTCCCTTCTTACTTGGACTTACTTCCCCTCTCATAAACTTCTCTACCTCCTTGTCGGCGGCTTCGGCATTTTCATCGTCTTCAAATATCTCCGCTGCCGTGGCTATGGATTTCTTATGCTTGGGTTTGGGGCCTAATCTAGGTATTGATGCATCCTCGAGCGCTCGCCGACGAGCCTGTTTCTGGGGATTAGATGATGGTAGTAGACGCCGAGGTTGAGTGCTTCCTCCGCTTTCGCCTGGGATCCAGTTCTCTTTATCGGAATCCCCTGAGGGCGATCTCATTAAAAGGTCCTTTCCATTGTTCGAAAACTTCGTTACATGATCTTTTCCAGTGCTCTGTAACCTAGCAAGACTCGAGGTAGCCCTTACAAGCTTTCTTTTCTTCCCATGTTGCATTTCATGCTTTGGAGCGGGAGCGTTTCGCTTATTGCTATTCGGCTTAAGAGCACTGGAGCTCGTTGACCGGAGCAGACTGATGGCAGCAACTGCTGATCCACTAGATTCATTCTCCGCTTGAGTGGTGAGCTCATCACGTGCATCTGCGTCGCAACAGAATTCCCAAGTGCGGGCATCACGTGAGCGTCCACTAGGCAAGCGTGGGATGAAAGGACTATTTGACGAAGACTTTCGAGGTATAGGTCCAAATGGAAGAGCACTCTTACTTCTTTGGAGACCTCCAAGTCGCCTTCGGGGAATAATGGAATTGGACGATAATGGTCGAGGAGGGTGTGACCGTGGTGGTGAAATATCGGAAGACACCAATTCTGCCTTGCCGTCAAGAGATAATGACAGACGAACCTGTGATGACGGTGTTGATATATCTGTTGTAATTCTTTCAGGACATGATGAAGGCTCCATTCGTTTGAAACTTTTTGAATGTTAGTGATTTGGGGTTTAGAATGGTAGCATGATCTGCTGTCACTCTTCTCTCATGACGTACCTTGTAGGTGTGGCAAAAGTAGCCGACTGTGCGGACGCCGGTGTGCTGAACGAGCTGTTCGATGCGTTTCGGCGGTTGGATAAATATCCAAGTGTAGTATGTAAGGGTTGAGATGAGCCATGTGACATGGAAAAGGTGATGTTCTTTAATTCTAAAGATGGCTGTAATTCAATAATTGGTTTTAACGGTGTAATGGTAGGCATCGAGCTTTCCACGTTTGCATTGATTTGCATATCGTTCTCATTCCCAGAGGTGTGTGATTCGTCTTGGGCTTGTGGTAAGTCGCCGTTATGCTCAATAACTTTGGAATCTTTAACCATAGATCCCTCAACTTGCGAGCTCTGACTGCTGTCGGAGACAGACGGGGGATCTGAAGACAATGCTGCCATACCTCCTAAGCCAAAGGCTGCAATCTCATGTGGTAACAGTGGCCTCGACTTCCGTCGAGTGTTCTGCCGTCTGTTTTGAAACCAGATCTAGAACATTGTTAGCCACTGTCTGTTAATTATGAACGCGTCACGCATCGACAGTAACTGCCAGCAAAAGTTTACACACCTGTACTTCTTTCTCACCCAACGCGACGTGTTTGACTATTTCCAGTCGCGCTGCTTTATCCGGCTTTGGATTACGCTTATACTCTGCCTCAAGGGTGGCTTGGTCTTCTGGACTGTAACATGAATTGCATCAGCTTAGGGGCTTCGACTAAGAGACTCATGAAACACAAGCATTGCATAATAACTCATGCCAACGGTGCCTTAGGAGAATGGGGCAGCATGTATTGCTTCTATAATAACATACCTCGTTCTCCGTCTCTTCTGCCGCGCCAGTCTGCCATTGTCAACTTCTGGAGGGTCACCATTTGTCACCGAGTCTTGAGAGTGTACAAGAAATGGGAAGACATCGTTCTCGCCCGAACTCGTCTCGGAAGGACCAGCAGCTTTCGAGTCCGCCTCGGCGGAAGAGGATCGCAATGGTGGTAAAGTCGCGTCACTCATTGTGGTAGATGCATACTCTAGAATAAGTAGAAAAGAATATGGCTTGATTTATTAATGAAAGAAGGGTATGTTTGCAAGAATAATTGCAGTAAAAGTAGCTAACTCGTGTTGTGGTATGAGACCGCGTTGGAAATGCGGTCTGATATTTGTGAGAACGCCGAGGCGCGTTGATAGAGGACGTGACGGAAGCGAAAGACTAATGTTAATGTTGAAAATGACGCGCACAACCTCAGGCCAAATTTTGCAGCCTTGCGACGTTCAAGAATATTTTGGGAGTCACGCTTGATTGAGAGACTGATTTCCCGCAGAAACTTGGACTCCACCTTGGCTGGAGTTGAGGTGAATGAAGCTTTTTTTGACCAGCACATTTAGATCTCTTAGATCATCTCCATTTTCGAATTTTCGACCATCACCGACAGCCCTTTTGCCGGCAGTGACACTCCGAATCGGCCTTCGAAACTACTCAGTATCACCGACTTCAAACCAAGAGATTGTAGAAATGCCTCCTAAGTTCGAACTGAAGACGCCTAAGGGCACCAAAGATTGTACGTCTCGTCAAGACAGTGTCTTCCACCATCCGCGCACAGCCCTCATACAGCCTCGTCTAAGTTTCCCACTGTTTAATATTTGCTAATAAACAATAGGGGAGGGAAAGGACATGGTCATTCGAGACAAAATCTTCTCTACCATTACAGATGTCTTCAAACGCCATGGAGCTGTTACCATTGACACGCCTGTCTTTGAATTGAAGGAAATATTATCAGGCAAATATGGTGAAGATAGCAAGCTTATCTACGACCTTGCAGACCAGGGCGGCGAGATCTGCTCATTACGATACGATCTCACAGTGCCATTTGCAAGATGGCTAGCCATGAACAGAGATATCCAGAGCATAAAGCGCTATCACATTGCCAAGGTATACAGGCGTGATCAACCAGCTATGACAAAGGGCCGTATGCGAGAATTCTATCAATGCGATTTTGATATTGCTGGTACATATGATGCCATGCTTCCCGATGCCGAAATTGTGAGGATTACAACAGAGGTTTTTGAAGGTCTTGGCTGGAAAGGGCGTTATACTATTAAGTTGAATCATCGCAAAGTGCTGGACGGTATCTTCGAAGTCTGCGGAGTACCAACCGACAAGATTCGAACAATCTCCTCTGCTGTAGACAAACTAGACAAGTTACCCTGGGCCGATGTTCGAAAGGAGATGACAGAAGAAAAGGGGCTCGCAGAGGAAATTGCGGACAAGATTGGAGAATATGTGATACAAAAGGGACAAAAGGATCTCCTCACCAAGTTGCAAGCCGACGAGAAGCTCATGGCCAACGAGTCTATGAAGGCAGGCCTTGCGGATATGGACCTACTGTTCAACTACCTAGAAGCCTTCGATGCACTGAAGAACGTGTCTTTTGACCTGAGCTTAGCTCGCGGATTGGACTACTACACAGGTGTCATCTTCGAGATAGTCACCGAAGGATCTGCACCTGGTTCAGCACCGCTTGCTACGATTTCTACTGCTACAGTAGCACCCCCTAAGCCATCAAAGAAGTCATCAAAGTCGAAGGGAGGTGCGGATCCCGATGAGGACAGGTCTTCAGATCCTAGCGTAGGTGTTGGTAGTGTCGCCGCTGGTGGACGATATGATAATCTCGTTGGCATGTTTTCTGGGAAGACCCAGATTCCTTGTGTTGGTATATCATTCGGCGTTGATAGGATATTTTCGATCACCAAGGCAAGAATGGCGGCAGAAAAAAGCGCGGAGCTAGTACGAAACAACGAAGTTGATGTATATGTCATGGCATTTGGTGGCAAAGGATTCACTGGTCTGCTAAAAGAACGGATGTCTGTCTGCACCCAACTATGGGAGGCTGGTATTAAAGTATTACCCACCACAGTCTATCGCTCGAGAATTTTGCTTACTAACACCTTTTAAGGCCGAATTTTTGTACAAGGTTAAGCCGAAGCTCCCGAACCAGTTCAAGGCTGCTGATGTCAATGGGGTTCCATTCGCCGTTGTTCTGGGAGAGGACGAGGTAGCCCAAGGGAAAGTCAAAATCAAGGAGATGGGCCTACAAGACGGGCACCCAGAAAAGGAAGGTGTCCTTGTCAACCTCGCTGATTTGGTATCAGAGGTTAGGCAACGTATCCGGAGGAAGGCCGAGCTTGATAGCATGACTACTCAAGCCGAGGGGCTAAAGGTCGTACACGGGATTCATGGGGTCCCAGGAACGGTTGCAGAAGACGCCACTGGTACTGAGGACAAAGTGTTACAGACCACGGAGACTACTGGGACTGTACCTGCGTCATAAGCTAGCTATAGCCCAGTCTTGAAATAAATACCAAACTGGTAAAAGCGTCAGATAACTAGCCTTCCATAACTCTATAGGCTTGCAATTCTCTTGTGGATGATTCAAAAAAAACATGCACATATCAACTATAGCAGCGCCCAGACCAGCAGCGAGCGACACGCACAATCCAGACGTCACCCAATCTTAGCCACACCTCTCTCTGTTCTTCCGGTCTCTCCTACAGCGCCACAGTAATAAAAACATCCAATTCCGTGACGCGGACTCCCACAGATTTCTCAGAGCATGCTCACGGAGAATAGCCCACATCCTCTCCCGACGAGACGGCGAGCATGTGATGGGTCGTCAGCGAACAGTCCCAGCAGGAAGAATGTCTTGGCCACGAGTGTCACTCGTGGGTTCAGTCACGCCTTCGATCGTAGAGTATACTATTGCCATGCCTGTGATCGGGTCTGACATGGCAAGGACAGTTGTATGATGTCTGCACTATTCCTTTGTACAATTTTTTTTTGGGTGGTATCATACAGCGACAGCAATGTCATCAATTATAATCATAAAACATGTATTCAGCTTCCGGACAATTATGAGAGACCTTGTGCGATATACTGGAAGGCTTATTGGGCTGGTAGGACTCTGCAGTCGACAGAGTTGATGTTTTGTAATCAGCGCCGTGGATCATCATTATGATCTGGGACTTTTCTCGTCCCTCTACGATCTCGTCTCATTTTATAATTCGAGTCTTCGCCCTGCATAGGCTCTCTTGCTTTAATTAGGATTTAGTATATGTGATTCCACTAGGATGCTTTCTACCTGTACCGTGTCCGTCGCCGCGGCGATAGTTAACACATGGAAGCCCCCTCCCCCGTTGATCAACAACACGTCTCATCCACCACACCCCACCCCATCCAAGGTTCCTTCCATCACATCACACGCAATCTCGCTCAAGTCCAGCAATCGATAGCCTGGCAATACATGGCACCATAGCCTTAGCCTGCGTTGCACACAAAGTTACCGTCTCGGGCTCCTGCATGTGTCGTGCGGCTGTTCATCTCGAGTAACGAGGGGCCCTGGTATATCAGAAAAGCAAACGGAGCACAACAAACCCATTATCTACCAAGTCGAGATCGCATCGTTCAAAATGGGTCTCATTCCTCTTACGCTGCAGCCATCGGACTTTTCAATGAAGTCAAAAGATGCGCCATTGCCACCAGTTCCTCTTCCGCCGCCGCCAATCCCTCCCAGATCTCCAAACCGCACATTGAAAAGGATGCTTCCAGTCAAGCCTTCGGCTAAGCTTCCATACAGCGTTGACGAGTGGCGAGAGCTCATGGACGAAGTTAGAGTTATGTATCTGAGAAGATTATTTAAGCAGTGTTCGAATCGTTGTGTGGTAGCTCTGAGTAATGTCAGAGGGCCGGTATGTATAGAAAGGATCTAGTCACTCTCAGTGATATATATTCCTTGCTGATTATTCGTCTCCAACAACTTTCAAAGCTGACTTTGAAGTAGGTCAGTCAAATCCACCTGATATACCTCTCTTTCTATGCAGGAACTTCCCTCGAGCTCCAAGCTCGGCTTCTTCGCCCAAAGGCTACTCAAAAGCTCCCGCTATTCGAACTCGCTCGTTCTTACTACCTAAGAGCCGAGTCTTTCATGGCACAGGCCAGACTTGAGCTGTCCACTAACTCAGAACACCAAGTCTGGAAGCCGAATAAGCGGAAAGTGTCGGTCTTGCGTGACTATCCATCATCAGCCCCCGGTGAGCGACCAGAATCAGCCTCGAGTGACCGTCCAGAATCGGCAGCATCAACCAGCTCATCTTACAGCGTCCAATCATCTGTCGAGTCAACAAAGAGCTCTGTGTACTCCTGGCCAAGACGGTACTCACGGTCACCACTCCCATCCCCAACCTCATCTATATCGTCTCGAAGTTCCTCTTCTTCCAGTAGCAAAACCCTTCGCAGCAATATCAAGGTTAGGCCACTACGAATCAAGAAGGTCCGTTTTCAGCCCACACTACCAACTATCGTATCTGTTGCCAGTATTGTCGAAGCCTCCCTTGCGGCTCAAGCACAGGAGAAGCCAGTCAACCTAAGCCCAGCGGCCATTCAAAAGTCTGCATCCGCTGAACAGCTATCACCCACTCAAAAACTAGCACAATCCCAGAGCAGCCCCCAAAGCAAGGGAGGAGATAAAGTTGAGGTACCCGACGACAGCAACCAAGTCTACCTCGACCGCTATAAAGACCACTTTGCGGAAGACCTCTCTGCTCTCACTGAGCGAGTCAAGCACCACCTCACGGCATTGGACCAACTTATCCTTGAGGCTCAACTACATTCTTTCGCGGTGCCAAATAGCAAGCGCAGCAACCTTCCAAACATGTTCGAAAATTTCCCATCCATGTCGAGCCTGAATGTTGAAGTGGGCATTTTGGCGGAGGACTTTGATGAGACAGAGGAGGATACTAGAGCTAGGTGGAGGAAGATGAGAATTGATGAGTTGAAGCAGAGAGGTCGGGATTGGCAGAACAGAGGGGGGTTTGATGGTAAGAGATATGAGGAATTATGTGAGAGTGCATTACAAGACCTTGGAGATGCCAAGATGGAGAGACGCATTTTGGCCAAGGCTCAGTGAGTTACATCGACGATTTGCTCAACGGAAGGTAGGATGTGATATGTTTGTACAGTATAAGGAGCGCCTTCATTTGTGGGTATATTTCTTCCAATAAAGGTTGGAGAGGAGGAATTAGTTCACCAAGAGCACATACTTGAGTATAAGCATTGTAGGAAGATAGAGTGCCAATTGAGCATCATTAGGCGGCTAATACAACGTACCCAAGACTTCATGGGAATTTAAACGAATGAATGGAGTAAACTGTTGAATCTAGAGTGCTTGGAAGTGACGAAATAAAATGCTACATACGCAATGACTGCCGATGAAGGCATTTGAGGTCTTCCCCCGCCGCGCATCGCTATGCAGAACGCAAACCCCATAGAAACGCCTTTCATTTCCCACCATTATGCACATATTACCGTCATACTGTATTGTCGTGATAGTAGTAATCAACCTTTCCGGGGCTGAGTTTGTTGGTCCTGACAAAGTCCTCGTCTCCGGGCGGACGCTCATTTTTCGTATTGCCAGTCAGCATGCTTTGGAGGCTCATGCAGACACTTTGTACATTCTGGACAGGACTCCAGCCCTGTTGGCCTAAGAGATCAAGACAAATGAAGCCGTTGGAGTAGACGTGTGGATGCATCGGGATTGGACGATCGGCAAGTTTGACAAAGGTGACTTCTGGTGGCTCTGGGATTCATATGGTTAGCTTAGGCCATCCTATAGAATGCAGTACCTTGAAGCTGTACCTATAGGATAGCTGGCACTGAATTTGAACTTCAAGCGAAATGTCTGGTTGAGGTAGAGCGGGTTTGCGTCAAGGACTTTGATGTCCATGAACCATTCTTCCCAGCCATCATTGGTCGTTACAAGGCTGATGCCAGGGGGTAAACCGCTATGGATCTATAAACCAGCCTCGGGTTAGCTACTGTCGGGAAACTGTTGCCGCATACCATACCTTTGGGAGCTCTTTCGCGAGTCGTTTCGGAGCGGAGAGCATGGCTCCTTCGTGCGGGCAGAAGGGGATTGTCCCTAACCAACAAGGTTGCAGCAGCGAGAAATGATGAAGATGTGTAAGCCAGATATAGAACAGATGCTTGTGGCCCAGCTGAGGAGTCCGCAGTGTAGATACTTCTATGTACTGTGATGGTGGAGATATGGAGAGACCTCTGTACAGCAAGGCGGGTCAATCACCATGTCGGCTCGCACTCCGCTACGCGACAGCCGCCCCAAGCTTATCGATTGGCGGAGTGGCGCTTCAGTGAACCGTGATGCAGCCGCCAATTTCGGCGGCAGACGTGGGCTAAATGCACTACT
This sequence comes from Aotearoamyces nothofagi, assembly GCA_015345905.1. Lineage (NCBI taxonomy): Eukaryota > Fungi > Ascomycota > Leotiomycetes > Leotiales > Tympanidaceae > Aotearoamyces > Aotearoamyces nothofagi. The sequence continues at coordinate 804,124 of JADDTR010000003.1, read as the reverse complement.
AAGGGATGTGCATACGCAATGGATTGGGCAGTGTGGAGTGAAGTGACGTTGCCAGGTCCCGTGCATCCCAATCCCAACTCCAACTCCAATTCCAAGTAAATGCACGTGACGTGGCAGGCTTCTCACTGCAGCATTGTGCTGTAGTCACTGCGTATACAGGCTGCAGTCGAGAGGGAAATGGGGTTTGCAGTGGTTGGATCCAGCCATCCGTGGCCAGCAGTAGCTAGCGACCCGTGATCCATGGCCCCGTGACCTGCGACTTGCTCACAGCACAGCCCTGCGACGTCGACGCCGGGCTCCGATATACAATACGTACGCGGGCTCTCTGCAGGGACTGGACAGCGTACGGCTACGTACGGCTACTCTGCGGCTACAGGGACATCACCCCCTAAACGCGAATGTTGAGCCACACTAACTTTTGCTGTGCCCCGCCATTGAGGCTGGGGGGACAGCTGCGTGCGGGCCGTGCAAGGCAGACTGCAGTGCCGTCTCTGTTGTGAATGTTTTGTAGGTGTCCGGCGTCTGACATAATAATACATCCATCCACGACGGAGCTTTGTGGTGCACTATCCCTTTCTGAACCATCTATCAGTCTTATAACATTGGGTTTTCCCAGCTCCCCTCCCCGCTGTGTCGCAAACGCAGCTGCAACGTCACCGACGACTATCGAGATTGCGCGCGCCCTTGCTGGACCGGCTCGAGAACCGTCCACGCCCTCTATAGAGCAAGTTCCACAATATTCGCCAGGGCAATTGCCCGTGGGTACTCGCGCGGTAAGGCAGTTGCGACTGCTATTAATTAAAGGCAGGATGAGTTGTAAGTCTAAACCTTGACCGTTTCGAATCTCGTTATCGAACAACGCACACCATCCATCACCCCGCCCCCAAATCCCTAAAAGCTGTAAGACTCTTCACATCTGCACACAATCTACATTCGTTCGTTGCATGAATACTGACGATGGCGGACGTAGTCTCCAGTATGCTCAACAAATTTCACGGCCAGCCTGAGACCTACGATAAAAAGTACGTGACGAAGCATGAGCCAGCAAATGATCGAAGCTGACCTGGAGACCAGATCGAGGTACAAGTTCGGTAGAACGCTTGGCGCAGGCACATATGGAATTGTCAGAGAGGCAGAAGGTCCTGACGGGAAGATGGTGGCAATCAAAATCATCTTGAAAAAGAATGTGAAAGGCAACGAGCAGATGGTCATCGACGAGCTTCGAATGCTCCGAGAGATGAAACACCCTCACATTGTCCAATTTGTCGACTGGTTCGAGTCAAGAGTGAGCGAGCATTGTCTCATATTAGTTGGTGTGGCTAATTAAGGCTCTCTTCCAGGACAAATACTATATTGTGACACAGCTGGCGACAGGTGGAGAGCTCTTTGATCGTATTTGCGAGAGGGGGAAATTCACAGAAAAAGATGCTTCGCAGACTATTCGTCAAGTGCTTGAAGCGGTTGATTATCTGCATCGCAAGAATGTCGTCCACCGAGGTAAAGGGAACAACTGCTTCCCCTGAGGAACTGAAATTCTAATAAATGCTGGCAGATCTCAAACCCGAAAACCTTCTCTATCTTACCAAGGATCCTAATTCTGACCTTGTCCTTGCAGATTTCGGTATTGCAAAGATGCTGGATGCCAAGGACGAAGTACTTACAACAATGGCTGGCTCCTTTGGTTACGCAGCCCCTGAAGTGATGCTCAAGAAGGGCCATGGCAAGCCTGTTGACATGTGGTCCTTAGGCGTTATAACATACACTCTTCTTTGTGGATACTCTCCATTCCGGAGTGAAAACCTACAGGATCTTATTGAGGAGTGCACTAATTCCAAGGTCGTGTTCCATGAGCGATACTGGAAGGATGTCAGCGATGATGCTAAGAACTTCATTGGTCATTTACTACAGCCAGACCCTGAGGATAGGTCAACCAGCGGAGTAAGTTCCCCTATGGCTGGATTAGAGTACAGTTATACCGTTTTAAACCTAGATTCTAAATATATGACAGGAAGCGCTGAAACACCCATGGCTCAGCGGAGAGACTGCCACCGATCACAATTTGTTACCAGAGATCCGTACCTACATGGCGAAGGCACGTCTTCGACGCGGTATCGAGATCGTCAAACTCGCCAACCGCATCGAAAGTCTCAAACTCCAAGAAGACGAATCTGAAGAGGTTCCTGGTGATTCAGACGTGCCTGCTGACTCGAAGGCTGCTGCGGGAGCTGCGCTTTCGGGTGACAATGCAGGTACCGAGAAAGGGCTTGCTAGAAGCACTGAGGCGAGTTCAGAGTCGGGTGGTAAAAAGAGCTTGGCGAAAATTGCAAAAGGTGCTATCTTCAGGGAGGTTGTTTTGGCAAAGGTTAGGGAGATGAAGGAGGAAGAGGCAGCATTAAAGGTGGAGAAGGAGGCACACGAGAAAGAGGCAAAGAGGAGAAGCTTCCAGTGATAGAATAGATTGACGGCACGGACTTGGTTTGATTAGTGGATGGGTCTTTTTTTCTATTTCTATATTCGCCCCATAGGCCGTACCCTTTCAAAGGATACAATGCTGCACAATATGTGCTCCGTTCAAACTCTTCGAAACCCTAGGAATGGATTGATAATAACGAACAATTGAGTACTCGAAGCACCACATGAGATGCTACAAATTTTATTTTCATATCGTATGCTTTTGGTTAGCTACTAGTAGAATGCTGGAGTCTAATGATTTTAAAAAATAGCGAGATATCAATAAACGAGGTGGGGGGCTTTTCTTTTATCATGTCTATCCTAGTTGCGTAGCTGAGGCCAGCATTCCTAGGCGCGATAGGCGCTCTATAGAGTTCTCAATGGGTTCAAAGTACTGCTATTCCTAAAGAAGCTTGACCTGGTAGAACAACCATTGATGCGCGCCTATCTCGCTTGTATGGCGCCTAATTCATCGTCATACGAGAAGGCCGCCTTGAGATATTGACAAAGTAGAACCCATCATGAAGCTCCTAAGACCATCTTTACGCTCCCGGCAATTGGGAAGATTCGTGTGTCGCAATTGTACTCAGCAGGTCCGGCACCAGGGTAGGGCATACGCTACGACGACAACAACTCCAGAGATCTTCGATGTAGTATGCGTTGGAGGCGGACCAGCAGGATTGAGTCTCCTCTCAGCATTGCGTAGGTCTCTAACCTGCGCCTAGGCCAAGAATACATATGCAAGTAATAATAGTGCTGACGAATTTTATCATTAGGGTCCTCTGCCGCCACTACAGGACTCAAAATTGCCCTTGTTGAAAGTCAAGATTTGAGTCGGACGCGATCATGGAATCTCCCTGAGAATCAATACTCGAATAGGTGCAGCTCGCTCATGCCTAATTCTGTAAATTTTCTCGATGAAATTGGAGCTTGGAAGCATATCAAGCGTGAGCGCGTGCAGCCCTATGAGGAGATGCAGGTTTGGGATGGAGTAACTGGTTCAAGGATTGAATTCGACTGGCCACAGACTTCTCAAGGTAATACGATTGCATACATGGCCGAGAACCTAAATATTACATCCGCTCTACTAGCACGAATAGATGAGGTTTCAGGAGTTTCAATTTTCGATAATACACGAGTGGATAACATTGAGTTGGGACAGGAGACGGAAGACCTAGACTTATCACTTTGGCCAATTGTGCACTTGTCTGGAGGCAGGCAACTTGCAGCTCGACTTCTTGTCGGGGCTGATGGGGCGAAGAGCCCAGTTCGAACGTTTGCCGGTATCAACAGCACAGGTTGGGATTATGATAGGCACGGGGTTGTGGCTACCCTAACTCTGGAAGGCAATGGGTGGCACGGGGACGAGGCGAAGGTAGCTTATCAGAGATTCTTGCCCACGGGCCCTGCAGCTATGCTTCCAATGCCTGGCAACATCTCAACTCTCGTATGGTCAACGACACCTGAGCGAGCAGCGCATCTCAAGTCTTTATCCCCTGAAGACTTCACCGCAATGGTCAACGCTGCGTTCCGTTTATCACCCATTGATCTCTCTTACATGCATACTCTGAGCTCAGGACAGGCAGATGAGCTGGCGTGGCGCTCTCAACATACAAGCTTCGACGTCCGTCACATCCCACAGCAAGTGTTATCTGTCCAAGACGGAAGCATTGCATCTTTTCCACTCAGACTGAGCCACGCAGACACATACATAGGGGAACGAGTGGCACTAATCGGCGATGCTGCACACACCACGCACCCCCTCGCCGGCCAAGGTCTCAATCAAGGCCAAGGCGACGTCGAGAGCCTGGTTAGGACTATCAAGTATGCCGTTACCCACGGACAAGATATCGGAACGCGCTTGAGCTTGGAAAGCTATATTGCGGATCGCTATGCTAAGAACAACATGTTTCTAGGCGTGGTAGACAAAATCCACAAACTGTATTCGGTTGAGCATGGCCCGATAGTGCCGCTGAGAAGTATAGGGCTGAGGGCTGTCAACGCTATGGCACCGTTGAAGCATTTCTTTATGGGCCAGGCTGCTGGAACAGGTATAAAAATCTTTTGATTTGCAAAGATGTAACGTAATTGTAAAATACAAATCCTCTCTTCATTGTTAATATTATAATATAATGAATCACTCAAACTACAAGTCACCAACTTCGTCATAGTCATGCATTGGATGAAAGACAGAAAGTTTGCTAGATTTTAGATTCATTTGGGTTTTTTATTCTAAAAGGTAGATAGGTCTCCTATCAACAGTGCCTGGTACTTCTCCACCACTTCTTGAATCCTGTACAGAACCCCTGCAGCCAAAGCTCTCGCCCTGTCATCCTCCTGACTTCCTTGGCCCAGACTTTGAAACAGCACCTCTACCCACCTCTGAGTCTCAAGCAGCTCTCTGCCGTGCGCTTCCGCAAGCCTTCTCTTGTCTCTATTTATTTCCAATACCGTCAGGAAACCAAACAGCAGCGCTTGACCAACAGCGCCATCTCCTTGTCCCTGCGTTCGCAGGCTTAGTAGCAGATCCCACATCTCGCTCGTCATCTGGGGCAGCTGTAAAGTCGAGGTTCCACTCGCATGTATAATTAAACTGAGGGTTTTGAGATAGCTGCTGAGGAGAAAGGGTTCGAATATTACATTCTTTGGGCCGTACGCTCTTAGATGTGCAAAGAAACGTCCTGTGAGCGGGAAGAAGAACGAGTCGGCTACTATGGCTGAGAGGGCGTTGACAGTTGCCGGGGCGCGACGAGACTCCACGGCAAGTCGCGAGGAAAATGTGCGCACTTTGAGGATATTAGGGCCAGTTGCTTCATCAGCAAGTGATGCTGCGAGCGGCTGGATCATGGCGTTTGAAAGCTGTTCAGAGAGAGCTTCAATTGCAGTTGGCTTTTTTTCTTGAGTGGGAGCGTATAATGCGTGAAGCTTTGGGGGAAGTTGCTTCGAAGGAAACAAATCAGCAGGGGGCTTAGTTATTGCTAGGGATGCGTCTTCGTCCTTGAATCCACCCAACTCGCGAGCCGAGACACTCAGCACCGTGAGGACAGATGCTCGTTGTGAAAGGGAGTAGTCTCCATCAAAGAAAGTCTTTGCAAACCATTTTCCCATCTTCGCTGGATGGGAAAGCAATACGGCAATCATTCCTTGGAGCCGCATGTCTTGAAAGTTCTCAAGATCATATTTATCTTGTATTCCCACCAGGAGAGTTGCTAGTTCTTCTACGTGATCAGTGACCTCAGTTCCAAAATTAGTTTTGCGTCGTATCAAAGAAGAAGCTGTATTTAAGGCAAGCTTTTGACGATCGTAGTTTTCTGTATCTCGAAGATAAGCGATGAGATCTCGAATATAGACAGGTGCAGTTGGCTTATTGCGCTGCACTAGAGTTGGGTCCTCGTCAGAGTCGTCAGAGTCAGAGTCAGGCTTCGCATAAGGGACAAGTCCGTCATCCTCTGATTCTTCGTCGTCATCGACCTCTTCGATAGCCACAATCTTCGAATGGCCTTGTGGCTGAGATGGCTTCGCTGATGATGTAGTAGAAAGTTTTCTTTTCTTTGGAATTTCCGTCAATGCACCGGATTTGAGAAGGGCAAAAGTGCCTATAGTATCGTGAACAGTAACTAAGCCCTTGTACCATATTGCTTCAGGTGATTCAAGCTCCTCCATTTTGAACTTCATTTGTTTATCGGGCTTTTCAGCGAGGCCTGATAAAGCTTCACCCACGATCATTCCAAGAAATCTAGCACGATTTGACGAGGCAGCCAACCGATTTGAGATAGCATTGAGATAGATACTTGATCTCAAAAGCATGGACAGCTTTAGTGGGGATACTCTATAAACATAACCGGCAGATAGTAGGATTACTTGAGTGTGTACTAGAGCCGTCAGCGTCATTACCTTTATCCATTAAATGGATCAACATACCTTCCTGCTGCAGTGATGGAGTATGCCGTATATAAAGTTGATCTCCAAACTGCTGTAGACTCTTCTCAAGTATCAACTCTAGGTCGAACTTCGATCCAGAAAGCGCTGCGATGGCGGCTCTCCGGATACCTATCGCTTCACCTATGCCAGCACCTGATAAACTAGTCAACCATGCGATGAGGTGCTCTTTTCTGATTTCCTTCTTCGCAAGTATACAGTCGAGATATCGTGCTGCTGCAGATATCAAATCTGTATCCATTTTCCACCAGTTAGGCGTATCATCTGGAGAGATTGCTGGGAGATATCGATTCGAAAGTAGCCGTAAAGCACCAGATAAGATGGTCTTTTGCTCATAACTAGGTAAACTGTTTATAAGACTCTCAAACTTCGATCGATCGTCATCATTACCTAGCAATAACTCTAAAATGTCACCTAGAATATTCTCTACATTTGTCGTTAGCAAATGATCACATAAAGTTCCAAAGTGCTGGTCACCTGAGTATCCGAGACGCAAACTCTTGGACAATAGCTCGGCAGCACCTTTCCAAGGCTTCTCAGGCAAGGATGGCAGATGTATCACCCAATATTTAATATTGCTGGCAATCCAACGACTGTAGAGCGTGCCATCTCCGACCCAAACCGGCTCCTTCATGCTAACGACGCCTTCGTTTGTAATACTCAAGGCTTCCGCAGCTAGATTGAGCAACTTGCCACCACCGATCAAAACGACGAATTCTTGCCACAAGGCTCTCTGTTTCGAGATAGGTTGTGAATAAATATCATTCCAAGTATTTTCCAAGAAGTTGTCCCCATGTAAGAGGGCATCAAGTATGTCTAATTGAACTCTCAAGTCTTCAGTAACACCTTTGGTTTTCACGGCCTCTCTTGATTGTTGGATCAGCATCTTTGTCCTTGCTAGAATAGCGTTTAATCCACCCACGCTTCGTAGACATGACAACAATAGCTTCCTCTCCGTTCCATGTTCAAAGCGCGTATGCTTTAACCCAGTTGTTCTCGTATTCAGAATATCCCAGTAATTGGGAACAATACAAGATACGAGAACATTGACAAGCTGCGCCGCAAGGGGGCTCGGAGTGGTGATCTTAAAATCGAACTTAAGGGGGGCATCGTGAGTTAGATATTGCAGGCAAGAGCGTATTTCAAACAATTCTGGTTCCCCTTTCAAGATCTCTAGTGCTCCTTCGGGTGTTAATGCTTCAACCTTTAATTTTTCCCGAATTACAGGTGGCTTCTCGACTTCTACCAAGGCATCCTGTATGGTATCTTGGCTCTTGTATGCCGTACTCACAGGTGTGAGCAGCCCTTCCATGGTAGCATCTACTCCAGGTTCAACTTATAACTCCAATTCTAGTTAATAGGGCATAGATAGCACATCGATAACTTCGGGGTTTTCATATCGAAATTCTAATGGTTGGTGTTGTCAAAAAATGGCTCTGTCATAGAAGAGGAAGCGGTGAAATCAGGCAAAATGCACTTCGCGCCTACGATTGCGCTTATCAAGCTCCTTATCGCCTCGAGGCCGCAATGTCCCGCCTTTTATTGAAATAAGTCCTGTTGTTCAACATGCAGAAGTAACGTTAACGTTCAACGCGATGACTGGACCTGTTGCAGTACCCCGAATATATTCGGAGGGACTTGGAGCTCCACCACGGGCAAGATGGTCTGCTATTCTGCCCTATCCTCCTCTCGTACACTAACAAACCTAGGGAGTATTTGGACAACATTCGCAAGCGCTCTGGTGCCTTCACAGAAGATGACTACGAATCTATGGACGACCAAGGTGTGCAATCTAGCGATGCAAGGATTGAAGCCCATGAGCGGATGAAGATACTGTGAGTATATATCCCCAAAGCTAGTGGTATTCTTTCTGCTAACACTTGCTCCAGGGTCATGTGCGTCGTTTGCACCCCCTCGTTCAGCAAAGAAGCTCTTTGCTGACTCTCTCCAAGCGGTGCCGGCGGCCTAGGATGTGAAATATTGAAAAATTTGGCGCTATCAGGTTTCAAAGACATTCATGTCATCGATATGGGTTAGCATTTTATTCTATCGCTATGGCATATCCACTGACTGCTTATAGACACAATCGACGTTTCGAACTTGAACAGACAGTTCCTCTTTAGGCATAGCGATGTTGGCCGATCAAAGGCTGAAGTAGCAGCACGATTTGTGGAGAAACGTGTGAGGGGTGTCAGCATAACACCTCATAACTGCAAAATCCAGGACAAGGATGACGATTTCTATATGCAATTCGGTATGGTCGTTTGTGGTCTAGACAGCATCGAAGCTCGAAGATGGATCAACGCTCAGCTTGTAGAAATGGTTGATGATAATGAAGACAGTCTGAAGCCTTTGATCGATGGTGGAACTGAAGGTTTGATAATAAATGTCTAATGGTGCTCAAGACATTATCTGACAATCTCGCAGGGTTCAAGGGGCAGTCAAGGGTAATCTTGCCCACTATAACGTCTTGCATCGAATGCCAGCTTGATATGCATGCTCCGCGAGCTGCTGTTCCTCTCTGTACGCTGGCAACAATTCCGCGGCAACCGGAACACTGTATCGAGTGGGCTCATATTATCGCATGGGAGCAAGACAAACCGTTCCCTAAGCTTGATAATGATGATCCAGAGCACATTACTTGGCTTTACAAAAAGGCACTGGCAAGAGCTCAGGAGTTCAATATCACTGGTGTCACATATTCACTGACCCAAGGTGTTGTCAAAAATATCATCCCAGCAATAGCCTCAACCAATGCTATCATTGCTGCAAGCTGCTGCAATGAAGCGTTCAAAATCGCTACCGCTTCAAATCCATCCCTTGGGATGGAAGAGAATTACATGATGTACAGTGGTAATGATAGCATCTACACGTACACCTTCAAGCATGAAAAGAAAGACGATTGTCCAGTTTGTGGAAATCTACCGAGAAACCTCGAGGTTGATAGCGAATGGACGTTACAGGAGTTGATCGATGCCCTTGCCGTAATTCCAGGGGCCCAGCTAAAGAAACCGTCAATCCGTACTGATGAGAAATCACTGTACTTCCAGAGCCCAGAGAGTCTAGAAAGGGCAACACGACCAAACCTTGAGAAAAAGTTGAACGAGTTCGTCTCGGAGGGCGACGAAATAGGCGTCACAGATCCCGCATACGCTAAAGTGTCATTCAGATTCAGGCTGAAGTTCAAAAAGCATGCCAATCCATGAGCAGCGCTTTGGCTCATTTTGCATTTTTGGCGTTGGGCCATCGGCCAAATATCACGAAGTGTCGTGTCATGCTAGGAAAAGCAAGTCGCAGGGTAAGATACAAGAAATATAAGATCATGAAGCTTTCAATGGTATTTGCATAGGATCTTAAAGATCATTCTAGTGCACTAGCATGTAGCCAAACGCCGTACTACCTAAACTCCTATAAATCCTTGTTCTATAACCTTAGTTTTTGACACCCTGTCCTTCATCTGACCATTGAACCTAGATTTCGCTTAAGACGTTCACACTTCATCTTCAACACCTTGACCGACTCCAAGAACAACTCATCGCTGTCCCATTGGCCCGAACTTTCGACTGAAAAGATGAAATGATCCCTGACACGCCCCAACTTTACCTTGCCTTGGAACAGCTCGTGCCGTAAGACTTCCCTGCTCACGGTGTCCTTCATAGTATCCCCCACAACAGCCTTCTCGCTGCCTAGTTTCTGCCAATATTCGGTACCTTCCATCGCAGCTTCTTCCTGGGTGACCTTCTCGAGAGCGATAACACCTCTCGGGAAACACCGCTGTAATAATCGTGCGTCCTTGCCTAGTATTGGCTGTGTTAATTCGATGGTTGGCAGCAGTCGGTATGAGGCTGTAGAGACGGGGCTGAACTTCGCATGATCCGATCCAATACCCTTGATCGCATGCATGTCAAGATCAATGACCTGGCCAGGTGCAAGCCGAGCGATCAATATGTCAGGATTGACAGGCGTGATGGCATTGTCTCCAGAAAAGTATTGGGCTTGGCGGCCATGAGGAATGAACTTAATCTGGTGGGCGTAGACGTGCGAATTGATATATTTCTTCTTTGGGTCGGTCTCCCCCTTCTCAGCATTTTCGTTGCGTGTGCATTCGACCTTCAGCTGAAGAGAGATTGTGTTGTTGTCGAGAGCTGGGCCTGGCTCCTCTTCTGAATCTTCTTCGGGTTTCTTATACCATTTAAGAAAGTCAAGTAGACCCTCCTTACCACCCTTGAAAGGAACTAGACCAATTCGATGTGCCAGAACCTCATCTTGTACGACAGAAGTGTTGTTGTGCACGAAGACGTATTCGATGGCGACAGTCGGGATTTCGGCGATGAGGATGCGGCGGAAGGCATTCGCAACGGAGGCGTCGATACCAATGAGGGAGAAACAGGCGTCGAGAGGCTTGTTATAATGAAATTTGATAGAGAAGGACTCCTTGAAGTCAGACAGAGACCAGGCGTTGTCTTCGCCATAGTAATGCCCCGGAAAGTCTTTAGATGTGACATCGGTGACCGTCTCGAGGTTGACGCCTACGATCTGTTCATGCTATCAGCCTGGATTGCTGCAATAAATTAAATTACTAGGTACCTTTCGGCGATCGCGCTCAGCCTGCGACGGCTTAACAGTACTCGGCATGTTCGTTGCTGTGGAATGGAGAAGTTTGCACAGCGGGGTGAAGTTCGCAATCGTAGCGACGACGACATTTATCAAAATAATTTTTGAGGGCGGAATTTAAGCGCCGCATCCCTGCACAATGCACGGACCCGTCTGTTTGTGCTCCAGCCAATAGGAAGCTGGCCAAACGCTCTGACGACCGACAGCTATCCGAAGTTATCCACGGCATAACGTCAAGTATAGCCAATTGGCAACAGAATCACCTGCGTCAAACTGCAGCTTTATCGAGGATTGAGATACTGGTCGTGATCAGTCCTCATCCTCAATTGACTACCGGCCGAATTGAACACAATGGCCGCATCCATATACCGGCTCGCGGGCCAGAGTACCAAACGCATCTGTTTTCGACACGCCCCTTCCAAATTCTCTACACCGCGGGCATCGACACGTTCATTATCTACATCAATTCCTAGGAAATATGCTGAGCCGTATCAGGGAACGCGATTGATCCCGGTGGACGAGAACTTTCAAACCCCAGATCACAGGGCTGTCCCATCGAACATTACACCGGATTCCGATTTGAGGGATGGCGAGAATATTGAGAGCAGGAAGATCAGACATTACACAGTCAATTTTGGACCTCAGCATCCCGCCGCGCACGGTGTGTTGCGGTTGATCCTTGAGCTCAATGGAGAAGAGATTGTGCGCTCAGATCCTCATGTTGGACTGCTTCACCGGGGTACTGAAAAGTTGATCGAATACAAGACATACCTACAAGCACTCCCATACTTCGATCGACTCGACTATGTTTCTATGATGACAAACGAGCAATGTTTCTCATTGGCTGTAGAGAAGCTTTTGAATATCGAGATTCCAGAGCGTGCAAAGTGGATTCGGACGTTGTTTGGGGAGATCACAAGAATTCTTAACCACCTGATGTCCATCCTTTCTCATGCAATGGACGTTGGTGCCTTGACACCTTTCCTTTGGGGATTTGAGGAGCGAGAAAAACTCATGGTATGTCTATTTTATTTGCAACAATGATCATCGCTAGTCTATAAGAGAAGTGCCTAATTTACATGATAGGAATTCTATGAAAGAGTATCTGGAGCCCGGCTCCATGCTGCATATGTCCGTCCAGGCGGCGTCCACCAAGATCTGCCCATCGGTCTTCTTGATGATATCTACCAGTGGGCGACTCAATTCAGCGATCGTATTGATGAAACAGAAGAGCTGTTGACTGACAACCGTATCTGGATTGGCCGTACTAGAGGCATTGGTGTTGTTTCTGCTGCAGATGCTCTCAACTACTCCTTCACCGGCGTGATGCTACGCGGTTCTGGTGTTCCATGGGATGTCCGCAAGAGCCAGCCGTATGATGCCTATGATCAGGTTGAGTTTGATGTTCCAGTCGGTGTTAATGGCGATTGTTATGATCGTTATTTGTGTCGAATGGAGGAGTTCAGACAGTCTCTCCGTATTATTCATCAATGCTTGAACAAGATGCCGGCAGGACCAATTCGTGTTGAAGATTATAAGGTCTCGCCACCACCCCGAGCTGCGATGAAGGAGAATATGGAGGCCCTAATTCACCACTTCTTATTGTTCACCAAGGGTTATACTGTCCCACCTGGAGAGACCTACTCGGCAATTGAGGCACCCAAGGGTGAGATGGGTGTGTTCCTCGTTAGCGATGGAAGTGAGCGACCATACCGCTGCAAGATTCGGGCACCAGGATTCGCACATCTTGGAGGATTCGATCAGATATCCAGAGGGCACTTACTTGCTGATGCTGTTGCCATCATTGGCACCATGGACTTGGGTAAGCTTCCAAAAACCTCTTCTGTTGACCCAAGCTTATGAAATAATGCTGACAAATTACCACAGTCTTTGGAGAGGTAGATCGGTAGAGTAGAGAGTGGGTTCATCTGTACAGTGATCATACATATAGTGGCGTATATTCCTGTGCTTGTACATTCTGAGTTGGTAGCTAAGTCAGCATAACTAACTCAATCATGACACTAAAAAAATTATATATAAAAAAGATTACCTGCAAAATGTCGTCTACCTTGGTGAAGAGCTTGGTCGTGGTGGGTGCCATTCAGTACTGCTTACAATCATTGGACCACGATATGCGATTGACGGCTCAACGAACGACTCTTGTTTGACGTGTTTGGCATGTAAGATTGGGATGCTGTGATGAACGTCTCTTCGACTGCTAGGCTCATCGTCAGTAACCATTCGCGGAGACTCAATGGTAACAAAACCGTCAAAGCTAGGGCAGTGTTGAAGTAATCCAAGCTCACCTTTCATTAATACAGAATGTGTCAACTGATCTGTCTGCCGCAGCCTTTGTCTTTGTCCCAACAGTCATGCTTCCGAGTGTTGCACGCTGGTATTGGTCCTGGCTTGGGTGCCAATCCAGAACTTGGTCAGAGATGCGTGAATCAATGACCTGTTTTTCATTCGCCTCTGTTAATCCCCGGCCTTCAACGACATATCCCAGATACTCAGGGCTCAAGACCCTCAACGGAGAACTGACCGAAGGCTGCTCATGAACCACTGATCCAGCCAACTCGCTTACCACCCTATCACCACTGTGTTTCCCCTTTCCATTATCCATGCCAGGCGCCCTCCTCCGCTGGCGCTCCTCTTCAGTAAGAGCCAGTTCACACCCACAGTCGCCCATCTCGTGTGCTTTCGTGTGCTCATTTTCCTCCTTCAGGATCTTCGTGTTCCAGACTACGCGGGAGCAGGGATGGCACATCTCCTGCACGAAATGCGGACGCTCTGCAGGGAACTTGCAGTACGGGAAGTGCTTGTCCTGGCTGGCGATAGGGCAGCGGATTAGGTATGGGATGGCGCAGTGACCGCAGTAGAAGCCGATGAACTCTTTGACGCACATGGCTCTGGTTGGTCTCCTTGCAGTCGTGGCTGAAGTCTGTTGGGACGAGGTGAAGGAGAGAAAATGTATGAATCTTCTAGGTAGCAGGCCTGTTCTTGATGGATGCTCTATGTTTTCAAGATTTTGTCTTACGTTATTTAAAAACTGAGAGTTAAATATATTTGATATTGTATGGTGATGTTTCGAGAAGAAATCTGGCCATGACGTGGTAGGAGTATATATCCACTCAAGCTTTAGATTCACTAGATGTAATCACTGTTACAACAGTCACTGAAAGTTGCAACTTTTACAGTGAATCGATATTGTAGTTACACATAGCCGCGACACCTCTTCACGTCCAGCGCTTTAGTTCGGGTTGTTAATAGCAAATAGGGGGTATGCATAGAATAGTATAGCGCTCAACGGATTTGATGTACACTCTGGAGCCAATTCCAGATATATTCCCTTGAGTCATCTAATTCCCCTATACCAATGTAACTGAAGGTATCATTCACTATGTGCTTGCATACCAACGGTTCTGAGAGGAGAGTACCGAGGATAATGGGCACAGCTTTTGTTTGTAGTTCGATGTTTTAGAGATTGCAAACGGAACGTTTCTAATTCTGCCGGGAATAAGTTCTTAGATGACATTAGGAGCTTTTAGTCTTTAAGACTTCAGGGTATAAGACTTGTTGTCTGCTTGTCCTCGCTGATATTATTTTTGTTGAAGTTTTCATATATTGAAATTAATTATAAATATCTTTCCTCGAACCAAAATTTGAAGTTATTACATTAGAAAATACTAAACTAGTTTTTTTAGCAGGCATAACTTCAGATACTTCGTACAATTTGAGTAGATAGTGCCTACCTATCAGCGGCGAAGAATGAGCATAGAAAACAAATCACTTGAGTAGCAAACACTCGTCTGCGATTTGTCACTCTTTGGAAAGATTCACGAGAAGAGTAACAAAGCATGTGTGCAAATAAATTCCTATTGTTTGCGAGCTACTTCCTGTAGTTTGTAAAAGCAAACACTGCCATGCCTACCGCCATTGTACATTTGAGAGCGCGTCAAAGCAAAAGTGCTGTAATCCTTATGCATTTATGAAAACAGAAAAACAGAAACTCGTATCAGTCATCGTGAATAGCCAGATCATTCAGCCTTCATCCTCTCGTTCTGGTGTCTCCTTCTCTTTCTTCTCACGTCCTGCCGGCAAGCCTTCGTAGACATCCCTGAACGCCTCAAGCTGAGACGTGAAGCCGCCTAGGAGTCGGTGAATCTCTTCCCCCATCTCCCCATGTGTAGCCGTACCCGACAGCGCTGCGACAGATGGAGGAGACGGGAGATCAGGGAAATGACTCATGTCATAATTCTGGTTTGGGGGCGGGCGAGTTCTTTCAGAAATATTGAGTGGGGGTGGCATGGCTGACTCAACGTCGTCTGAGAAACTGATGTCGTCAAAAGAGTGGTGCTGCGAGCGCGTACCATGACCGTTGCTGGGACCATACGTACTCTCTGCATCAGAAGCCGAAAAGTCAGAAACATCAGCAAGGTCCTGAAAAGCATTGCCAGAAGGTAGACGCGACGTTAAGAGAGAATCATCAGGTATGTAAAGTGAAGGCTCACGGCCAGATGCCTGAAGAATAGATGCGTGGCGTTCTAGGTCAAACGGATTTGTAGAATTCATCTCATTGCTGTTAGAGGAACCCGCAGTAGAAGGTCGTGATGGCTCGGGCAGGCTCAGGTCGAGGTCAATCAATGACATTCGATTTGGTGAGCTTGGAGCTGAAGGTACCAAACTATCGAATCCTTGAGTTGGTACACTGATTGGCTCTGTAGGATGATGGACAAGAGCAGGTCGCCCACCGATGCCAGGAGTGACAGAAGGTCGTTGGAGCTCGTAACTTCCAGGGAAACGGCTCAGCTCTGGATCAGCAGATGCTGGAGGGGCCATTGATGGAAACTTCCAATCTTGTGTACGGCGGTTTGGGTTATCAGCTGGGTCAGACAACGAAGGTCTGTTGAAGTCGTGCATAGCGCCCAGATCATAATCGTCCTCGATATCCTCATCGCGGGCTACTCTTCCAGCTTTGATTGTGTCCATGTCCACGTCCGGGAAGCTTGAAAGGCCAGTCTCAGCATCATGACCGCCAAGATCAATCATCGTGTCCCGAATTGAATTCTGTGCAGAATCATCTCGCAATGGGAGATCAGAACTTGGTATTGGTATCATGAACCCGTCTCGGTTGTAATGAGTTCTAGCATTGTCTTCGTAGTTCGAAATCGTATTCGGATCAAAGAGCTTCTCTAGAGGTGCCTTGAGAGGTGCTAGAGTCTCTGGGGGAGGCCTTCGCCGATTGCCACGCTCACGTGCCTGTTGTTGCCTGCTGGGTCGTGATGTTGCATCGTTGAATTCATTTGTCAAGTCAACAGAGGACCCGTAGACATTGATGATATCTTGTACATTTATGTTTTGGGCTACCACTTGATCGAAGGCAGCAGTGGTAGAAAAGTTCCAATAGTCATCATCTTCCAATGGAGCCGAGGAAAGATCCGACAGTCCTTGCGCACCACCAAGCATGAAAAGTGATTTTCGACTCCCACCAGAGTCTTCCCATTTCTTGAAAGCTTTTACGAGCTCTGAGAGAGATGAAGCAGGATAGGTAGCACTCGTGTTGTGAATATAGGGGTGCTTTTGTACAGCTTCGATATCTGGCCGATCTATAACTCGCTCTTCAAGACAATAAGCTACAAGGTTCCGAAGGCCATCAGAGTAGGTCCCGCCCTCAAGACGAGGTATGTGTTGTTTAAGGTATGGACCAAGCTCTTCGCGGACCCTTATACCAGACATGGCATTCGGTGGAAGTCCACTAGCCATCTCATACGCCATTGAGCCAAAAGCCCAGATGTCGACCTCTTTACCATAGTGAGGGTTTGCGTCAAAGAGCTCTGGTGCCATCCAGTTCATGGTGCCGATGAATGTAGATCTCTTGTCTACGCTTGTCTCAGTAATACCAGCGACACCAAAGTCACATAGTTGTACACCGCCCTCTTCTGTAATAAGCACGTTTGCACCTAAACCAGTTAATAAGTAACAACAGGGTGTGGTCTGAGGGGGATGGAACACTTACACTTCAAATCCCTATGGATGATACCAGCTTGGTGAACCCATTTCACTGCCTCTGCGACTTCTCGAAGAATTGGTATGATCCATCTCTCCTTCAGACCCTTAGGCGTTGGTTTCATCTATTGAAAATAAGTATCAGCTTGAGGCTTCTTATAAGAGAATATGAGACTCACTAGCGTAGCAATGCTGCCACCTCCACAGTATTCAGTGATCATCCACATGGCCTTCCCAACTGGGAGCGCCTCAATAACATGGTTGATATTTCGAGCCTTGTTGTCGCTCAGGATCTTCAACGCATTTACTTCCTTCATGAACTCTGAATATGTGTCTGCGAGACGAGGGTTTAGTGTGTCGCTCTCATCAATGTCAATGATCTTGACAGCAACTATGGCGGCCGAAGTCATGTCTTTCCTAGAATTGATTGTCAGTAACCTAGCCTTAAATGTGAAAACATGTTCATTGGGTGATTCATACCCCTTATAGACTCTACCAAAGCTTCCCTTCCCAATCAACTCCATTAGGACATACTTGGGTGGATCTTTTCCAGACTTTTTTGCATCCTCGATAATGCTGATTTGCATTTGCCGTGCATCCTCAACAGCCTTGGCCTTGGTCGACGAGCGCTCCGCTGACCTGACCTGTAAGGTCTCCATCTCGGCTTGATGGGTTGTGGCTGTGAGGCAATTATCTAAAAAAGACTCCTCAGGGATGGAAGTAGTTGGGGTTGGGCTACTGTGGCTCACGGGGCCAGGTGCGGGGTCTTTCTTCTGTCGAAGTGAAAGGGGCTTCGGTAGAAGCTCTGGGTGAGCGTCTGGCGGCGTGCAGAAGCTTAAGGGTTCTTTTAGTTCTTCAGTAGGGGTTCCTAAATTGGATTCCGTTGACTTTTGAGGGGTATGAGGGTGACACTTGTCGGCACTGGCCCTGACACGCCTGGAAGACTTTTCAGGAATAGCCGGGGGTGGCCCGAAGTCAATAAGTTCAGAAAATTTGCCTGCTGTTGGTTCCACAACCGCAGCTTGAGAGTTACTCACCTCACTTAAAATATTTTCTACACCCGCACTTGCACTTCCACTTCTGCTCTTCGCAGATCCAACCACAGCAGCAGGTGCTTTGTTCTTCTGCTCGAACTTCGCTCGAAGGTCAGATACTTTGGTTCCTGTTACTGTTGGTGCTGACCTTGGTGAAATAGACGTCACAGACACCGCTGGCTTGCTCAATTTTGCCCTTGGGTCTTTGATCTCAGAATCGACTGTTGAGCTGGAAGTTGTAGTGCACACTGCTGGCTCTACAACACCGACGGAAAGGTCGTTGTCGCTCGTACTGTTTTGCTTGCTTGTGACTTCCTCCTTAAGGTCTGTCTCTGTCCTCAAGCTGGATCTGTTAATTGACTGACTTAAATCTTCAGCCACTCTATCAAGCTTAGTCTCTAGTACCGGCTGTTCAACTGTTTGATCAGACTCGCCAACCGGCTTTGATTGATGAGAACCTTGAGCCTGTTCTGGTCGCCAAGCACCTTCGATATTAGCTTGCTGAGATCGATAAACACTCTGAGCCTGTCCTGGTTGACAAGCACCTTCGATCGGAGCCTGCTGAGATTGATAAACACTCTGAGCCTGTCCTGGTTGACAAGCACCTTCGATCGGAGCCTGCTGCAACTGATGAGAACCTTGATCCTGTTCTGGTTGACAAACACTCTTGACCTCAGCTTGTTCAGATCGATCCGCAGCCTGAATCTCAAAGTATCCTGATGGATGTGCAGCTTCAGCCTGAGATTGTTCAAAGTCTCCCAGATCTTTTGTGTACGACTCAGCCCACGCTTGAGCGTTCAATCGATTTCTGTTGTTATGCGGAAACTCGAGGTGATTGTCAATATCGTCTGCAAGATCGGAGCCACCACTGTAATTAGAGCCGTCGTCGCTATTTGCTTCGGTACTCAGAAGCTCGCTCTCTACAGATGGAAGGTTGCTCTTGTTGACTTCTCCCTCGCTGGCTTTTCTGTCAATATCGCCTGTCGGAAGACTGTCCTTTCGGCTGCCCGTAGAATTTTTACTGACGCGTCTTGGCTTCAACACGTCCCAGGTCTTTGAAAACCCCCTCTTTAACTTCTGGAGGGTCTTCGGCCTCTCCGCCTGCTTCTCTGCGACAGGATCCTTCTTCCGCTCCGCTGCTTCCTCAATAAATGGCGAGTACCTGTACCCTTTCGGGGTCGGCGGTACAAGCCCGGTCGCTGATGCCTCCGGCTTTGGTGACAGATACTCGGTCCAATTAGTACCAGGGTGTGGTGCTGGTACAAGTTGGCCGGTGGGTGGAGTAGATGAGAATATCCGTGGAGTATATGTCTCCTTTGGCAGACGGATATTTGCAGTCGCAAATGGCGACGGCAATTGTTGCGGTGGCGAAGCAACGGGTGAGGGGTTTTCTGGCTCTCTTGCAGGAAATCTTGTTGGATACGGGCTTCCGGTGCCTTGGTACGAGATTCCAAGTTGGTTGGCACGAAGAAAGGGCTCAGAAGCGTTGCTGGGAGTTACTGCTGTAGTGTGGCCGTGAGAATGACCGGCTGGGTCACGGGGACGAGCGAGAGGAGACGATTGATATGATCCTGGGAAGTTGAAACGATAATCACCGTCAAACTCGTTGCCAGGGCTGGCTGCGGCAGGAGAATGGGTGTAGTCGTCTGTGAGAGGAGACGCGTGATACGGACCTGAAAAGTTGATACGATAGCCCCCGTCAGGCTCTTTACCAGGAGTGGTTACTGGAGGAGTGGCTGCTGCAGAAGTAGTGACTGCAGAAGTGGTTGTTGCAGGAGTGACTGCTACAGGAGGATAGGCGTAGTTGTCGCAGTTTGGCTCATGTGACCTAGCTAGAGGAGACGAAATATGCGGACGTGGGTAATCGACACGATAGCTGTCGTCGAACTGAGAGCTTGAAGAAGCTTGGTTGTGAGGCCTACCACAGAAAGGAGACCCAACAGCGGGATTCTGTGATCGGGGAGTTGGCGAGTCGTACTCTGGAAAAGGCTCGGTCTCAGCTCTACCAGCTTGACCACTGGACCTGGCTTCAGCTGGATACCTCCCACCTGATCTTCGTGCCTGCTCGACAGTGTCAGCGCGCTGTCTCTGCCCAGATCGGCTAGGTACAGCCATTGGTGCCCCTCCCAAGAACGGCGCTGGCCGCCTAGGAGGGTGACCATGGCCACCAAAGCCATCATTGAAGGGGTCCATCTTTCCAAATGGGGTGAGATGGAGCGTTTAGAAAGAAGGGGATGAAGAGTATCAAGAGGGAAAGAAGAGGTGAAGAGGATGAAAAGAATGGTACGTGATATTCTCGTCAAGTGCAGGGAGTTGAAGAGGGTCGGGGTGGTTGAGGTGATTGAAGTTCACATAACTAACGGAAGTAGATGTTCATGGTGACTTACAGAGTGAGAAGTCGAATAATTTCCTGCGAGTTTGCGTGGGCTCGGTGTGCACTAGTCCGGTTCCCAGCTATGAGGTTGTTGATGGTCCTGCTCATGCGAAGCGCACCCCTTTTCAAACTTCAACTGGCCACAACTCCACCACAACGCAATTTCAATAATCCATTCTTGCGGTACATATGAGACTACGCAATCAGACCATCAATCCCAGCTACTCTGTTAAGGATTTAATGATGTTGCTGGACGTCCATGATCACGGGATGTGGATAGAGGACCAACTCGAGAAATGTACTGGATCATCTTCGGCATCATGTTGCGTCCAGAATTAGCCGAGCACGCTAGTTGGTAGCCCCCTCTAGCGCCACACAAAGCGGCCGCGCCTACTGGCCAATCAAACAATGCATGAAGATGGAAGCTGTGAAAGAAGAAAAGGGGTTCAGTCGTCATTATCATATTATGGCTTCAAGGAGGCTCTCTTGACTTCGCGCTCGCTCTAAACACGCTCGTTTTGGCTGTGTTTGGGGACTTTCATCTCATTGAAGAAGAATTTGATCATTGAAGTTCAGCCATACTTTATCACCACTTGCTGGTTCAAGTGGACATTTCCCTCATACTTCGCCCTATCAATTCCCGTCCGCAAATAGAGTCATATCACTATGGCTATTCTCTTCTACTTTCCTTACATACCAACTGGTGCGAATATCACGTCCTATCTTTATCACTACTGCCTGAGGGCTTCATGAAATATCGAGCAGGTTATTCCGTCTTCAAAGATCAACTATCTACTCCTCCAACGGGACAACTGATGCCAGGATGTAGTCCTGGTATCAATTGGAGCGAGTATCTGTCGCTGAAGCCTCCAGCTTCAGCGACTGAGCTTGTACCGTCGACCTCGATTGGGGAGGAGAGACTGGAGAGTCGATTGTTTTCTAGCTGCAAAGGGCAGCTAGAAATCTCGTCATCCGTTGCTTCGCCACCGCAACAATTGCCGTCACCATTTGCGACTGCAAAACTGCAAATATCCGTCTGCCAACAGAGACATATACTCCACGGATATTCTCATCTACTCCACCCGCCGGCCAACTTGTACCAGCACCACACCCTGGTACTAATTGGACCGAGTATCTGTCGCCAAGGCCAAAGGCCTTTGCTTAAATTAAATATCGAGCAGGTTGTTCAGTCTTCAAAGGTCCACTACCTACCCCTAAGCGGGCGGAGAGGCCAAAGACCCCCCAGAAGTTAAAGAGGGGGTTCTCAAAGACCTGGGACGTGTTGAAACCAAGACGCGTCAGTAAAAATTCTACGGGCAGTCAGTAAGATAGACTCCCGAGAGGAGTTAAATGGCAATCAAATATAAATGATTGCTGTGCCTCCAAGGAATCTTTACTGGGGGCCAGATGGTTATGGTCACCGACCTAGACGGCAGCGCCGTTCTTGGGAGGGGCACCAATGGCTGTACCTAGCCGATCTGGGCAGAGACAGCGCGCTGACACTGTCGAGCAGGCACGAAGATCAGGTGGGAGGTATCCAGCTGAAGCCAGGTTCAACAACGATTAAAGATCAAAGATTCGCAATGGCAGCCAGCCTACGGGCAACCAAACAGCTCTCTTGCCTAGAGAGATTTGATAGAGTCCTGATAGGCAAGAGAGCACTGAATCTGAAAGGTGCTCTCCTCCTTGGAAAAATATTGTGGGGACATAAAGGGCAAGGGAGCACCATTCAAATCTCAAAAAACATTCAACAACATCAACGCCAACGCCAACGCCAACAACAGACCACCGCCACCAACCGTACCTCTAATGCCGTTGATTGGCTGGTAGGTCTGTTTACCCGTGATCTCTGTCAACCTGGACATGGTCTCGAGATCGCGTCGTCGCTGGTCGATGGCCGAGCCTTGAGACCGTCTCTACTAAGTACAGAGACAGATCGCTAGAGCTGTGTCCTCAGTCTTGCACCTACTTGCAGAGCAGGACGCAGCTCTGACAGCGACAAGCCTGCCCTCCTACCAGTCGACGTCAACTTTGCAACTGCTGGTGGGAGGGTCGGTGAGTGTTCAGCTTAAGTCTTAATGGTTTCGTTGCCATAGCTGCGCCTTCACAGCTAGCAACGGCACGAAGACAAATTCGTCAACCAACTACGTTGGCGGCACCTTCGGGAGCCTCCGTTCATTCGGGAACGGATTCCAGTCCGCCAAGTGCAGGGCGTTCTTCTCGGGCTTGGAGCTGGCGACAGCAACAATTTCGGTACGCAGATCGCTAGCGATCCTGTGCCCATTGGAAGCGGCTTGTGGGTGGCCGAGGCGCGGACGGCGACGTCGCGTCCGAATTTCGATGGCCGAGTTTGGCCATCTGCGCCAACTTATTGGCCATGTGGCGTTGTGGGGAGGGCGTGGGGTAAGAATGGTGGTGGCGTTGTTGGAAGGGTGAAGGAATTGTTGAGGAGAGAACGGCGGAGGGAGGAGTTTCATGAGGAGTTTCAAGGGAAGAGTTTGTAAGGGAGAGAAGAGGATGGCGAGCGCATGGCCAAGGGAGAGAAAGGAAGAGGATCTTAAGATCAAGTCACGAATGCCGAAGACGGATTGGATATTGATGGGTTGCTGTGGTGGAGTGTATATTTCATGTACGATACGATTACTGTATATAGAGACTACTGTATATAGAGACTACTGTATATAGGGACTACTGTATATAGAGACTACTGTATATAGCGACTACTGTATATAGAGACTACTGTATATAGAGACTACTGTAAAAATACACTGCTGTAAATAGAGATCACTATAAACGGGCATTTAAACAACATCAATAGGCCCAGACCATACATCACACATATTGCATGTACGATCACTATAAGCAACGATCTGGAACCGATCAAATAGACCAAGACTATCCATTCATCACTATTCTAACTAGCATAGCCAGAAGTAGTAGCCTGTACTATATACATCCTATGATTCAGCATGGCATAGATGCTCAGATGGTAGGACAAGGCACAAGACACCTGCAATGCAATGCACGCATCCATCATCGACGCTATACCTGACTTTTCCCATGTCCATTTCCCATTTTCCATTCCCCTTCCCGCGACAAGCAAACGCTATGCAACACAATGTTATAGTTCGCTCCGCTCCACCTATAACGCCATCAAAGATTCCCCAAACAGAAGAGATTTTCCAGAAAAAATTAGAAACAAGAGATACGCTCAAGCGTCGTCGTCGTCGTCGGTAGCGGTATCGACTTCGACATCCTCATCGCCCTCGTCGTCGAGGTCGACGCCTCCATCTGAGCTGTCGCTATCGCTATCGTCGTAGACATCGTCGCGACGGAGACCCGGGACGCCCTTCCAGGACACGTAGTCGCTCTCGACCCAGCGCCTGCTGACCGGTAGCTGGTATGGATCGAATGGGAAGTACGCGTCGAGCTGGTGCCAGCTCTCCTCCTCTCCTTCTTCGATGGCCTTTCCACCACCGACTAGTGCGAACCCGCTTTCTCGAAGTGCGCCGCCACTGCCGCTCTTCGCGCCGAGCGCAAACTGCGATAGTCGCACTCGTTTGTTGGTTTCTAGGAGAGGGAAGACAAACATGAATCCTAGGTGGGCTGCGATCTTGGCAAACTCTTCTACGATGGAAGGCGCACAGATCTTGAGTGGGTTGAGCTTAGAGTAGATGGTACGGCTCAAGAGCTCTTTGACTCCTGAGCGCCACTCTAGATCTCTGCCTAGGATATCATCGTCGTCCAATTCTGCGTCATCGGGTAGAACAACAAGATCCCGCCAGCGGAAGCAGAATATGTAGAGAAGTGCTTGGGTCGTGGCGTAAAATGTGCCGTAGCGTCGAAGATCTGGGCCACGGCAAGAGACTTCATTCTCGCTTCTGATGAAGTCTAGGTTTGAGCCGATGTAGTCAAAGACATCTTGGACAACATGCGAAGGGACGTGAGCGCCTCTAGAAACGAATGAAGCGAGATATGCAGCGGCAGACTGCTTCAATACGGCTGGTCGGCCGGACTTGAAAGCAAGGTCTACACACTCTCCAGCAAAGGAATCCACAAGATGTTCAGAGCGTTGTGCGAAGTGGAAAAGGAGGAATTGAGTATGTCGGGAGCGATAAGTGGGTAGGATAATGTTGCGGAAGTGCGAAAGGAGTGTATCAAACATGCCGATAGCCGCGGTGCTATGCGGGTCACTGAAGTAGGGCGTATAGACCGAGAACAGAACATCGAGGATTGCGTCCATCTTTTCGACATTGCCTTGAACCTCCTTTATTCGGCTCGCATCGTCGTCGAGGGACTCATCGCTTGTGACAGAATCAGCATCGCTATCGTCATCATCATCATCCACATCCCCACTGCTAGAAGGTCGCAACGAGATTGCCTGAACAATAGCGGCTGACACCTCATCATCCATATCGTCCAGGTCTACTTGCATCTGAACGTCGATCTTAACAAGGCGCTCCGTTATCAGTGCAAAGATCTCCGACTTGAGCTCAGGCGCGTATTCGATGATTCGCATCAGGTTATCGATGTATGTCATGTGAACCTTCTTGGTGTCATCCGAAAAGGGATACTTCGAACACAGTATCGGTGCCAGAGTACCAGAAGCCGAAGGAATGAGCATTAGGAGGTACTTGAGTGCTACATGCACCCTCGAAAAGAGTTGCTCTCGACTGACAGTAATACAATCGGGCAGGCGTCCACTCGTGATGCGGACTTAACCATCGTTAGCCTCACGCCATTTTGAACAGAAGATGGGTGACTTACTGCCAGTAAATTTCGACACCAACATGCCCAATACACTGCCAACATATGATCCCTGTGCACTTGCAAGATTGCCAAGAAAATGCATATAGGCCTTCACAAATCCTTCGTCTCTGCCCATCCACTCGCAATCTAGAATCGCCTTGACGAGCCCCGAGCAGCCTTTTCCAAGCAATGGTACACAGCTCGTGAGTGCCTGTATATGTGCCTTCATACTCTCTCCCCTCCTCTTATCTCCATCATCGTTACCCAGCCCTTTGCCAGCAAACACCTCCTTCAACCCGTCATATCCCTCCTCCTTTCCGCCTTTCATATGTTCCTCCAAGGCCCTTCTCACATCAAACCTTACATCCTCCAGGTCGCTCTCTTCTATAACTAGTGGCGAAGAGGTGAATATCTGCTCCTGTACTAACGGATTAAATGTCACGGTCCTCGCTCGCTTTGGACCCGGCGGCGCCGTGTCTACATCGCCATCCATATCTAATCCTGCCTCATCTCGCGTACGCACTTTCCCAGCGAGAGTCGATCGTCGGAGTACGGGCCTCGTAGGTTTTGTTATCGTGGCGGGTGTCAGAGGCAGTATGGCGGGGCGTGCAATGGGCGCCATAGGTGTCAAGGAGACCATGAACAAAAAGCGAGTGGCTCTCGTTCAGGATGACTTTGTTGGTGTCATGGGAAATGTCGTGTGAAAGATTGTGTAGTGTGCGAGTATATAATGGAAGTTGGTCGTGAGTTGGAATTTATCTCGTGCTTGGGCCCGCTCTGTCGAAAAGTTCGAGGAAATTTGGGTCACTCCATCGCTTATCGCATTGGTCTGTAACGGTGCACGTGCTTTGTAGCCTTGATGGCCTCTAGCGTCGTTGCAGTAGACAGCGTCAGTGCCATTATGGAGACATCGGGGAAGTCTGGAGGATTTCTCCAGGGATTATTTTATATTTGCACGAAGCTTCATGATGAGTCGTCCGTACAATTCAACATGAGGCCTTCAGCAATATTATCGTGAATAGCTTGCATATTTCGTGCCTGCTGCTGGGTTCGTATAGCCACAACCACGAACGCCCAACGACCTCTCTGGTATCATAATAAATACATTGTTGTTTGAGGGACTGTTTATCCTACATGCGCACTATGCCTTTGCTGTCTGAAAGCTTTCTGAAGGAATACTTAGCTAGGGAGTGCTCATTACGAGCAATAAAGTCTAGAAGTTACCCGCCCGACCTGTACTTTTGAACCGCTGCCTTCATATACAACGAAGCCCAGTCGGATATAGAGAGATTTACCATGCCATCCATTCCCCTCCCTCCCCCCGTGACCCAACCACAACACCCAAGAGCTACCGATACTTATACACTCCGAGAATGCTAACAGCCCGTTCGTCCTCCATCAAATAAATGGCATCGGATGAGCCAGATCTGTGACCTGAGCAAGCTCGATTGCTCTAGTAGCCTTCTCCGCTAGCCCCATTGTGGCCACTCTGTACTTGCGTTCCGTAGAGATTTCCGAAGCCGCTGGTATCATGCTCTGCGCCTTCCGTTTGCGCTCCACCAAGGATGTTGTTTGACCCTTCGGCACCTCCTAGCGATGATGCGCCTGCTGCTGTAGCCGATCCGCCTGCTGCACCTGCGCCAAATCCTTGACTGCTAGGCCGGGGTTGTTGATTTTCTCCTCTCGTCGATTGTGTCTGGGTGGGTTATCAGTCTTGTGGCAAATTGAGGCATCAGAATGATCCATTGCGAGGCGTATGCTTACCTCGCGATACTTTGCAAGATAGATCTTCAGGGCCTCGGCGTAGTTCTCAAACCCCAACGAGGTCATGGCGAACAGAATATCTTCACCATTGACCGTCTTTCTCTTCTCTTGGTGGCATTTCTCCGAGGCTGTAATAGGACACTTAGTATGGCAAACGCGCCCGACCAAAAAAGATTCGAGTGCTCAAACGGAACGGACCTTCGCTTGTGATGAATGAGATGAACTCGCTGACGCATTCCTGCATACACTCCTTGGCTTCCTTTGCGATCTTTGCGTTTTCTGGGAGGGCAGTCTTCATGATTCGAGCGACTGGCGCAAAGTTACGAATGTTAGCGTCAGAATCCACATCATGTTTCTTAGATCTAGAAGCGCGAGGCGTCTCTGGAGATTTAGAAGAAGCAGCGGGGGACATGATAGGACGTGTTGTCGCCGCCGTGGCACACCTGTCTTCAAGCGTCTGCGCTCCCAGCTCAATGAGTGGTGGGATTCTCAAACATGCGCGTATAGCAGATATGACAGAAGAAGCGATGCCAGTCACGAGGAGCTTCAATCTGCGGAAGGCGATACTCGAGACTTTTGTGCGCGCAAATCAGAACGAAGGCAAGGGAGGGACTAACCATTTGCTATTGGCAGCCATCTGTCTTGCTCTTTGACCTCAAACTCGTAGCCCAATCCCACCGCGTGTGGGTCCTGAGATTCATTCATTTGTGCATCAGGGTCATCCGGCGACTGTACACCTTGTTCAACGTCCGGTTCCTTTGGAGGGGATGCCGACATGATGTATTTGGCTACCTGCAGGCCTCGGATTCTAGCTTCCTCGAATTTGCTTGGATGCCACGTAGACCGTGAACTGTTTGCTTACGTTGCGGATAAGGCTTGCGGTATACTGGACTGACGCACGTTTGTCTGTTCTTACTTCTTAGGCTGTGCAAATCCTCGACGGGAAGGCTTCACGCGCCTGGGGGACTATAGCCGGAGTGACGTCGAAGAGGGTGTGGACCGGGTGCTGGCTGGTGCTGGCAGCTGGCTACTTTCTGCTGGCTGGAAGACTAACTAGCCTGGACAGAGCTTCTCTTCTAAGATACGAGATACGTGTATGCGCGTATCCACCTTGCAGGTCCGACTCGTTTCACCGATAGTTGGCACGAGGGCGACAGTCGGCGGGCCCTTGGGACTCTCGGCGTCGAAGGATGCTATACTCGGTAGTATTGCCTAGGGTCGCAGATGGGCTGCAGCTGCAAGGTCGCGTCAGAGTCTGGAGGCACGACGGAAGATCTTTGGGGAAGCACAGCAAGGGCACGCAGGAATTCTTAAGAATAGGGCTGCCGGCACGATGCACGCCAGATCTGGGTGTATGAAATCCATCAGGCCAGACATACCTCAGTTGATGGCTCTGCGCCTCGACGCGACAACGATGCGCCTCAGGATGGATGGGGAAAGTGAATTGGCGCAAAGCGTTGGCAGCAGCGGCTGCAGATGGACTGGCTCCTGCTGAACGACGAGCTCGACGGCCTCGGGGACACGGTGGACGTGGACGTGGACGTGGACGGTGGGCTCACAATTGGAAGCGTCCTTGGGGCGCGGATACAAGCGTCAGGTGTTGGTTGAGTGAAGGTGCAGGAGTGCAGGAGTGCAGCACCTTGGTGACGGAAGGGACAGATAGGAAGGTTAAGGTAAGGTAGCCAGAAAGTCCCGTCGACGGCAGCAGTAGGATAGTGGCAGGATAGCAGTATAGTATGTATTATCGATTATCGATGGCAGCGCCGGGAGGTCGACTTTAGCTACTCCATCGGGCGGTAGCGTTCTACTCGAATATCAACAAAAAAGCTGCCGAAAGGCGGCTAAGAGGGCAGGAATAACCAGAATCAGAGCTGTAAACTACAGTATGAACCATAAACTATAAAATGGCAATTACGGCACTTCCTGCAACGGCACGAATATTCTGCGGTTGCTACCAATTGGTCTATCGGCCCAGTGTTCCCCTTGCGAGGCAGACCGCGTCTATCTACTTGTTATGGCCATCGCTGTGTGACCGGCCGTTGTTGTTATCCGTCTGTAGAGCTGACCGTTGCTGTCGAGCGCGAGCTGATACGGCAGCTGAGAGCTGAACTTGTGATTTGCTGCACATATATAGTATAACCAGCTTCATGTATACGGACATGATTTTCGTCGCTGCGACCCATGCACGCCATGCACTCGCTGTGCCCTGTCACCTATGAACGGGATCCCATCATCCTCCCATGCAGGCTCGCAACGGACCGTCTTCCACGCCCTTTCCAGTCGCTTCGGGGCAATAATTATCTGACGGAGGAGTTAGTTTCAGTGTCTATCTGACCTGTGAGAGCGGCGAAGAGGCAGGGCAGACGGCGAGGCGCGTATGCTTACAGTAGGAGGGGCGTGCAGAGAACAAAGGCTCCGGCTCTGGGGGACAGAGAAGGGCGTTGTCGAGAACAACAACGAATTGGCCAGTTATCAATCAGCCAGCCACGGCCAGTTTCTGCCAGTCACAGCGAGAAGCTGTACAGCAGCGAGGCTTGGTGAGGCTTGTGGGGCGTGTGAGGCTTGCCCGCAGAAGCGTCGGAGGTGGTCTGTTGCCATGCGGCCGGTGAGCTGTGGATGAGTCGGGGGTGAGTTGTCGACCATACGGAAGAAAAGATGTCGTGGTACGGAGCGGCAGGCTGGGGGAGCGGATGGGGGAGGCTGGGGAGGCTGGGAGGATGGGGGATTGGGGGACGGGGCGGTGGGACAGCTTGGATTAACTGATTGACTGATTGATTGATTGATTGATTGATTGATCGCCCACAGCGTACCGCAGGTACCTGGAGGAGTGACAGGTCCCCTAACAGCTCCCCTAACAGCGCTGGTGCCCTCCCCAACACCTGCCAGCTGGCCCCTCCCAGGGACGAGAGACACCCGCCAGCTGGCCCAAGGTACGAGAGACAGACGCCCCAGCCACGGCTGTCAAGGCCAGTAACGAGTAGCTGCCCCGTAGTCTTGTACTGTACGTACTGTCTCTACTACCTATTTATCCACCCTTTCCCTATAGGGTACCCTATCTGTACTCTCTATAGGGTATTTGGGTCTTCCCTACAGGGCATCTATTTCGCCTATAGGGTATTTGATTCTTCCCTACAGGGTATCTACACTCCCTGTAGGGCATTCGGTTCTTCCCTACAGGGCATTTGATTTCTCTCTGCAGGCGGCCTCCTGCACCCGCCCTCCCCCCTCGCCCTGCCCCGCCAGTCCCGGCCCGTCTCCAAAACAAAGGTACCCAATCCTCGCGAGTATCCAGCCCAACATCAACACCATAATCTTACCCGAACCCGATATACCCAACACCCAACCTCCATCTCCCAACTCCCAACTCTCAACTAAGGCAAGGCTTTCGCTCAATCACCGTGCAGTCTGGAGTCGTCGCCAATAGAAAAATGAAGCTGCCCATGTTTTCCTGATTGGGAGCTGCCGCAGATTTGGTTGGTGTTGGCTGGCCTTCAAATACCTCACCAGCTCGCCGAGCCTTCTGGTAAAGATCAAAAGGAACAGGAGGGCGTAAGAATGCAGCTTGCTCAAGTTGGCATCCTACGACTCCTGCAACTCCTGCAAGCCACCTACATGTATCGTGCATTTTGTCTTCTGCTTAGCATCCAAAAGCCTCACTCACTAATCTATTCTGCACTCTCCTCCAGCACGCGCATCGTGTGACCCAGCCTTGTTTTTCGTCGCCGAGAATCCAACGACAACAACGGGGACAGCGGAAACATCACTCCATCAATGTATGCCGTGATCCCATCAGTCTACTGTGTATTACCCAACCGAGCGTTTGATGCCCATCACGTGGTAGCGGCATCACGTGCACTTCTGGAGATGTCAATGTTTGCTTGGATATCCAGAGTAGCCCGCGAGAGACTGAGGGTGATGGTCTTCTAGAAACTGCTTTCTTTTTTGTTTGAGGGTGTCAGGTCTCTGTCTAGGATTTTAGACCCATAGGTGATTGAAGACACGATAAACGAGGAAACGTCACGTACGAGTACTTGGAAAGGATTCTCTGGGTCTTATATAACCCTTGGTTCATGATTAATCGCTCTCAGCTGCAAGTGCTCGATCACTCAAAGTATGGATATGTTCTCTTCTGTTCGGAACACCGACAAATTATGGCACTCCGTCGGATCCGCCGATATGATAGCTGATAAGAGCTCCACGCCGTTATTGATTGGCAATTCTGGCCTTGATATACCAGGTGGAGCCATGACCTCGACTCCAAGTCTCCGTGGTCGGCTTGGAATCATTGCCAGTCCAGAAATGTAACTGTTTCTTATATCTACCACCATAGAGAATACAATCTCCTAGTTTGTTCCCTTCTTTACCGTTGGTGAAGCATACAACACTAATCCAACATGTCGTTACTCTCCGTCACTCCAGCATCGTAAGCTTGCCATTGCCTTTCTTATACTAAAGTGTATTCTCATTGTCCATAGTGGTGTCAATATCACCGAGGATGACATGACTGCTATTGCTGCAAAGTATGGTTACGAATTCGACGGAAATGAAAAATTAGAATTCACTACGCTGCTAGCAGCAACATGCAACGCTATGCAGTTCGTTGAAGAGATGGAAGGTCGGTCGTTTCAGATGTTCAAGAATCTTGATTTAACCCTTTGTGCAGACTATCAACCTGAACCAGACTATTCCATGACACCAAGAGGAAACGTTTACTGGCCAGCCAAAGAAGACAATCCCGACAATGCTTGGGCCTATCGTTTCACGCTCAAGCATAACTCCCCATCATCAGACCTCCTAAAAGGCAAAACTCTCTGTATCAAAGACAACATCTGTGTAGCCGGCGTTCCATGTCTAATCGGCACCGAGAGTTTCACAGGCTGGACTCCCAAAACAGATGCTACCATTATAGCACGGATCCTTGATGCTGGCGGCGAAATCATTGGTAAATCAGTCTGTGAGAATCTCAGTGTCAGTGCAGCATCTTTCTCTGCAGCGACCGGCATGGTGCATAATCCATATGCGAGAGGCTATAGTGCTGGAGGAAGCAGTTCTGGAACTGCAAACTTGGTAGCTCTTGGGAAGGTTGATTTAGGTATTGGGGCAGATCAGGGAGGTTCGATAAGGATTCCAGCGAGTCTTTGTGGTTTGTATGGATTCAAAGCTACATCAGGGTTAGTTCCTTATACGGGTTGTGTGAGTAACGAAGCAACCATGGACTACGTCGGTCCTATGACGAGAACATGTTTAGAAAACGCAATTCTATTGGAAGCAATAGCAGGCGTCGATGGTCTAGATGACAGACAAAGAGCTGGGACCCCATTCCCAAAAGATGTACCAAAATATTCCCAAATTCTCCTCGACACCAAAGAGCAAGGAATTAAAGGCCTCAAAATAGGAATCCTAAAAGAAGGCCTCTCATCAAAGATCCAAGACCCGGCCGTCGAGTCCAAATTCCGCCTCGCAGCTGCTGTCTTTGAAGAACTCGGCGCCACAGTCGAAGAAGTCAGTATCCCCATGCATACCATTGCACCGGCGATATTCGGCGCCGCACAAACAAGGCAGTGTGATGGGACGTGCTGGAAAAGCTTCTGGACGACGGCAGGTTATGCTTACGGATTTATACGAGAAGATGCTACCGCTTACAGCAGATTCAATAAACAAGGTATTTTTTCTCCTTCTCAGCATTTCCATTTCTCTCTCTGAGATGATCAACAGATGAGCGTTGTGAGCAAGAACGCCATCTTCGCAGGCGACTACTGCTGGGAAAGATATCCCCACGTCTATTCCAAAGCCATCAATCTAATCCGCAAGCTCACCTCGCAATACGACGACGCCCTCTCCACATACGACGTGCTCATTATGCCCACCACAATCACGCCTGCCGACCCACTGCCCAAGCACGACGACTCCCCCATAACCAAGATGGCCAAGACGCTGGGCAAGCTCGAGAATACGTGCCCATTCAACGCCACTGGACACCCGGCGCTGGCGATGCCGATTGGGTTTGTGAATGCCGCTGGCACGAGGGTGCCGGCTAGTATGCAGATTGTGGGTAGGTGGTGGGACGAGTGTACGGTTTTGAGGATTGCGTTTGCGTGGGAAGGGGCGAGGGACTGGAAGGGCTTCTGAGCTGTGATGTTGGTTACTTGATTTATATTATATCGCAGGGGCAGATAGAACTATCAACTTATCAAGATTCAAAGCTATAAATTCCTAACTCCAACCCGCCCTCCAATTCCCAAATCCCCATTCTCAACCAGACCATATGCTTTCACGTGCTCTCACGTGCCCTCGTCCCGTTTCCCCGTCTGCCATACCCGTCACATGCGATTCAGACATGCGTTTCGTTTCAGATCTTGGTTTCAAGTTTAAGCCTCGCGCCAGCACACGGACAAACCAGAATCGGCAAACAAATCAAGGCTGTTCTGGGCAGCTAACTAACCAAGCCAGCCAAGCCAACGATGAGATGGCATTGCATAGAGAGCACGTGTACAAGAACGAGGCACGATCACGTAACCCGGCAGTGAGATGATAAAATCGCCGTCCTCTTCATAGCTGGCGGCTTGTAGCTGGCAACTGGCCGCTGGCAAACATCGGAAGCTGGCAATATAGTACGGTGATAGCACGAGCACGAGCACGTGCATGGCAAGGTTCAAGGGTCCACGGGGGCGCCTGGCTGGTAGGGCAGCAATGCATGAAAAGGCGGGCAGGCGGAGAGCGGGAAAGGCGGTTGGAGAGAGAGAGAGGGGAGAGGCGGAGGGAGAAACGCAGGAAAGAGGAGTGGGAAGATTGGAAAGAGGGAAAAAGAAGATGTGGATGGGGGAAGATACGGCTTCGGCTTCGGGAGGGCTGAAGCGCCTTGCTGCGAGAGGCGTTTGTACTTGTACAGCACATAGGGGATCCGGGATGCGTAGGGCGGGTGGGCTGCTTTTTTTTGGAGGAGGGGTGGGTTGGGAGGTTGTGGTTGCAAGGCTGTGATTGCGAGGCTGTAGTAGTAAGTGTTGGATGGTGGTGGTGTTGTGTGCTTGATGGGGGAGGAGTTTGTCAAAGGAGGGAGATATGACGGGGGAACGTTTTTTTTCTTAGAGGGAGTAGACGAAGTCGCTGTGATAGATTGCCCCTTTTTGTCTCTTCTTTCTTTCTTGGTAGAATCACTTGTAAAATTACTTTGTCCGTACGCCATATCGCTATGCAAAGATGTGCCAAAAACGCCCTGTCCGTTCGATCCATCCGCACCGCACCGGCACCGAATCTACTGCTGCACGACTTGGATGTTGTTCTTCTTCTGTGATGGGAGTCAGTATTTTGTACTGGATCTCAGCGGCTTCTCTGAAGATTTCTTGGGAAATCTCAAAGAGATATAACTGAATGGATAGGAGGTTGGATCAGACATACCTTCCACTTCTCCATCTCAAGCTGCTGTTTGTTGTACTGCTTGACCAGATCCTCCAGCACCTTGCCTAGCCCTTCCGAGTTTGTCTTCAGTGCCGGGATGACGTCTTGCACGGTGCGCTCGATGAGGACGCCGTTGATCATGCGGAAGCATTTGCGGCTGCCGGGGAGCGGATTCAGGGTCTCGAGGACGAGTCTGGGGAAGGATTTAGCCAGGCTCGCTGCTAGCTGGTGACGGTTCTGGTGAAGGGGGTGACGGATGGACAATGGGGCATGTAGAGGAAGGGGGGATAAAGATATCAAGAGTGACGTACTTGTGTTCCTCAGCTTCCTGTTCGACATCACCGATCTTCTGGGCGATCTGTTGCAGACTGCTCTTATATGCCGAGTACTGATTCTGAAGCTCTGGAATCCCGTCAGCGCAAACTCTACTGCTGCACAAGTGGCATGTAAATACCCTGCTGCTTCTTTGCCGTGATTTGTTGTGACGCCATCTTGGGGAGAGATTCTGTTGTCTTGTCCAGCTGCTATCGCGGGGGAGATACATTCTCTCGTCGATAAAATGCGCCGGAAGTTGCCGCGGCCGGGATCTAGCTCTTGGATCTGCGGACGCCGCATCTGAACCCGCTCCAACCAAACATCTTGAGGACGCAGAATTGACCGTATTGAACGGAGAAAGAAGGTCGAGAATCATGCATCCACATCTGCATACGAAAGATAATACGGGTGAGTTGTTCTCCCAGCGGATTGAGAGGCCTGGCTAGCTGACCACGCCGCAGCTTGCGAGGAGGTCATGGCGCTCCTCGACGAATGCCACGCGAAAGGCTTCATGTGGAAGTGCATGGGCATGTGCAATTCGGCCAAGACGGATGTCAACAAGTGTCTGCGAGCGCAGCGGTTGAAGAGGACGGCGGCGAATCGGGAGATGTCGAAGGCGAAGCAGGAGGATATCAAGACGAAGTGGGCCGAGATTGATCAGAACTCGTAGCCTGGATATGTGCATGGTCTAGTTGTACGAATAAGGCGGAAGGGGCATTTTAAAAGGAGTTATCGTCATTGGGAGGCGTGGGGAAGAGTCGTGGGAGTACGGGAGGGTTGGAGGTTGGCATGTCACGGCATGTTAGTGGTATAAGGAATGGCGACTCTTCACTACGAGCACGGATTGATTTGATCACAAAATCATGACTGATTGATTGATTGATTGAGCTTGCAGCTTGGTGATCCAAGACTAGATTTTCCGAGATGTCCGCTGCCCCCTTTCACAACTGTGACCTGTAAGCAGTGGCATACGTGAACAATCCGTAAAGCGCAAGCACACTCAAGGCCGTTGGGAGTGGCTTCTTGGTCTTGATAGCCCGAGGAATGGACGATCCTGCCAGGACAGCCGAAGCAAGAAGTGCCAGCTCGATACCATAAGACTGTCTGTTCTGGATTCTATATCCTCCGAGGCCGTACTGTGATATGTCAGCCGTGGATCTTCTCTGGAGATATAACTGTATGTACCAAGGTACCGACTGTTACTCCGGCTACAATCGAAGGGACTGATCCAGTGCGAATATAACCCGTAATTCCACCACCAGCCGTGAGGGCGCCAAGGACAAATGCGGGGATTTCGTTACCCTTCGAGGACATTAATAATCTCATCTGTTTCGACGGAGAATGAACAGTACCATTTCGGATTTGTGATCTGTTATGTTTCTTTGAATACTATCAATTGTGAGTCCTGAATGCAAAAGAGATTTTCAATACGTGTCAATTGGTATCAGGTACGACTGTAGTCGTCGTCGCCCATAATCTCTCATTCTGAAGCTCGGGCTTAACTAAGCCCACCCCTGCACTCCTGCCGGCACTGGCGCGCGCATGTCGCAAGCTCGCGCCTATGCTTCGAGCTTCGTGGCCCTTCAGTCCCCCCAAGCCAGCCAACTCGAGCAACCTCACTCGTCCTCGCAAAACACTTCCAAAATGGCGCCCAAACGGTCCAATGCCCGCGATCACGCCTCGCCCTCAACCAGCACGATAAAATCCTCCGCAGCAGCTGCCGCCTCCGCACCGAACCCCGTGCTCCCGACCAAGAGCTCGCTGAAGGCCCGGGACGGCCTGAGCTCGCAGGATATTGCGTTGGGCATCTGGAATACCTATCTCGACAAGACGCCGCAGCGGACGAAGCTGATCGATGTGTTTCTGGCATTCCTGGTCCTCGTCGGCGTCCTGCAGTTCGTCTATTGCGTTATTGTTGGAAACTACGTACGCACCCTCCTCCTCCGGCCAAGATTGACGACTGGCCATGCTAATTAGACTCTATAGCCCTTCAATGCTTTTCTTTCCGGATTCTCGGCTACTGTGGGCCAGTTTGTGTTGACTGGTATGCCAAATGCTTCGATGACCGTGTGAGAAGGCGGTAAGGCTGACGGAATATATAGCTTCGCTGCGGATGCAGACCAACGTTGAGAACAAGGCGGACTTCTCGTCCATTTCGCCAGAAAGGTCAGTGTCTTTTGTGTGCATCTTCGTGCCATTAGCTGACATCTCGATAGGGCGTTTGCAGATTACGTGTTCGGAAGTCTCATCTTGCACTTCTTCTGCGTCAACTTCATCAACTAGCATAGCGGTATCATAGGGGCACGGGAACCATGTAGGAATATAAAAATCAAAAAGGGCATCATTATCAAGTGCAACTGGTCCACGTCGGCTTTCTCTTTCCAATTCATAATGTTGGAAGAGACTTGAACGGTTCAAGTAGAGGCTACTATGCGCACTGCAGCAGTGCATATTCTGCTAATAGTGGACATATTGAAAGATGAGGGCTGTACTTAGATACAAAATGCTGACGCGAAACCAAAAATGGAATTCATAAGTCTTCATCGGTGTCATCTAGATTAGAGTGGGCCCCTAGATTTATATCTAATGCGCATATTTCATCTGGATATCAATTAAAGACAATAAATGGATATCTTCCTATTCTATCTGCCCAGTAAAAGCTAGTCTACATCTTTCTCATCGTCACCCTTCTCCGCCACAGCCTTCGGAGGCGGGGCTGCTTTGGGGGGACCGCCTGCTTTTGGTGGCGGGGGAACTCCTGTACTCTTCGTTGGAGCATGATCTAACTCCCTACTTTTCTTTTCTCCCTCTATAAAATAATCATCCATCAATTGGACACTCTTCTGCGCATGTGCCTTCCCATGGTTTTGCTTCTTATCCTTCTTCGTACCCGGCGAAGCTTGCGGAGGCTGCGGCGGACCCGATAATTGAGCTGCAACGAGGAATTCTCCAGGGCTCTGTGCTGGTTCTTGTTGTCCTAACGCTGCTGCTGCGGGAACGAAA
The DNA here is from genome assembly GCA_015345905.1 of Aotearoamyces nothofagi. Classification (NCBI taxonomy): domain Eukaryota; kingdom Fungi; phylum Ascomycota; class Leotiomycetes; order Leotiales; family Tympanidaceae; genus Aotearoamyces; species Aotearoamyces nothofagi. Next base: position 766,480 of record JADDTR010000003.1, on the reverse strand, counting down.
AAGTTGTCCGAGTCGGTAGCATTTGGATTGAGGTTCGACAAGCGATGTTCCTCGTTTGAGAAACGCGCGGCTTCCCAGTTGTGGTCTGTAGAGAAGAGCGTTTCTCCCGGCGCATGTACTGGCTCACTCAGTGGGGCGGGTATTCTGTGTAGAGCTCCAAATCCCAATACACAGCCCAATGCACCCTCTCCGCCCCAGTCACGGCTTGGGAGGATGGTCACCTCTCTCGTTACATCGTACTCGTGGTTGTAAACATAAAGCCGTAAAGGACGGCCGATATGGTCTTCCACAAGTTCACCCAGTCCACCCTCTCCGTGTAGAACACCTTCTGGTGTCCCGAGAATATAGTCGCTATAAGGTAGCAGGCCAGCTTCATCGGCAGGTGACTTGGCCGGCACGTCCAGGATGTGCCAAATTGTAGAGACGGTAGATAAAGACGTATGCTGGAGAGTAAGGCCAAGAGAAGGAGAGGCGGCTAGAACTGGGATGTGAAGCGTGCGAGTGCGTTGGCCCTGTAACGTATTAGCATCAAGGTACGCATGCAAGTGTTGAGCTCCATGCCTTTGCGCTCCAGAGACCAAGTGTTACTGTGCCGCCAGCACAATTGCGAACCTCTTGGGCGAACAATCCAGGATCGGAATCCTCCTAAAGGCACTGTTAGGACAGAACGAGTGGCATTTATCAGTAGCATACAATCATCCGCCCATTGATTCCAACTATGAAGTCAAACCATGGCTCAATGGCCAAGTCCGGGTTCTTGTTGCGCAGCACTTGGAAGCCAAACGCGCCGTAGTGGGAGTTATGCGACGGAGATTCGGAATCGAGACGGGAAATGAAGCGATTGAGTGCGTTGAACATATTATGGACTTTGAGATTTCTGGCTGATTGTCTATAAGTTATATATGTCCCTTGCTGAGGTATCTAATCGTCGTAGTCTGTTTTGTACATACAATCCTGTACAAGTCCACACGCTGGCCTCGCTTTCCTTAGCGCGCAGCCTCGCGCTTGTGGGGTCAAAGCTCCTCCTGCCTTGTCTTATCACGTGAAGGCATCTGACTAAACCATCTCAAAGGAGTCCGCCGTACATAGGGCTGCTAAAGGGGGCTGATAATTACTTCGCAACCTATCCTAAGCTCATTTATTCTTTACCCATTCACATTAGGCTCGGAGTACTGACGATCCGAATCTTCAGAAATTTTCTGTGAGTGCTAATGTCTCTTGCAACCTCTTGTAGGGAAGCTTCAATCTCATGTGTATTATATTAGAAAGGTCAGACCTTGGTCTCTTTGACATCCCTCTGTGGTTCCCAGATTTTGAGGAAAAGTAAGAGAAGGAGGAGGGGAGGAAGACGACGAAGGTGAGATAAGGCCGTATTATTTGCAGACCTGGCCCCGTTTTTCAGCGAAGAGGCAAGAAGAACCTCAGCTAGTAGACGGAAGAACTGCCAAAGGGTCAGTTAAGAAGTCGGCAATCTACGTCATCCGTCCAGCTTGACGTGCAAACGACGACATTGAACTGGCAATAAATATCACTGTCATATTCTCATAATCCGAGACCAGTATGGGTGAAGAATCCACAGCCCCAGAGCAATATGCTCTAACAGACGACTGTCACCACTACGAAAGTGTCGGAGAAGTTCCATGGGATATACAAAAGTATATTTGCACCTTTAGCAAGTGAATATCCAAAACTAATGTTTTATAGATACTGGCAGCAACGTCATAGCATCTTCTCTCTATACGATGAAGGCATCTACATGACTGATGATGCTTGGTTTGGCGTAACCCCAGAACCTGTAGCCATGTAAGTCGGTTTTGCATGTTGCGAAGCACCTAGTAATTCTTATTTTCTAGCCATGTCGCTTCTGATATCGCCAAATCTACTCCGTCTTCTAAAACCACTATCATCGATATATTCGCCGGCGCCGGCGGAAATGCCATAGCTTTTGCTCTTTCGGGGCGTTGGCAAAAAGTCATCGCCATTGAGCGTAACCCTTCCGTCATTGCTTGCGCCCAGAATAATGCTGCCATCTATGGTGTTGCCGACAAGATCACGTGGGTCAACGATGATTGTTTCTCCTATGTTACCGACAATACCAGCATCGATGCTTCAGAAACTGTCATCTTCGCGAGTCCTCCATGGGGAGGGCCTGGATATCGATCAGATGACATCTTCGACCTGTCTAGCATGCAACCATACTCGTTGCAGCAGATCCACGACCTATGCAAGAATATGGACAGTGCTTTATATCTGCCTCGTACGTCAGATCTTAGACAGATTGCGAAGCTGGCTCAATATGGAAAAAAAATCGAGGTTGTACAGTATTGTATGGAAGGAGCGAGCAAGGCTCTAGTTGCTTATGTTCCGGGAGCTCCTACTACTGAAGACAATGCATGAACGAGGATGTACAACTACCTTGCAATGTATATGTTTTATTGGACTTCAAGGATGGTTGCTAAAAGGACGGCATAGCTTGTGGTTAGGCCTGAAATGAAGATTGGGATAATTACCTCCTTTGAATGTTTGGCATTAAAAGGGGCGTTTCACATCGAAATATTCTATTGTTGTTTGATTTGAGGTTTAGGGAGCAATGGTTAGGATTAGAGACAGCCAATGACAATAGTAATCTTACATAATTCATATTACCAAATTGGTATCTATGCTAGTAATCATTACCCTTACTACTTTTACAACGCTTTCACAATGCTTCTCTCATCAAACAGGTCCGCCATCAAATATTTTTTACATGTCTCCCAATCCATTCTACCCATCTCATATGTCGTCTCAAAAGCATAGATACTCAGTTGGCTGAAGAAAGGCCTTAGAACCCTCCCTACAAGCTCGTCCTTCCTTTCCAGGTTAACGTTATTGCAGTCAATGCCGCCTGGTGCAAGTAATGGCCTTCGAACAGACTTGTCTGAAGTTCCTCTGGGCCCTATGCTGTGCTCCATGTATGATGCAGATGCAATGGCAGTGGAACCAAGCTCTTCGGAAAGTCCGTCAATGAGTCCCACAGGCTGAAAATCAGCAGGCCGATAGATAGCATCGATAGTGTCCGTAATGAATAGCCACTCGTGAAGTTGAAAGTCGTCCGGCGCGATGCAAATAAGCGTATCTAATAACTTACAGGCTTGGAGAATCGAATAGTTGTTATAAGTATCGGAAGGCTGACTATGGTCAGGCGCGATGACCGATGAGATAGCTGAGTATAATTCGGCATTTATAGTAGGCCACAGGAAAGCTATGTGGATGGGAGAAGTTTTCAAAACAAGAGCTCGTAGAACGAGAAATATATCCGCTCGAGTTGTTGAAGAAGGAGATGATGTTGTGGTTGCGCTGAGTAACTCGACAAGCTTCTCTTCAAGGCCTACAAGATCTGGGACAAAAATGTCATCATTGGCAGCAAGAATAAGTGTTGCAATACGCCGCAAATTAAGCTGGGTTCTACGGTCTGCTTCGAGACGCGCAGAAGTCGCGCCCACGCCAAAAACGATGCCGGCTGTTGTAGGAGGGGTGAGGCGGGAGAGAAGTTCGGCCATGCGCTCTTTGTCACTAAGTGTCCACTGGCGGAGTAAAGGTAGCCAGTCGGTTTCGACTAGAGACAAGGGGTTTGCAAAGAATCTAGCGTCGTTGAAAGCATCTGCGATGTCTTTCTTCCATGACTTCTGGGTATTTGGTAGTCTAGTAAGTTGGTATAGTAGGACAAGAACGCTCTTCGTTACATTCTCCGGATATAGTTTTGACCGGATTGTTGGTCCAACGACACTAACTGATATAATATTTGCAGCATTTAAGACTCTATCAGGTTCAACAAGAATTTGCGGAAGATTGGGAGTGATAGACGCTAGAATGCTGACGATATCCTCGGGTTTGTTAGCTAGACGTACTAATGTTTTATCTTCGGGTTCTACTGGTTTCTCTGATATGGGCAGTTGTAAAGCAGTTTCTGAAAATCCCATAGGCTTGGTTGTGAAGGTGGCAGTAAGCAAGCGGAGAAACAAATCCTAGCAAATATTAGTAATAATATTAGATCCACAATGTATGAGACTCTTACCCCTAATTCTCTCCTCATCCTCTTCTGCTCACCGAAGTTTGTATTATCCACCTTCTCACCTAGAATAGCAGCAAATTCGAGGAGACTGGGTAATGTCTGTCGATGTGGAAAGGGATTGGCAAGAATATCCTTGAGAAATATAATACAATCTGCCCAGATCTCATCCATAGCATCGTCTTCTAGGGTTCTCGCATACTCCACCAAGAAGACAACAAGATCAGTGTCAAGTAAAGTTGATGATAAGGTGGATTTCCGCGTTGCATCAAGCGCATTTGGGTTTGTTCGACTGTAGATTGCATCAAATATAGCAGGAATCGTATGCTTCGGCCGTGAGCCATCAAGAACATGGAGAAGATCGAAAACTGCTGTGTACTTGGTATTTTCGGTGCTGATTGACTCTCTTTGCCATATTTCAACGACGGTTTCCAGGCACTCAAGAGCCTCGGCAGAAAATAGGTGTTCCAGTAGTCTTCTTGCACGATTGCGCATGCGAAGAGAAGTATAGCTGAAAGAGGCTGCGGACTCTATATCTTGACTAGATCCTGCAGAACCTCGCCCTCCCCATGACCAGATCATAAAACAAATCCTGACAGCATCCTGAAAGGATAGGAGAACAGTGAGCCTATTGTTGGCGACCTGACTCCTTGCCTGGGAACTATCTGAGGAGAAGACGCCAGACACCATGTTCCCGAAAAACCCTTGAGTCTGATGATCTGGACTCTTGATGGCTGGAGTTCTGGCTTCGTCCCTCAGTAATCGGGAATGTCCATGTGAAAGCACTTGCTCAAGGCCGTTCAGTAGAGAAATCAGAGTAGACTCTGGCGCATTTACCTCTTCAGTAGCCACATGTGCGCCCCTGAATGTCTTCTGCAAATGGCCGAAAGTCTTCGCGATTTGATCGCATAGCGTCTCAACCAATGGAATTAGGACTTGGAAAATCGTCTCCGAATAGAACGGTAAGCATTCTGACAGGAAGCTGATCCAACTATCAAGTACTGGCCGGCTGCTAGATGCTGAAAATCCAGCTTGCAAACACTTGACCAAAGACGGCGGTGGCGAAGGATGAGTGGGAGATTGCTCTGTTCGGTCAATAGGTAACGAAAGGGTTGAGGCATGTGAAGCGTCCGTTAATGATCCTCTTCTATTTTCTAATGATGGTGACAGTGGTGTTCGGGTCGTTATAATTCTCAATTTTAATGCCGCAAACAGCACGTCTAGCAAAGAAACCTGTATGAAGGGATCGGGGCCGTCCAAAGATGTTTGTAGTCGATCAATTATCTGCTGCTCTAGTGACAGCTTCGCAAGAGGTGACGAATGTGGATTCAACAAGATCTGGTGCAATACTGAGAGTGCAGTGCGATGGAGTTGACTGATTCGGGTGTTCAGCTGCGGTTTTTGAGGATCGTAGGCACCAATTATAGCGCGTAAGCATACGTGGACGAAGAATTCTTGTAGAGACATTTCACCGTCGTGACCAGCTGTTTCATGTTAGCTGGAGATATGCTATAGGTTGGCATTACTTACTAATTAAATACAAGGCACGATAGGTCTTATCGGTTGAAATGCTATTCTCAGCTAAAGCAGTCCAGGTAGCATCCGATGACCATCGCAGGATGTTTGAGAGTTTCTGGAGATAGTAAAGACACTGATCAAGATCGTCGTCTTCCACATATTGTAGCGTAACATCCGTGTTAGTCTCATTGCTCGCATTATTGGACGTCGTTCGCAAAAAGCTAAAAGTTGCGAACTTTGCAACGAAAAGATGGAACAATCTAGGAAAGTTTATGTTAGAATAGCATTAAACATAAACGACACTTGGATAAAAGATAGCTTACTTATCAACTCCAACAAGACTCTGAATCCATGTTCTCATGGTTACAAATAGCTGTGTCCTCTCGTCTAATAGTGCATCTAACAATAGGAAAAGGGGCCGACTAAGCATAGCTTCGTAACCTCCAATGCCAGAATTATAGCTAGCAGCCTTATATTCACCAATCAATGCTTTAGAACCCCGTCGATCCAGGTGGCCCGAATTATCCTGCAGGGTATGGGTCCACAAGATGCTGAAACTTCGTCCTGGATCTGCGTCGCGGCTTGCAAATGTGCCCGATATATCATGTTCTGTTATGATGTTGCATATTGACGCCTCAATATCATGGTTCGAGAGAGAGAGTGAAGCTTGAAGTTGCCATAAGCCTCGAACAGCTTCGACATGATACTTGGGACTTGAAGCTGATAGATGGGTCCACGCCACTCTTACTAGTGGGTCCACAAGGCTCGAAAATTGCTCAAGCTTTATATATCGCGGGTATAATGTTGTCACAATGGAGATAGTTGAAGTGAACGTCGAGAATGGAAGTTCTGCAGATGACGAAAGCCTAGTACGAATAGATGATAAGAGGCTGTCAACGTTGAGGCTGTTGGTCTTTGGTGATTTTACCAGCAACGAGGTCAGGAGCTTTGTCTTAAGTGTGACATCAGCACTTGACATCGACACGTCTAGGCATTGGCTCATGATTCTGCCAGCTTCTCGGTGTAGCAACTGGCTCAAATCATGGGCGGAGAATGGTGGAGAAGAGACATCTAGGTTTCCTTGATCCTGAACGTAGAAGTTGCGTATTTTCTCCAGGATTTCGCGGTTTTCCATGATTAAATGGGACGATAGATGATCGTGTGACGAGGCTCCATTTGTGGTTGGCTTTAGAGCAAATGCTCGCTCTGGTATTAGGTCTATTAGATCCAATGCGATATTCATTGCCAGCGACGAGACATCTGGGCTATCTGCTTTTAACCCGGAACCAGAAGCTTGATTAGCATTGATATTATCGATCATGGCTAGGACAGCTAAAGCCGCCATTGGTGCATGAATCAATAACATCTCCTCCTCTCGTACATTGAAGTGAGATAAAACAAATCGCACCAGAGAAAGCTTGTCTACTTTCACTTCATCGGGCGTCTTAGCAAAGCTAATTGCTCCTACGATAAGTCCAATAATTTCACCCCAAATCAGTCCACTCTCGACGCCATCAAAGAAGACGCTAGCACTGCGAAGTACCTCCTGGAAGTCCGATTTTGTAGCAGCTTGCCCTTGATATCTCCTTACGCAATCTACAGCAGGTAAGAAGATTTCGGGTACGACTAGGCCGCCGATCTCCCATCTGTCCATGAGAGAGAGGCAAATTCTGAATGGTTTGGCTCTACTGGCTGGAGTACGGTGGTCTTGAAGAATCATCTTGAGCAAAGCTTGAGTAAGAGGCTGTAGCCCATAATCCTCAAAATATCGCGTTCTCGAAGACGCCAGTGAGGCTAGATGATCGCCACTCACTGAAGATGGTGATTCGGGGCCTCCGTCTCCATCATGACCCGAAATAGGTTCGGGGCCTAGCAGCCATGTCCACAGTCGCCGATTGAGACTCATATCCCGACGGCCCACAACTCCAGTTGCTGCGGTTAAGAGGAGTTCCAAGTCCTCTACTTTGACACGGTTTTGCAGGACCCTTGAATGCAGAGGTAAGTGGGTTACTAACAGATCCAGGAATCCTCGTTGGATAAGTATCTGTTCATCAGCTAGGCCAGCAGCGAAGCATCGAAGAAGTAGGCCCGGCTCGGGAGATGTGACACTATCAGCCACTTGATCAGATAAGGCATTTAAATCGGCATTCGAAGAATCATCGGTGCTCGAAACTATTGAATCGCGACGTAGAGGAGACCCAAGCTTTGGAAGATGCCTGGTCAAGTATGCCAAGGCTCCGAGTCTACGGCTGTTACTTGTAATTGAAGCAAGAAAAAAGCACTGCCAGAAGTACTCGTCGCCACCGCTTTGCTTCTGCTCAACACTCTCCCTGCCCCTTTCTCGGACGACAGTCTTGAAGCCGTTGAGCAACTTCAATGTACGTTCAAAATCTTCACTGGTCTCTTCCTCGAGGGCAGGAAGTAATGAGAGTATGATTGCCTTTAATGCTGGTCGTAATGCTTGCGGGTGGGTTTTCAGGAGATGTGTCTCAAACAGTGCTAGAAATGGCGACCGTACAGTGAGAGAGGCAAATGAAAGTGTAGAAGACAAGCCAGGCAGATACAACGGTAGGTCTTTAGACAATTCTTCTTTACCAATCATTGAGAATATGTAGTTGTATACCTCGAGGGCTTTCTGGTGTACCCCTGGAGGTAAAGCGGGGTTTAGACATTGCGACAGCCTTCTTGCGACAATGCTCTTGGACGGAATCACAGTGATGGCGGACGGATGAGCTTGTAAGGACTAATATATTTCATTTAGTACATCATAAATGAATGCTTTTTGGAGCCGCCAGACCTTCAAAAGGCGTCCTAAGAAGGAGACATAGTCCGCCCATTCTTGTAATTTGGTGTCAAATAATGAAAGCGAGCGATCCACACCAGATGCATATCGACGAAAGGCCTTATCTTTTCCATGGGGTTCCTCTGCGAAAGAAGTATTAGCTCCAAGTTGGACAGCACATATAGTATAGTAATTGGTACCTTCGCCCCGCTGGCTGGCCCATTTCTTTGATATTGGAGACGCCCTTCCTGAGTTTGTGGGGGACTCGGACAGTCGTGTTGCGCCTGGCTCAAGGGCCATTTTGCAGATAGACGTGTATTAGTGTCCAGAACATAATACAGAACGTGTTGCAGGACGTTCGTTGATGTTCAAATAACAAAAAGGAAGTACACGCGTACTAGACGTTGTCGTGTCTTCAATGTAGGCCCTTTCGGCAAGTTCCAGGACCCCTGTCGCAGTCGAAATCGTTATCGTGACGTGAACGAAGCATGGAAACCAGGATCCCACGACGATAAGTCTTCCCATGCCTGGGACCTCATGGGACTTCCATCCGAGCCAGAGGGACAATTATCACCAGGCCAAGTCGATGCAACGTGCAAGATATCGCCAGCTGGGCAGGAAACGGCAGAGAATGGCACAAGCCCATCGACAATGGAGGATGAAGCTGACGAGTCGAAACCTACAAATGGTGCACATATAGTCGCAGGAGAAGGGGGAGTTAATGGCAACAATGTGCGAGCAAGCACCGACAGTTGTGACAATGAAAGGCGTCCACCTTTGCCTCCTAGGCCGGCGATGCTACAGACAACAAGCCGGCCATCATCCCCACTCTCTACTACGAATAGACCCCAGTTCCAGGCAAAGCCAACCACTGCACTATCATCTATAGATATTCAAACTCTCTCCTTTCCTGATGGCTCTCGAGGGACTTTTTCCACGCCAGAAAATTCTACACCGCCGCCTGCTATATCTGGGCTCGACCATGGAAGTAGGAAAGTCAGTCGCAATGGCAGCGAGATCGACGACAATGCAAGTTTGATGAGCTTTGCGCCAACACTGCGTGCAGGAGGGGATTTAGAAAGTCTGCTGGGAGAAAACCTAAATTCGCAGAGCCCGGCGTGGAAACTGCTCAGTAGTCAAGCAGAGACCGTGAATCCATTTGAGACTATTGAATTGGATGGATATGACAAGCTCTCAGGTTTTGAACATGAATTTGATGAGATAGCGGAGGTTGATAGCAAAGGTGGAAATGAAGGTATGTATCGTGCTCTATAAAAGGTGTTTCGGCCTAACATGTTACACAGAGGAATTGCTCGTCCAGTGGAAGTCTAAGCTCAAGCATTACATGATATTATCTTCGGCCGGGAAACCGATTTACAGCAGGCATGGCGACCAAAACCTTATCAATGGTTATATTGGGATCATTCAAACCATCATATCATTCTATGAAGGCGCCAAGGACCCTTTAAAGGGATTCACCGCCGGTGATGCAAGGTTTGTTATAGCCACGGAAGGACCGCTCTACTTTGTCGCAATCAGCAAGCTCGGGGAAAGCGATGGACAACTTCGTGCTCAACTTGAAGCATTATACATGCAGATACTATCAACTTTAACTCTACCGACCCTAACCCACCTCTTCTCAAATCGGCCATCAACAGATCTACGAAGACCATTGGACGGTACAGAGCCTTTACTGTCTTCACTTGCAGATACTTTTACAAAAGGTTCAGTATCGGCTCTACTGTCTGCACTCGAATGTCTCACTATTCGGAAGTCTCAGCGTCATGTAATCAACAACACACTGCTCAAGGCCCGAACTAACAATCTATTATATGGACTGATAGTTGCGGGTGGCAGACTTGTCAGCGTTATCCGCCCAAAAAGGCATTCCCTTCATCCAAGTGACCTCCAGTTGATCTTCAACATGCTTTTTGAAGCTGGTGGTATTAAGGCTGGTGGTGGCGAAAATTGGATTCCACTCTGCCTACCAGGATTTAACAATAGAGGATACCTTTATATGTATGTCAGCTTTCTGAGAAACGAAGACAGTGAAGAAAGTGTAGGTTCTCGGTCTTCACCCTCCGGTGGCAGCAGCAGAGATGATGAAGTAGCAGTTCTTCTCATAAGTGCCGACAAGGAGAGCTTCTATGAGCTAAAGCAAATGCGTGACGAGGTTGTTACTCAACTCGAGAAGAATGGTAGCATGGAGATCATCAAGAACGCCGTGCGCAAAGGCAGACCTAGTACAACTGACGTTGTGCCCGGTACCCAACTAAAGCACTTCATATACAAATCACGGGCAAATGTCCAATTTACGATGTCATCATTCTCTCCGGATTTTAGCAGTATTCTTACTCGAAGGAGGTAAGTTTACGGTCTTTATACGTCCAGTGAAGAGTAAAGCTAATGACTTTTAGACTGCTCTCCCTATACCACAATCTGCATTCCTCAACTCATGTAAAACATTCGCATCTCAAAGTCCTCCATTGCGTCAGTCGCGACTCGATATCGCTAGCCTGGATCACACCGGTTTTCGAGTTCTATTGCGTCGCAGGACCAAATGCTGGCCGACCAGCTCTACTTCAAGGAGCGAACAAGGTAGTCCAATGGGTGAAGCGCGAAGAAGAAAGAGTCTTCATCATTGGCGGCGCCGTATTCTAAATCAAGCTACATAGATGGATGGTTCTATAGCAGGAATGTTAGACACATCTACGTCACAAGTGAGCAGATCTGTTTACGTATTCTGGTGATTTGATTATCTGATTATGATTATTACTAAATGCAATGATAGCTAAGAGTCAAAAGGTGTCCAATGAGACCCAATTAGGGGCTGTTTCTCGGGTCCATCCGACCCTTTTTAAACTCTTCCAATTTTAAATTTTGTCATATCCGTCCTTAAATTTCGTCGTATCGCTCACACGTTATGTCCTGATTGCCATCATCCCCCACACTTTACCACGGCATTCACCTCGGTCATCCTCCGCCGACCGCTATCATTTCCCTGAGCATCCTTCCGCTCCGCCTGACTGCCGCTATCCTCAGCAATCTGTTGTGCCGGTGCACGCTCCTCACTCCCCCCTCCTGTATCCGCAGTCGAATTCCCCAGGTCGTAAAATCCCAGAGCCGTCGGTCTTCTATCACACTTGATGTGCCCCGTCTTCGGATCGCGCCAATAATTCGCATACTTCACAGGCTGCATCATCAACAGCCCATCCCACGCCTCCACGGCCTTAGAGGTCTCCGCTCGCTTCGGCGTCCAGGGCCGTGCTTCGGTACCCGTTGCCGATTGCTTTGGTCCGCCTTCACAGCCCGCGCCGGCATCCTCTTCCCCTTTTCCGTCGGTCGGGGAGTTTGCTTCGTCGCTCGCCGGGCTGCCGCTTTGTTGCCGGCCGAGCAGTTGTCGGAAAGGTTGGCTGATTTTCTCCCTTGAACGTTGACGGAATTTTGCAAAGCCGCGTCGCTCGGGGTTCGGTGATGGCGGCATAGCTTTCCCTTTTACGTGTATATCTAGCTCAGATAGCATTGGAAAAGAACGTGTTTAGGCTCGATTCTGCATTTTTTTGGACTGGGCAGCAGTTCGTGAACTAATTCGAGAAGGTTTCTAACAGCTATGTATGTAGCTATAGGGGTTTTTTTCGGGAGTCCTTGATTGACTTGTTGAAATGGGTGGCTTAAATCCTGCATGTGGGACATATATACAAGCACATTTAGTACGTCATGTTCACCCGTTGACAAGCTCATTTCAGATCATATACACCATTATCTCAACCATTTCAACGTCGCTAAGATTATATACTGCGGGGCATAACAGGCTATTGACAACCAATGCGCGCCAAGAGCATGTAACGCGTTAATTTATAGACCTTAGTCGATAATGTATTTATTCTGAGAAGCTATAGGCGACCGGCAGAGCCGTAGTTCGCCCTATATCTAGGCTGGACAGCTAAGAATACAGGCTAAGCCTGACAATGGCGGTCCAAAAGCTGCGGTGATTGCTAGCGTAAAGTATCATGAGCCACACATCGACAACTACCATTCTGGCACTTACCCCCTTCCGACACATACCACCTTACAACTTTACTTCCTCACAGCTGTTTCGCCCCTTTACACACCCTACCACTGCTGCCCGAGCGCCCCTAAACCAGCCAGAGACCTTCGTCTTGAGTTTTTGGGGTGGAAACTCGGTTATGTGCGTCCTAGTATCTTCACTGCTCCGCACAATGTTATCAAGTCTAGATCGGCCTGGAGCTATATCGGTATTTCCCGGTGCTCCTGAGCGTGATGTGTAAGGAACTGAAATGCGTGCTCGTAGGTTCGAGATTCTTTTTCGAAGGCTGTTTTGTCCTTCTATTTGAGAACTATCGTCTGAAAAGAAGCTTTGAACATCCGTGGGACTTAAGGCAAACGATGTGGAAGGTGGTAGATGGACGTTTGCTAAGTCTGGGCTGGGCGGCTCGTCTCTAGGCATCAAATGATCCGAAGGGACAGCAGTATCACCCGCCTTGCAAGATTCACCGCTATTGTTCGCCTTGCTAGGGTTGAAACGCTGACTGACTTTGCGAAACAATCCAGTCAAACCATTAGCAGATGTAAATAGATATTTTGGGTGCTGCATATTGGGATGACTCGAGAGTGCGTGATCTCCTGCCTCTTTGGTGATTCTCACGGTTCCTGTTGCTGAACTTGATCTTCTCCTTACTTTCAACCTGAACCTAGATGGGCTTCGTGCAGCAGGTCTTCCATTGGAAATGATAGATGGCAATCGAACACTTGGCGGTTGGTCGGTCCACGGATAACTCTCATCCAAATTCCATGGACGAGAACTTGGTGGAGAAGGTGGTCGCAAGGAGGCAGAGGATCTAGATTTGAGCTTGAGCTTCCGTGAAACCGGTGTGTGTAGCACTGTTTTGGGCTGAAATGGTACCTTTGGCTGAACGGGAACAAAATCTAGCTTGACGGGCTGTAAGCCTTTCTCTGGATCTGGTGGTAACTCCGCCAATGGTGGGAATGTGGCGGGCAATTCGACGGATGTAAGCCGAAAAGCCAAAGGGTCCTGTATAGAGTCCGATGGCGGCACAGTAGGCAATGCTTTCATCAAGCGTGGAACACTGTTCTTCAACCTTAGCTCCCGGGCCGGAGACACCGCTTTTGGGGCTAGCATTGGTGAAATCGAGCGTGCGACAGACTTATCTGGAATCCGATGACTGAAGTTTGGTATCTCGTCATCTTCGTTCTTATTTTCCTTCCACATTGATGTATGGTCTTCATGGAATCCTATGCGGTCGCATCCGGGAGATCTGCTGTAAGAGGACCTGAGATTTCCCTCACTCCGAAATTTGTTCAATACCGACCGTGAACTCGCACTCGAGTTTAGTTTAAAGAGCAAAATGTTATCATTAGGCAACTTCGGAGAGTCTGCGATGGTTCTATTGGGTGGCATAGGGGGCAGGGGGGGCAGAGGTCGCTGTGACAGTTCTGCAGACTGCCGAATCAGGTCTTCAGGCGCAAATGTTATATTGGCGGCTTCATACTTCGATGTTAGTTGCGCCAGATCTGTTAATCCGTGATCTATTGAGGAGAAGCGGCTCGATCGGATCCTTCCATCTTGAACAGATGTAGAGCGTTGCGGAGGATGTTTAAAGGCGTTTCCATGGCATTGATCAGAACTTTGCACAGGCTCCTTGATAGGCGCCGCCAACGGATGGCCAGGTATCTGGACATGACGATCAGGCGGTTCCGGAAAGATTCGTAGGGGTGGTGATAGACGATAGGAAGAGCTTAGATTAGAGATATGTTCTACGTCCAAGGCATCTTCCTGATCATCCAGAGTATGGCTGTTTGGTATCTGTGGACATCCTATATGGTCCAAAGATCGCCCAGTAGGGAGGTTCTCAGGCATCAAGGATAAGCGATCGTCATGATCACAATTTCTCGGCTGGCTCCACGTAGAAGGTATAGGGACAAGTCTGTGCTGTAGATAATCATCATCATGAGTTGATGTGCCCTCAGCCTTGTATGATACCCGTCGCATCGAGTTAGACAAATAAATAGGCGTAGGTATCTCAGTATTCAAACCCAGTACAGGATCGGGTGCAGACTTTATCGTAAGCTCTGCATCTTTAAAACTCCCATAGTCATCAACATTCCTAGTTGAAGAACCAGTTTGAGCATCGAGCTGGAACGTACTTTCTGGGCCTTTGGTACCAGATAGGTTCGATGGTGGCCATTGTGAACTCAATTCGCTTTCTTCATGTATTGTCCTGTCAATGAGAAACGGCGGTGGAGGTAGTGAACGGAGCGGCTCCGCTGCATTTTGCCCAGAGTATGTCCCCTCAATAGCGAACTCCTCAGTATAGTCGTAATATAGTGGAGACGGCGGGTGCAGTTTTCTCGGCGTTGTTGTAGTTGACGCGGATGGACCATAATGATAGGGGTTGGGAGTAGACGCTAAGCTGAACGTTCTAGGACCTGGTGATGCGTTGCCTTCTAACCTCTCAGACGGGCGTGGACGTAGAGGTGAGGATGTAGCGCGCAGTGAAGGGGTTGATCTATTTACATCTGATCTAAGCACCAAAGCTTGCGAGGGTCCTGTCTGGGTATATAGTGATAATGGTGATGATGTATTACGACTAGGATCCTAGATATGTCTGTCAGTGAGGAGCGCATTGTTTACAGCCCAGTTGTCGTAAACAAATACTCGCGAATCGAAGGGCTGTGAATAATATACTTACAGTTGGAGCTCGGTCAATTTCAGCCCGGCGACTGTAGTCGATCAGACCGTCGGCAAGAACAGGAGACGATGGTCGAAATCCCGGCCGTTTTAATCGTGCGGGGTATGGAAATGGAGATCGTGGACGCTGAAGTAGATTTTGTTCTGGGTGGCTTCTTAGACTTGCATAGGACCGGTGGTTGGCCAGCTTGGGTGATGAATGTGTTGTCTGGGTCATGGAATATGAACGACAGCCGGAGTCTTCGAATATTCGGGAGCCCGCTGGTGGTTTCTGGCTGGCAGTTTCATACATCGAACCCGCATCTGATGTCACATCTCTGGTGTACGATGGCAGGCGCCTCCTATCGTCAACTACCGGTATGGGGAGAGCCGATACATTGAATAGCGAATGATCTTGCCGTCGTTGTCGTTGTGGAGTGAAATTTGCAGATATCGCGCCCAGCTTCTTCCTCTGGGAGTTGGATTTCAGAGATGCAGCTGCGGGATGAGGAATCCGAGACGGCTTTATGGAAAATTGGCCAATATCACCTGTTTCTGTGGTCGTCTTCATCATACTGCTAAGAGATGAAGGTACTAGGATCATAGTGTTGTTCTCGTCGTGCCTAGTGGGTGATGTCCTGTATCGACCAGAGCGATTGCGACTAGGTGTCTCATGGCTAACAGAGCGCTTCACAGACGTTGTTCCCTCCATGGTTCATCTGATCGTGAGTATAGTGAGTAGGCCAAACTAGAAGGCTTGAGAGAAAGTTCTGTTGGGAAAGAATATTTGAAGTCGGATCTGAAAGGGGGGGACGAATGCGGAGAAGATCTGGTGCAGCACATTTCAGGTCGAGGCAATCGGCGCTAATGCCATAGGAGGACGCAGAGGGCGGTCAGTGTGAACGTGTAGATGAATGCCTCTTAGGGAAGGTACGAATTCCGGACAACACTTTCTAGACGGAAGGGCCTACAATTGGCAAGTGATTCAAGGTAAGAGCGTTTGTCTGAGCATGCTGAAACGAAAAGCTTCAAATAAAATAGACAACCTTAACAACAGCATCGAAGAAACGGCTTCAGCCTTTGAGATTGCCTGACTTTAAGGAGCTGTACAATCTTCAATCACTTGGATTATAGAAGGTACAAAACCCTCGCAATGACCTCGTCGCTCCATCTGGGAATATGTAGCGAGAGCCTGGAGTGGCTTGTCAAGAGCCTCCTTTGATGCTCTACACAGCTGGAAATTATTGACGACATACTGAAGTACCTCGTATGTCTTACGGTCCTAGATCATACAGCAATCCGCTTCTCGAACGTAACGCATTATACAAAACGAGACTATAAGCTATAAAAATGGATTCGCTGCAATTCCGCGTTAACCACGAGAATCATCAGCATCTTATGCAGTCTCGTCACTCGAAGGAGACATCAGCAATACTGTGAAAGTATTTCTAGCTCACAGAACCAGGGAAATTAACACGCAAAGATGCAGAGTATCGGGAAAATATAGGGGGTCGGGACGCCTCTTCACTACGATAGCTTCCATAATTATTATCTGATATCCGCAGACATATAACTACTATAATGCCAGCATGATTCAAACTTTAGACAGGTTGAAAGACTAAAAAAACCAATATACTTCAACACTTCAATATGGCGGCGCCTGTGTCGCGAAGCAGTCACTCCCCCACCTACAAATATTGGATCGAAGGTGCATAGCATAAAGGAGCCACTTTTCATCCCCATATACACGTATATAGCATATTCTGTGGCAAATCCGGGTCATCTCCAAGCTATATTGTATCATGTCCTCCCCATACTAGGAGCAACGTGCAACATTCTGTGGTCTCTGAGGAGAACACAGTATATCATGAATGGTAAATGGCAGATGGTGTTTTCAGCCCCACAGATGAGGTCTATCAAAAGTCTGTCGGCGTATGACTTCCAGTACCATGCTGTATTGTGCCTCCAACCTCATACACGCTGTCCTAGCCCTAAAGGGAGTCAGGATTGAAGGGACTGATGATTGACGCTGTAAATACATGGTGCCCGGCGTTAGAAAAGAAGCATATGTGTGGTGGTTGACCTCCGGTGTGTTCGTGGGTACACGTACGATATGCGTTCAAGTAGAGCTACACGAGGTCACTCGTAATTTAGACTTGGCAGGCGCCTCGCGTGCAGTTACTGAAGCCACGCTGTTCTCTATTGGTAAGCACCGAGTTTACCACCAAAGGGTAGGTAGCCGACGGGATTAGCTCAGATTGCAGCTCAGATAAAGGCGACAGATCTCCACATCTACCAGCGTCAGTCTCGTCAAGTCCAACACCTTCCCGTACGCACAGATATCTTAAGGTGGGTTACAAAAGTTCCTCTGTTCCACATCTTCCAATATCTACCCATCCCGATTGCGCGGAAATTCATTCAACTTTTAATTCTTTACTTGATCTGACACATTCAATTCAATCAATAGGCACTTTCCCCTCCCATCAAGCAATATGCGGAATTTCAAGAATATGGCCCTCGGGCTCATTGGAGCTGCAGCTGTAGCTTCAGCCTCGGACGTCCACGACCTTAAGGCGGACAGCTTCCCTGACTTCATCAAGGAGAACCCGCTCGTTCTTGCAGAGTGTATGTCTTGCCTCTCCTCGTCTCGTCCTTTGGGACTCTTTCTCTATTGGAGACTTATGCTAATATTCATTTTCTACAGTCTTCGCAGTATGTGTCTAGATATCCTTTCTCAGTATTCTGCATTGCTAACTTCCAACCTTTTCTATAGCCTTGGTGGTAAGTACCGTTCGCTCCCCCTTGATTTATAAAATCGCTAATCATCCCTAACAGTGGTCACTGCAAAGCATTGGCTCCCGAATACGAAGAGGCTGCTACTACTCTAAAGGAGAAGGATATCAAACTAGCTAAAGTCGACTGCACAGAGGAAGTAGAGCTCTGTCAAAGCTTTGGCGTTGAGGGGTATCCAACTCTCAAGATCTTCCGCGGCCCAGACAATGTCACACCATATTCCGGCCAGCGAAAGGCGCAAGCGTAAGCCTCCCATTCTTCGGAGATCAAAGTTTACTGGCTAATACGATTTTACTTAGTATCACTTCCTACATGGTCAAGCAATCTCTCCCCGCTGTGTCAACCTTGACAAAGGACACCTTTGAGGAGTTCAAATCTGCCGACAAGGTTGTCTTAGTCGCCTACTTCAATGCTGACGATAAGTCGTCTAATGAGACCTGGACAAGTATTGCTGAGGCGAATCGCGACACTTATCTTTTCGGCGCCGTGAATGACGCTGCCCTAGCCAAGGCTGAGGGTGTCACTACCCCAGCAATTGTCCTTTACAAACAGTTCGATGAGGAGAAGAACGTCTTCAGTGAGAAGTGGGACAAGGACGAGATTGAAATATTTATTAAGACGTCTTCTGTTCCATTGGTTGGTGAGGTTGGTCCGGATACATACGCTGGTTACATGGCCGCTGGTCTTCCCCTTGCATACATCTTCGCTGAGACCGCTGAGGAGCGTACTGAGTTGGGAAACCTTCTGAAACCTTTGGCCGAGAAGCACAGAGGTGTTGTTAGCTTTGCAACGATTGATGCAAAGGCATTCGGAGCTCACGCCGGCAATCTGAACTTAAAGACTGACTCCTTCCCAGCCTTTGCCATCCAGCAAATTGCTACACAACAAAAGTTCCCGTTTGATCAAAATAAGGAGATCTCCGTAGCTGGCATTAGTGCGTTTTTGAAGAGCTTCGTTGACGGTACCCTGGAACCAAGCGTCAAGTCTGAGCCTCTTCCAGAAAGCCAAGAGGGTCCTGTGCACATCGTTGTAGCTCACAACTACAAGGAAATCGTTCTCGATAACGACAAGGATGTATTGGTTGAATTCTATGCACCATGGTGTGGTCACTGCAAAGCTCTTGCTCCCAAGTATGAAGAGCTTGCCGCTTTATACTTCAACAATCCCGAGTTTTCAAAGAAGGTCATTATCGCCAAGGTTGACGCCACCCTCAACGATGTCCCAGATGAGATCCAAGGCTTCCCTACGATTAAGTTATTCCCAGCTGGCGCCAAAGATTCACCCATCACCTACAGTGGACATCGCACCATTGAGGATCTCGCCAAGTTTGTTGCCGAGAATGGAAAGTATGCGGTTGAAGTTGTCATTCCCGAGCCTGATGTTGAGCTGCCAGAAGTCGAGTCTCTGGGCCAGGCCGCTGAGGCTGCCACGAAAAGCGCCAGCAGCGCTGCTGAGGAGGTCACAGACGCTGTCAAGTCAAAGGTTAGCGAGGCTGCTGAGGCTGTCGAGTCTGCCGTCGACGATGAGCACGATGAGTTGTAGATGGCATGGCTAGGGAAACTTGGAAAAGTCCATGTTATCTGTATTATAGTTTCTTGCGGCTCATGGGATACTAGGGATACGGGATTTATAACATGATAGTTTACTGAATGAAAATTAATTTGTCTTGATATCGTCCGAACCATCCGTGCTGCATGCGGTAGTTCCGTAGATCCCTTGATGTAGATGACATAGAGGTCCTCGGGTGCTCCACTTCAATCGATTATACAAACAGCTAATACAACAAAACTCTACAGCAAATTCTAGTCTGTTGCGAAGACATGTTCGAGTTAAAATTACAGAAAATGTATGAAGAGTACGGCATTCAATGCAATGGGTTATGTAGTATGAAGATAGGTTATATGTAAATGTGGCCACGAATAACAAACCAGAGCACTCTAACTCGTCACATCGACGACCCCCGGAATCTCGGCTATTGTACTCCGCAACATAGCTACTGATATTCAACTCGTGAATCAGGCAAGCAAGCTCCCGAAGTCACACGCCCAACACAGCTCAGCTTCGGTCTTTCTCCTCCTCCACCTGCACTTCTTCCATAGCCGTCGAAACCGAATCTACATCTTTCCCAGTGGCAGCAATCATCCTAAAGCAAATATGACATCCCGCATGCTTTCTCCGGCAATGCGCATCCTCTCCTCGCCCGCCTCATCTCTACGCATAACCCGAAGCTTCCAAACCTCCTCACGGAGGCTCGCCGATGCCACGCCGCTTCCAGCGCGAAAGCCTATCGGGGCTTTCAGAGGAGGGTTAGTTTATTCTGTTGTTCCCGACAGCACAACGCTGACAATGCGTATGTGACCTACGGCTAACGCTGGGGCAATTTCAGGCTTTTCGGGTTCCTTCTAGGTAGCACGCTCACGGGCGCTGGCGTCTATTATTATATTCTCGACGAATACAAGGTATCAAATGAGTTGTTGACGGAAGATATCTACGTGCGTATTTCATGCCTTCCCATTCTTGCCTTCTGAGCTCTCCACCTACGACTTTCCGCTCTTCCGCATACCACAGCTCAAGATACCTTAGCCTGTATTCATGTTGATATATTGATCCTTGCAAGTGGTGCAAATACTTATCCGCTTTCTGGGGCATATTGCTGACCTGGATATTCTGGTGATGTAGAGTCTACAGACGGCCGTCCAACGAGTACACGCATACTGCCAGACGCTGGAGGATAAGCTACTGGCTCTAGAGAAGAAGAGCAACTAGGAATTCGATTCTGCGATGTCTAGTGGAAATATAGCCCTGTTCGATGAAATATGAGCGATTGCGTTGTGTAAGGTTATTTGATGGCCTCTGTGATATCAGGTTGAAAGGACAGGTTTGGGGAGACTTCATATGCCGTTCACTGCATTGAAAGAAGTATACTAGCAACCAATAAGCTTCAGTCATCGTGTACAAGTATATCAAAGTCCAGTTTATCTCGCTGCATACATAGGCCAATAATGTAGTCAAAAACGTGCAAATACTTCTACTATTGATTGTCAGCCTCGGCTCGAGGCTAGAAATATTATCTGGCGAATTGCCGCCGCGGCTTCCTTGATAACCTTACAACTGCAAGACAGAACACAAAATGGAGCTCTTCGGTGTTCAAGACATCCCTAATTCCAGATCAATTCATACGCCCGGATGGGTATTAGTTGCAGATACAGGAACAAATCCTGCCGCCCCTCTTCAGCAGTCGCGCAAACGCGCTGCTCGCAACCAACCTTCCGCCAGCGCGTACGAGAACACTGCAAAGCAAGATGCCAAGATCCTTCGAGATCTAGCAGCTCTAGACAAGGAGGGTTATAAGGAAGTGCAAATTCCAGTCCCAATAAGACACAAGGACAATGCAGGACGAGGTATATCTACTCTTTCTTACAGCAGATGGCATACTAACAATTACCTCAGTGACCCATGGCAAGGTTACTCCCGCCGTCCGTAAGATCCTTCAGTCCCAGAAAACCTTTGCCAATCATCTCTCTGATGCCGAAGCACTCGCTGCACTCGCTGCCTCGCAACCACAGTCGCATGCCCATAACCAACCTTTGCCTCCTACACCCGCGCTTCGGGCATCGCCCGCCTCGACAAGTTCTGCATCGGATCTCACAGGCGTAGGCAGGCGTTCGCACAAGAGGAGAGATATAAATGCCGCAGCAGTTTCAACGCCACTGCGAAAGGTGTCGACCCCCAAAGGCCCGTCTGGATCTGGTTCGGCCGCAGCAACCTCAGCCGTCAAGAAAGAGCTCAGCGCCGCTGATGTGGCGATGACCGACGCGCCAACGACCGAGATCAGCTTACTTCCAGCATCGCAAGAACTTACATCTCATCCGGGCGACAATGACCCTTTACTCAAATCGCGTGTTCCATCCGCGCCCTCTTCAGAGGAACTGAAAAAGGTCCTTTCTGAACCGCCATTGACGTACTTGGGGGCGAGGGCTCAGCTAACAGCAGAAGATATGAGGCGGCCAACGAGAAAGTTCTGTGATATTTGTGGGTACTGGGGACGAGTTAAGTGTAAGAACTGTGGAAGCAGGGTTTGTGCATTGGATTGTCTAAGGACTCATCAAGAGGATTGTTATACTAGATATGGTGCTTAGGAAAGGTTTGAGTGGGAAATTTTACAACACGGCTGGAAAATGGAAAGCATAGCGAAGGCGTCCGGGTAATTGATGAATATACCAGTACTAGAATCACTGAGGAATTATCTTGAAGCATCCTATGTGTACTCATTGTGGAACAAGTGATTAATATTTCGACTAAATATCTATCGTCTTCTCCCTCCCGCACCAGCTCCTTCGCCTCTATCAGCCAAAGTGACAACTTCTCCAATTCCAGCCGCCTCTTGCTCATCCTCCAATGCAGTAATCTCTTCTCTGCAATCCCACCACTTCTCTTCTGACATCTCAAACGCCTTAGTCTTGATCTCCTTGACCGATAACGACTCTGGCTGGATGCCCTGCCATCTCAAGCTGGTCATCAAGACCTCCTGCCACTCATTCGTCGTCCTCTGGAAGAAGTCTCTCCTCGCCTCGAAGGGTCGAGGATGCGGCAATGAATCATCAACAGTTGCGCTCGACGTATCAGCCTCGTCATCGAATGCTGCCGAAGGTGCAGCGGGTTCTGCCTCGCCGGCTTCATCGACGCTGGATTCCTTGCCCTTCTTCTTGGACTTCCTCTGGCTCTCCTGGTACTTTGGCTTTTCATCAACCATGTTGACGTCTCCTTCATCATCCTCGTCTTCCTCATCGTCGTCGTCTTCGTCACTGCCGTCTTCGTCATCGCTATCCTCGTCGTCGCTGCCGAGCCAGTTGTCTAGCTCTCGGTGGAAGATCTCTTTCACGCCGTCTAGCTTGCCGAGATCTACACAATACATGTCGTCGAATGTGTACTCGCGGTCCCCCTTTTCAAACGTACCGCCGTAGACGTATAGGACGTCATCTTGAACAGCGAGTTGAGCGTTGAATCGCGGATGCGGGAACTCCAGGACTACGGTCTTGGCTGGTTTGTCGGAAGTGTCTTCTTCCTCCTTTGGCTTATCCAGCTCCATTGCGTCCGCATCCTCAATCGACCCTCCAGCCTGTAACGCCGCGAGATTCCGTAACAATTCCTCTTCGTTTGCTTGTCCTCTCCCCCTTCTCCCTCCTCGCTCTGGTGCTTGCTGCTTCTTGACATTTCTCGGTTTTCGCAACGTAAGTGGGAAGTAGCGATTTCGCTCTATATTCCACGCATACAGGGTGTTGAAGAACTCGCTGTCGATTCCTTCTTCGCTCTCCTCGACATCATGGACACCACCGAAGGCAATTCCTCGACCTTTGTGATATGCCATGGTTGTGCCGGCGCGCGGTGGATTCGGAGCGTTGGCAGGCTTCTTGCGGCGCTCCCAGCGCATCTGAGGTAACTTATCGGCAGGAGCATCAACTGCTGGTGGTGCGACACGGAGGAACCAACAGTCTTGATGAATGAGAGGCTTAAGGACATTGCGTTGGTTTTGCCCACCTCCTTTGGTTTGCTTGCCTACTACTGTAGCTTTGACGCGCGAGTAGCCACCGTATAGTACTGCTCCACTCTCATGTGGTAGAAATGAAAAGGAGGATCTAGCATCAGGCTTCTGCGAGGTTGGTGGCAATGCAGCTTGGTGCCAGACGAAATTTTGCGTGTCGTATATCCATAGATCTGCCAGATACTTTGTTTGCTGCGATGTATCTTGGAAGCCACCAAAGAGGAATATGTATTTCTTGTAATATGTCATACGATGTCCACTTCTTGCTGCAGGCCCCTTACCTTTTGGTGATTCCAACTTCGTCCACTCTCGCGTTGAGGGATCAAGGCGATATAGGTCATTGTAATGATAAAATACTCCTTGCTTTGGGGATGAGAATTCTCCGCCAAAGAGATAGATAGCCCCGTCATTACCACCTCGACACCATGCATGACCTGAACGAGGCAGCGGCGTATTCAGGGATTGGACTATCCGCCATTCGTCCCGGTCAATGAGGTAAATATACAGGTCATTAAAGAACGTAGCGACAGCGCCATTGAAATACTCACCACCGAACAGAAACAGCTCATTGGTGTTTGCCGGGTTTGCAATAATAGTGGATGATCCTCGAGGTTTTGGTGGTTCGCAGACTGTTTCAGTAACTTTCAGAAACTGCTCCTGCTTTCTAGCATACTCTGCTAGAACGGCATCAAGATCAACATCCTCGCCATCGCTGTCGTTGGCTTTCGAGCTCTTGACCTTCTCTTTCTTCTCTGATTTCTTCTCCTGCTTCGCCTTCTTTTCGGCTAGCTTTAATTTCTTTCCTTCGGATTTCCCCTTCTTGTCTTTCGCCATAGCTGGCAATTTGCAATTCTGTTATGGTCACGTGTTAATCTAGGGAAAAGAGTAAGCTGAGGGGCCATGAAGATTCCACCAAGAGACTTGGCCGCGGATAATAAGGTGCATATGAGATTGTTCTGAGGGTATAAAAACAGATTGTACATGAAGGGACCTCATGAGCGCATGCACATACGCTCTCCGGTCTATGAAGTCTCTGCACATAACCCTTAGCCCAGATGCTTGTCAAACTTTATGTTTAAAGACAAAACTCTCGCGCTGCTAGCAGGATAGCCATGAAGATAGCATGCATCCAACGTTAAAATGAGAGTTGCTTAGCTTACCCTCGTCAATTTGATGTTGCGTAGTAGAAGGCGTTCTAAATGCTGACAGCGGCATTGTGGGCTGGGATATAAAAGTTCGCGAGGATCCGCCGTCGGAATCGTCGACCTAGACGACAGCGTCACCATTTTAACTTCCACCTGATGGGTTGTCCGATTCTAAGATTGCCAGCTGGAAAATATATATTCCGCAGATAAACTGCCTTCAAACATGACTATTGCCAGACTTCTGGAGAGCAAGACTCACATAATCCCGGGTCAGTAAGATTACATGGCAGCCTCATTTCATCAACGTACAACGCTTCTTCAGATAATCTCCTTTACCCTTATATCCTTATATAGCAATACGGACAGTGGGTTGTCGGGAATTTTTCTTTAATAGAGCCTCTACTGTCACAGCTTCCTATCACTGTGGCTTGGAGCCCCGATACATCTTCAGCCGCTTCTGTCGCCTTACACTTACAAGCGGCATAAGCTGCCAGCAAAATACGAAGCCTGGCTAATACATGCTATAGGCAAGCTCAGAGTATCAGAGCTTTTCTTTGAGGTTCCACGTGATTATTCCAATCCGTCACTAGGTACGCTACGGATATTTGCCCGCAGCGTGACAAAGCATGAGCGTCCAGCCGCCCCCGTGGACGAGGTTGAGTGTCGCAAGAAGGATCAAAAGCCATGGTTCGTCTACCTCCAAGGAGGTCCTGGTATGAGCTGTCGCCCTCCTCAGGCCATGGCAATCACGAATCTTGTTCTAGATCGAGGCTATCAGATGTTATACCTTGACCAGCGTGGAACGGGTCTCAGCACACCTATTTCGGCAGCTACTCTTGCTTCGCATGGCGAGGCTCAGAGACAGGCAGACTATTTGAAATTATTTCGAGCTGACAGCATTGTTATGGACTGCGAGGCTATTCGGAAAGCCTTGACGCAAGACTACCCGACAGAGCTCAAGAAGTGGACTCTTTTCGGTCAGAGCTTCGGTGGATTTTGTGCCTTCACATACCTCTCGAAATATCCTCAAGGTCTTCGAGAAGTATTTACATCCGGTGGCATCCCGCCAGTTGGTAAATCAGCCGAGGAAGTCTACAAAGCCACGTTCTCCCAAGTCATTAAGAGAAACCAGAGCTATTACAAAAAGTTTCCCGAGGATATTGATACGGTTCAGAACCTAGCCGTTCATATCAGGGCAAAACGTGGACTTGCGCTGCCATCAGGAGGAACCCTAACTGTGAGACGCTTCCTCACCATTGGTTTGGCATTAGGGGCGCACGGCGGTATTGATTCTGTGCACGATATTGTTCTTCGAATGCGATCTGATATTGAGCAATTCACTTTTATCACTCGGTCCACCCTTTCAGCAATAGAAGCATTTGACAGTTTCGATGATAACGTATTATATGCTGTGCTTCATGAAGCTATATACTGTCAAGGAGACGCTTCTAACTGGGCTGCTGACCGTGTTGGAAAATCCCTCGAGGAGTTCCGCTGGATCGCAGGCTCCCCGTCCAGCCCAGGCGTTGTACGCGAACAGCCGTTGTATTTTTCCGGCGAAATGATATATCCGTTTATGTTCGAGACTTATCCAGAGCTAGTAAAGTTGAGAAAAGTGGCAGAGATTATCGCTAAATACAAGGAATGGCCAGATCTGTACGATGAGTGGCAGCTCAGCCGTAACGAGGTGCCTGTGTATGCGGCAACCTTTGTGGATGATATGTATGTCAACTTTGGACTTGTTCAAGAGACGGTGAAGAAAGTCAGGAATTGCAAGCAGTTCATCACGAATACTATGTATCATGATGCAATCAGAAGTAAGACGGATGAAGTTCTTACGGAGCTCTTCAAGCTACGAGACGACGTGATAGATTAGCAAGGTGATTCATCGATCACAGTGTTGCTCAAGTGGAAGAAACATGTTCTTACACAAAGTTTTTAACAAAGTATCATAGTCTCATTAGCTAGTTCTATATATGTTAGCCAAATGAAAATTTCCATCCCACAAGTAACCTCGGATTTACACCTCAATTCATCTTCTGCTATCAATTAATGATAGATGTAACTTTTACAGCCTTCAGTCTTACAGTAGTCACGTGCTCTCGTGATTTATAGTCGTTTCTGGGGCGCGTCTCCTTGCCGATAAGAATTGATTCCATGTTCTTTATCTTTATCTTTATCGCCATCTACCATTCAACTCTTGGATGAGTAGCAACCCACCATGCCTCTCGGATTCGAGCGCCTGAACGCCCGTGTCAAACAACCTAATGATCACATCAACTTCATTAAACCGCTCGAAGGTTCCGGAAAGACCTTCGCCCAAGATTTCCTCGAGCGTATCGCCGCAATCTGCAACCCGATTATGAAGGCAAGCCACATCTATGTCATGTCTCTTGAGGAGTATGAGCCCAATATGGAGTTTGTTGGACGTAACTTCAATTCTGGAGAGGTTATACAGTTGGTCCTCAAGGCGCCTTTTACTGGCCACTGGCTGCCGTTTAAGTACGTGCAGATGGTTATGATGCACGAATTGGCGCACTGCAAGCAGATGAATCACTCACATGCGTTCTGGAAGGTCAGGAATGGTTATGCAGACGAATTACGGGTATTATGGGAGAAGGGCTACACGGGGGAAGGTTTATGGAGCAGGGGCATAACATTGATCAGCGGGCAGTATGAGAACGAGAGGCTGTCTGAGGGAGAGGCCATGCCGGAGCACCTATGTGGTGGGACATTCAGAACTTCCGGGAAGCGGAAGAGGAAGACGAAGCCTAAGGTCAGCTACAAGGAGAGGCAAGAAAAGAGGATAGCGAAGAAATTCGGTACGAATGGAATAGCCCTTGGCGCAGATGACGAGACGAAGGTCAAACTTGAGAGAGGGAAAAAGCCAGTGGGGAAACCTCGTGTTGCTGGAAGCAATAGAGGACGGGAACTGAGAGCTGCAGCTGCTCTAGCACGATTTGAAGTCAAGAGGGAAGATCTGGTGGCCAAAGTTGAAGACGACGATGAGACTGAGAGTGGAAGCGAAACAGAGAGTGATGAAGATGTTGAGGTAGTCATCAAGGCAGAGCCTAGTGACGCCGTCGATATCAATGGCGAAAGGATGCTGGACGGAAAAGGTCGAGGAATGGTCAGAGTCTGCGAGGACGAAGACAAGGACGACGTCGATGCCCAGAATGAGATGTCAGAGCTTCGGGACTTTGACAATCGAAGCAAAGATCCTAGACCCAAGGCTTCTTCCAAGAGCACAGTGCCGCAGGAGCAACGAATGCCCCAGAAGCGACATGCAAGTGCCCTCTCTGCCAACGGCCAAAAAGGCATCGCAGAAATCTCTCGGCGATCGGCGGTGCAGAACCCAGAGATAAAGCCGGGGCCGTCCACTGGACGCAAAGCAGGTAAACCATCTCGCCAACCATCGCCAACGACTCATTGTCCGATGTGCTCGATGGAAAACAACGCGGCGGCTCCGACATGCCTTGCCTGCGCCAACGTGCTCGATCCCGGCAGGGTGCCCAGCACGTGGATCTGTCAGAGCGAGATGTGCACGGGTGGGAGATACGTCAATGCTGGCGATTGCGGAGTGTGCGGCGTTTGTGGTGCCAGGAAGTGCTCCTGATGGCACCCAATTTTACTATTTGCGGGACTACTTTTGGCACGGGATGCTTGCGCACTTTAGATGCCGCGGCTAGGCTGCGCTGTGAATTGGCGTCATCGCGGATAGAGATAAGACATCTATCCTGTTCTCTCTCAGTATCATCTAAATGTCTACAGCAATATATCCCGACGGCCATTTTAGGCGCTCCATGTTCTCCGTCTCAACTTTGTGTTTGAGCCTCGCCGTGAAACCCTGTAGCCGACACCCACCCCCTGGGAAATGACATGCCTCGGAAGGACAGCCAGGTCTCACAGGCTCATCAAACCTCCCAAATGGTCCCATGGGTTGTTCGTTGCTCAGAGCAGGAAGAAGGTAAGATGCAGCTTGGTCGCCTGGTGACGTCCCCAATGTCACAGAGTGGCCTGTCAATTTCCCCACCAAAGGCCTGAAATTGTGCGTATGGCGGCGCGGGTAGGATATAATATTTCCTTCGTGGCCGGCTCATCTAATCTTACTCCTTCAGACTCAAGATCTGTGATCGCGGTCGTTCATTCTTTTCTACTGACACTCATTGGATTTGATTCTTGTCAACTACCACAGGCTTGACGTCTGCTTCTTCCTGTTACTTTTATCATTTCAGTATCGGACAAGCCAACCGATCGACAATTCCCAACATCACCATGCGCGCCAGCACAATCATCAGGCTCCTTCTAGCTCTATCCAGCTCGGTCCTCGCTGTCCCAATGCCAGGGCTTTCCGTCAGCAATGAGCACTTCGAGGTTCTCGCTCTGCGAGCGACTACGTCCATCGACCCCAGCGCTGTCACCGACACTGTCTGTACCGATCCCACCACGTGCGTCCTACGCATCCCTTGCCTTCCTCCGAGTTGCCCTCTAACCTTATTTCCCGTCTAGTGACATCCTGTTCCACGACCAAAATGTCGCTGAGCTTGCTATCTGTGGTGGGATAGCAGGGACCATCGAAAAGTGTGGTGGTGCGCCCAGTAATACAACTGGAAGCTCGGGAACTGCCTTGTTCAGCTTGGAGGTCACTGAGGAAGGAGAGACAATCAACGTTTCGAAAGGACGCTGGGAGAGCTGTGTAAGAGCGGCCAGAGCAGTGTGCCCAACTGGGGACTTGGAAAGCACGTGTATTGGAGGTGCCAGTGAGGGGGATGTAGCGTTCACCTTAGAAGCACAATAGAAACTCCGAGAGAGCCATGTGGAGACTTGCCAGCCCTGCCCTTCTGCAGCCCTACTTTAGGCATATAGCAGAAATGGAAAGGTTGAACCCATCATTGAAGTCGAGTATTGGCTCGAGACCTCTCAATCATCAAGATCCCTCCCAAAATCAATGAGCCTTAACCGCCTCGCATCTCTGGGATGGAACTGCGCAACTTTCGACCTGACCAAAAACCTGGCAGCTGCTGACTCTCTCTGCAACTCCACGTATGAATCCGAGCCTCCATCGCCCGCCGCCACCAAACCGTTCAGCAGCTGCTCAGTCAGCTCTCTCATCTCAGCTGCCGCAGCTCGTTTCTCGTCCCATGGCCCTTTAATTTTCCTATCCCGGTCGTCTCTCTGTCCCCAGATCTCATCAATCCTTTGCTGTCGCTTGCTGTCACTCGGCGCCTCTGCCTGCCTCTTCGCCCTGCCCTGGCTATTAAACCCGGCCTCTAGATCTTCTTCGTCCACATCTAGCATCTCTCCGACAACAGGACCACCAAGCTCTTCCGCTGCAAGCATCGTGGCGAGATGGGTGTCAATGAAGCCATTGAACGCCTTTACCAGCTTCCCAGTCTCGCTGTCGTAGTGTTCCTTCTTCTTCCTAGCCTCACGGATCAACTCCTTGGCTACCAGCGACGGCGACTTCTGCGTCCGCTCTTCAATCTCGCCACGTAGGTTCTGTATGCGATTCTCCAGACTTTGCGTCATTAAATTCGCGTCGTTGAGGTGTGCTTGCTCGTTCTCCAGCCGCTGCTCGGCCTTTGCGAGCTCCTCTTGGGTGCCGGCCAGAGAGATCCTGGTCTCTTGAATGGTTCTGTGGGTCGTGCGGAGAGCAAGGAGAGCCGGCAGTGCGGAGGCTACAGGAGGAATATATGGCTCCGTTGGTATGAGGGATTCATAAGCTGTTCGAATAACGCGCAGCTGTTGGAGGCGTGCTGCTAGATCTGGGCTTGGGTCTGCACTTAGTCCTTTCGACGACGCTCGAAGCTGCGCTACTATTAGTACTTGTTTTCTTGAATTGCTGGACTGCGCATACCTTCTCTAGCGCAGCTTCCTGCTCCTTTACTCTGTTCTGCAGGTCCTTCACAGTCCGATCGAGGCGAGCAGCGTGCGCAGCATTTGCGCGTGACGTAGGTTCGTCTGCCATATGATATGTGCGTGTTCTGTGGAATATTTCCCTATGCCAATTCAGATTATGAATTGTTGCTGCTCCCGAGTCGAATGGAAATCACTTATCCTACTTTTGCGGCGCGTACATCTTTGGAAGCGCGTCGACAGCTATATTGTTGGTTATAGTGCCTAGTATCCTAGGCACACCTGCGTAACACCACGGACGCTTATCATGATAATCGTCAGAAGTAATCGGTTCCTTTTCTCAAATCGATAATATAGGATAAATAGGAGAGATTATATTAATTCAAGTAACATGGATTTATTTTTCGCACTGTTCTCTGATTTTTAGCAGTGATGCTGTGCTTTTAAGTTTTCAACTACACTCGTTCATTAAAAATATAACCATACAATACACTAATAGTAGGCTTTTGCTATAAGATATTTATCCAACAACATCGAGATGGTGACTAATGCAGACCATTATATATAATTAAATCTGTCAATAGTTAATCTGCTTAAAAAGATTATGATCAAATTGATTCTCAAGCTATGCTATTATAATGTATAAGTCTTGAAGGCCGTATGATGCTACAATCCAGACTGTCAGTATATATGATTTTATAAATAGAGGGAACATGAGAGCTAAACTCACCATCTCGGCCCCATTATTGCCATCTCTCAGGAAGTGGATATGCTCCTTAAACCCATCCGAGTCCCTAAACTTCAGATGCGCCCCTTTGCTCTCCCAGCCAATAAGCAGAACCGCTGCCTTCCCCCTACCCGCTCCCTCGCTCTTCTCGATCTCCTCGACTACCTCCCCATAAGCAAAGCCGAGAAAGCCCTCTATAGCCCCATTGGACATCGCGTCTGCAAACTTCGCCAGGTTATCCAGGAAGCGAGGCTCTGTCTGGTAAAACGTGACCACCTCCGCCACCGGGGCGCTGCCGATGATGGCGGGCGGGAAGGGCGTTGAATAGAAGTGGTGGATGCTGGGCTGGCCAGCTAAAATAGCCTTGAGTCCATGGATGAAGGGAGCATAATCAGGGGAGCTGATGAAGCGTCTGTGGGCATCGCGGCTATCCCAGTCTAGGAATATGTCAGACAGTCACCGGGTGCATGGGTCCTAGCAGCTCTATAATTCCAGTACGAAGAGAAACAGACGGAGTCAAGGGAGTGAAGACGAACCGACCAGTAACTGCAGTATTGTTGGATCTTCAAGTGTTGGCCCATAACGTGCTCGTTGATAGCCATCCTGTTGAGATATCGTCTTCAAAGTGTCTTGCCAAGCTGGGTAAGCCGGGCTGCTCTTGTTGTCGACATCGACACCTGTTTTGATAGGCAGAGAAGCCAGTTCGGTGACAGCCCTGGTGGATGCCATTTTATCTAAAGTCGAAAGTTTAAAGGTTGAAAATAATCTTGATGGAAATGCAAGTTGGGACGTGTAGGAGCCTTTTCATAAAGTATTCGTAAGGCGATTATTTGCTTACTCGCATCACGGTGTTACTAATGGTGGGGTGGGGACATCGGAGTTAAAGGTAGCAAAAGGAGCGTGATCACCTTTTATCACCGTTATTCAGAAAGGTACTGTCCTTCCAAGGGAAGAGAACGTCTGCGCCAAATTTGAAGTTATGGAATTCATGATTGCTACAGCTAGCAAAATTCATTTGATTGAGCCCCAATAGCATAGCATGCCACTTCATCCCAAACCAAGGGAGTAAATGTTCCCACTGCAATAATCTGCTTTGTACTTGTACTTTCCCCAATTTTGACCTCTCCCGGATATGCGCCACTATGAAATCAAATCTTCTCTAGCAACGCTTGACATCCCGATGCTCAATATCTCACGAAAAACCACCCTCTTAAATACGGTGCTTCTCGCTCTCTGTTTTACAATTAGCCTCATCCTGGAATTACGAGATATCAAAGTGACTCACCAAGTCTTGAGTACAACATATAGAGAGCCATTTGATTGCACTCTGCAGTGCCCGTAATAGTGACGAGTCTCTCATTACTATTGTCCTGGGGTTCGTTGATCTTGATAACACTGCCACTCAATTGACGGATCTCATTGATCTTCGCACCGCCCTTTCCAATGATAGCACCAACCATGTCATTTGGAATAAAGATCTGCTGAGTCAGTGGCTGGCCTGGGACTAGACCCTGAATCGGCTGAGCTGGCGGACCAGCATGCGACTGCGGGCCAGCGTGGCCTACTTGCTGTGGTTGCTGAGGACCAACACCGCCGTAACCTGTAGCGGGCGAACCGCCATAATGCATAGGTACAGCGGCCTGTTGGTGAGCAACCTGAGCTTGGGCGTAGGGCTGGCCATAGCCATGCGACGGGGTTTGCTGAGCACGGGGATCATGACGGCGCAGGTTGTCAGGGTGTCCATAATTGCCTCCAGCGGGCTGGGGAACGTATGGTACAACTTGCATTCCGCCTGGGACAACACCAGCTGGACCGCCACTACGAGTGGCGTAGGCCGAAGCGGCAGGACCCCCAAAACGCTCTGTAAGTTGCTCAAAAAGGGTGCTACCGACGTAGTACGTTGCGATGTGTACAGCATCAGCGACACCTAGAATTACAAGTGAACGCTCTGTTGAAAGTGGAAGCATAGCATCCGAGGCATTAAGGCGAGCACCAGAGTGTTCCTGGATTTCACGAATGCGTACGCCGCCCTTGCCAATAATTGATCCAATGAGAATATGGGGGATAAGGAGACGAAGGGGGTAGGTGCGTGACTGTGGAGTAGATGGGCTATCCAGCGGCTCATTGTTCAAAGTACGAATGATCAAACCGAATGCCTAACGTTTGATTAGCATATGAGTTTGCGTCATCCGATAATTGGGCTTACCTTTGCTACAGCATCTACAAGACCGCTGACTGTGAGAATTCTCTCAACGGCACCCTTTTGATAGTCGCTAACAGTGCACTTTGCACCAGACATCTTACGAATGAGGGTGACATTCTCTCCACCCTTACCGATGACCGTAGCAGCCTCCGCGCTGGAGATGACAGAACGAATGTGGATCCAGCTGCTCTCATCATGGGGGAGTGAGGATCCAGACGCAGAATTTTGACCACGGGTCGAAGGTACAGTGCTCTCAATGGCTTGCGTGCCGTCACGGGCTGGAGCATCCTCAACAACTGTGTCGCCTTGTCCATCGGTTACTTTAGGCTCTATACCATTTGTCTCCTTGTCATCCTCGGGTTTGGCATCGCCATTCGAGCTGACAACAGCAGGGACATCGGCAGAGTCACTCGGGGCCTTCTTTTCATTGTCCTGATCATCACCCTTGATGATCTTGTCGAGAGCTGGCCGCTTGGCATCTGGCTGGTCAGTAGGGCCCGATGGGGAGGAGGGGTCTTCTAGAGGACGCTTGGTCGAAGGAGCAACGGGAGTCGGTGAGGCAGACATTGTGATTTGCTATTTGTTAATGCTTCTCTATCAAGGGAGGAAACAGTCGGGGAGGAAGTCGAAAGTAGTTTGAATTGTTCGTCTTATGTACACCAGGGGTTCTTCGAAAGAAAACTTGCTGGTGTTGATGATCGACTGAAGGGGTAGTGCGCGTGCTTGAACGGGGATTCGCTGACAAGGGAACAGATGTCGCAAACTTGGTAGGGTGCGGTGAGAAAGAGCAGTCAACCTTCGTTGAAGGATGGATAGACTGTGGATGTGGAGAGTGAAGGCGAATTATAAAGTAAGGGTGAGGGTAAAGTGAAGGTGTAGATGTAGATGAAGGACGAATGGTGCGGTTGAAAGAGTGGTGGAAGAAAGCAGTAGTGAAGAGACCTGAGCTCAAACCTCTCCCAGCGACAATTGTGTCTGATATCAGTCTTCAGGTTCGTGCGGTCGAGAGGGCGGAGCTGACGAGGACGGAGATGAGGCCAGGTAGCAGGGAGGAGGAGGGAGGAAGGAGGAAGCTGAGGGTCAGTCGCGCGCGTGGTGGCCGACGGATGTCACGAGACGATAAGGGAGATCGGAGGGAGATCGGAGGGTCGATGGGGTGCGCGGACGGCGGACGATGGACAGTCGGTTTTCGGACGGGTGGATGCTGGAAATGGGTGGTGTTGCAGCCTCAAACTGGAAGAAGGAAGCTCTCGTGGCTCTTTGCTCTTTCTGCATCGAGAAATCAGCTTCAGCTTTCTGCGCGGAGCTGCTAAGCGAGCACGTGACCACGGGTGCGTAGCGTGTTTGGCCGGTACCTGAAGGCGACGTGGCAAGCGCGGTTACTAAGCGTGGCAAGCGTGGCAAGGTACGGCCAAGGGAGCCCGGGCTATTCCATTCTCTGGCAGATTTTACCATCCCATTCTCAGCTCGGCTAGGGCACAGGGAAGTGCCGGAGTGGCAGAGAGAAGGAAACAGGCCGGACAGGGCCCCTCAGTCCCCTGAGTCCCCTACCCTTAGGCGGCTGGCTAGCTACATCAGTGACTGCCGTAGTATAACTGCACTTCCCATTAGTGACCGACTCCCTGGAACTCTTCTAATTAGCCACTGAAACCTCAATATTTAGTGATCGGTGCCCTGACACTCCAACAATTAGCGGCTAGAACCAGAGCATTTAGTGATCGATGCCCTGTAGCCCGAGGTAGGCCAGGGCATTGCTGGGGAGGTCCGTGCTTTGGGGGTTAACAGCACAGACTCCGAGCCAGAACGAGGAACGAAGAACACGTCACAGTGCATCCCATGCATATGCATATATCTTCAAGGGATGGAGCATTGGAGTTGAAGTTCGAATTGCGTGCCCGTGTGAGCCGTGGAGATGCTGTCTGGCGTCATTATGAGATACATCCTAAACAGAAACCCATAGCTACAAGATGTCCCAGAGCGACGATGATAGAATATCAATCTTCTATCCACGTAACCCATTAAATTTACATTGTGGCCTTTCTTTAACCCGTACAATGTCCAAGCACAATGGCTCATAAATAACAATTATTAATTGCTACGTGTGGACTCCAGCTCAATATAAGCCAGTATTCATGTTAATACCAAATCCCTGGGTGCTCAAGTCGTCAGTCCGCTCGGGGGGAAACAGTGCATCAAACACTTCCTGTAAACGGTTCGTCAGCAACTTTATTTCGTAAAATAGTATATCCCGACTCACCCAGTCGATATCTGGCATCATATTATCCACTTGTCCGGGTATTGGAAATTGAGGCTGCGTTACACCGACTGTAGCACTCGACGACTCGCTGTTGGTATCTGGACTGGCTTGGTTGGGGAATGCCCACAGTGTTTCGCCGTTCGAGACACCAGCGTACACAACATCTGGCAGCGGTGCTCTTCCAATTGAGGTACTGTTCGACGTAATCTGATCTAGATCAGGCTGTATTGTTTCAGTAGGTTGGCCTCTGCCCAGATCCTCGACCTTCCGGGGGGGCTGTTGTCCAATATGTTTGAGCATGGACGAGGGGGCTCGCATCTTCCTCATTCCCTGATAGACTGTGGTTTTTTCTTGTATTTCTCTAAGGATCTTCCGAGCCTTTTGATCTCTAGAGTCAGCTGGGTTTGTCTCAAATACGTGATCAAGGCAGACCCATATCCGGTCGACGTTTTTGCCATTCTTAGAATAAAAGTGTACATCGATTAGTAAAAGAAAAGCCGCATGGTACTGGTGATAGGCACCAGAATACCATTTCCATAGCTGAATGTCTGGGATAGTATCCAGTGCCATCCCAGACTCAAGTAGGACGGTACCTGCTTCTAGCATCATTTGTCGTAGACGGTCAGGCATAGAGCTGGTGACTGAATTGTGGTAACGATGTAGTACCATGACGTGAAGGCGTGCATAGAGAAGGGCTATGACGATCCTTGCATATTTTTGAAGGGGTGTGCGCTCATCAATAAGATGATCATATTTAGTAGCCATGTTTCTTTTGAACGTCTCGATTTTTGATAAAACTATACAATATTATCAGCAAAGAGTCTGGTATGTCCCAGTGCATAAGAGACTTACTAGCTGTCAGGCTTATTTTCCGCCGCTCAATACGCGGTCGATCAACCCAAATAGATCTCATCATCTCATTCACCTCAAAGCGCATGAGACTAAATGTCGCGTCAGTCCAGCGATCAGCGCCCATGGGTAGTTTTCCGGAGGCATGCAAATCCACATCATCAATATTAAGCGGAAGCTTTGTGTCGAAATCTTCTCTACGGATGCTGGGCCTTGGGCCTTGGGCCTCACATGTTCTTATGTCCAAAAAGCAGAGCTGGTGCCAGATAAGTCGCCGCACATGCGTCTCTAAAGGGTTTAGGCCATACATTTCACCGTCCCGATGGAGGCCCATGTATTCAGCCATGCGAATTGCAGCGCCTACCAGGACGGCGTGTGCCCTCGACATCTCATCACGGCACAATGGAATCTAATTATAGTAAGTAAAGGATACACAAAGGGAGACTGAGATATGGAAGAGCATACCAGATACATTACAAATGCTTGCAGAGTTTCCACCTTGGTCGTACGCAAGAAATTGGCTCTTCCCAGAGCTGTCTCAGTACCAAGCTTGAAGTTATCTATTAGGCTCTCTTTTGAGACCCCGAAGTCCCTTAAGATGACGGCTTCGTCCATACTCACAACACCAGAAAACATCGCAGCAAAAACGACGGTCTGAGCTGGAGCAGGGGGCTCGATACCGAGGGAAACCTCATCCCAGAATGATTCATATTGCTTCTCAAAGGACGGGCGGTGCAGTAGCTGAGCGATTGGGTGCACAGCAATAAAGTACTGCTTAACCAGGCGATCAGCAGCTAATCGCGAGGGTAAGAAGTCGATCAAGGAGGATTGGCGGTTTCCTTGCCTGAAAAAGAAGCCAGAAGCCGGTGCGATATAATTTGATCCTGGCTTTAGGTAATCATGGGCGGAAGGGTTGGGAACATTGGTGAAGTCCCTTGGCTTGGCAAAGTTTTCACCCCTTTCGTCTGATAGGGAATATTCTAATTCTTCGGCCATCCTGGGTCGAAAGAAACCGCCAATTCTCTCCGTCATCCTCAATTTTCCGATTTGGATGCCCAGATCGAGCATGTCATCATCCTCGCCGTCGTCATCATAGGTGGCGTCTACCACAGCCAAAGGTGTGGGCACCAAGTCCTTCTCATCCTCCGCTCCTGGCAGATCATCATCAGCATCGTCAGGAAGAGCTCTCTCTGTGTGTGATGAGGCAGATGCTACAGAAGCTGTGCGCGCGACGTCGCGTTCTAACAAACGCTCTAGCGAGCCTACCTTCTCCTTGATCTCTGCCAGCTTGAGTTGGCTGGCATGATCGAGGGCCGGAGCCAGAAATATACAGTCCCTGTGGCCTTTAGTGCAATTATTACACGGGTGAGACTTGTCACATTTTAATTTGCGGCGACGGCATTCTAGACAAGAGGTTATCATGCGGTTTCGCCTGCGCACACGCGAAGCAGAAGATGACGGGGTATGAACAGGTCCAGAGTGTGATGACGAAGACGATGCTGGGACTGGTGCTGAGGCTGGTGGTGTTGTAGTGACAGAATAGGACGCCTCTTCGTCCACATTCGGGAAAGAGACACCCTGTGAGTCCAGGTAGGGTTCCATATTGGCGGTGGCCCAGCTGCTCAGATTGTGTACGTGTATCGTATACTGTAGTCGTATATGTATAGGTATAGGTATGGGGATGCGCGCGCGTGTGTGTGCTTATGCGTATGCTTATGCGTATGCTTATGCGTATGCGTATGCCTATGTGTACATGCGAAAAGAAGCAAGGCAAGGTATTGTACAGTACAGTATGTACAGGCTGGCTGCAGGCTTGCGGGCAGTGGATTGTGGATGTGGATGGTGGATGGTGAGCGAATAATGGTGGTGGTGATCAACGAGGCTGACATGCTGGCAGCGACAGGCTAACAGGCTGATGGCCTGGGGCCAGAGGGAGTGCGGTGCGGGGAGGCTGTGGGCCATCAGGCAGGAATCCGACACGGCGATAAGCACGATAAGGTAGCCTCGCCAGCTCACCCGCAGGAGTGTAGCTAGCAGCAAGTCCACTGACGGACTACCTTACTCGGTCAGTCACCGTCAACTATCGACCGCTGACTGCCTTGCCTTATCTATACCGCGGTTGTCCTCGGCATCTTAATATCATTTCTCTATATTGATCATCTACATCGTTTCGTGCTACCAAGGCCTGTTCTGTTCCCCGGGTCGACAGAGCACGACAGTGCATAGCCGACTCACGCCTCTGTCATTTTCTCTCGAGGCTTTGATCTACGTCGAGAAGGCTCTGTACCTTAGCTTCTGCCATAGAATGCTTGGAAGTAAGGTAGTCTTACACTATCAAAGTCGTGCATATAGTCATAGTTTTGTACTCGTTACATTTATGCCATGCGCTCATGGACGCGATCTTCTCGAATCTCGAATGCATTCAACCCAACGCCTGAGCTAACCAACGCGCAGTCACCTTCAGTCATCATCCTCCATGCCACGTACTTTTGTGCCCCCCCTTTGTAGGGCTGTCCGTAACTTGTCCGTAACTTCCTTCCTCCGCACTCCATGGGCCTTCAATCTAGACTTGTCTTCATCCGTAAAGCCACTCAGCTTCTTTCGAGGAGGCGTTCCATAAGCGTAAGAGCGCGTTGAAGAATTCAGAGACGCGTGAAACCCGTGGGCAGGGCTCCGGGCAGGGCTCCTGGCGTTATCGGGAGTGTAGAAGAGCCCGTATGTGCTCGAAGCTCCTGGATTTCGCATTGATGACCTTGCTGGTGTTGCAAATGGCGAGCCCTCCCGGCTGTCATTGCTAGCTACCGAGCTAAACCGAAGCTTGCGCATCTGGTTCTCTAGGACATCGATGTCCCCACTACGCCTTTCTGCCATGCTGGTCATCTTCTTGATTGTCCTTAGCACTGCTTCAACTGTCGGCCCAGCCTGTGTGCTGCCGTTGGTTCTGCCTTGCGATACCAGCTTAGCCCTAAGTAGAGTGAGACCCTCTTCAGCCTCTCCAAGGAGTTTTTGGAATTTCGTAAAATCTCTTCGAAGATCGTGCTGCTGAGCAGCTTGCTCAGCTGT
Organism: Aotearoamyces nothofagi; assembly: GCA_015345905.1. Taxonomy (NCBI): domain Eukaryota; kingdom Fungi; phylum Ascomycota; class Leotiomycetes; order Leotiales; family Tympanidaceae; genus Aotearoamyces; species Aotearoamyces nothofagi. The sequence continues at coordinate 726,988 of JADDTR010000003.1, read as the reverse complement.
CAATGGCTGGGATCGTACAACGGCAAGTTGATCGGGATCTCGATAAGAGGCCATCATCGATGTGATATCCTCAGATTTAGCACGGAGCTTTGAGAGATCTTTGTCTAACTCGGAACATATCTGCAGCTTTTCAGGAACGTCCTTGACGCGACCATCCTCTAATTCCCCTGTCAAATCATTTTCTATCAGACTAGACAGGTTCTCTATTTCCACCAGACACCATTCGTCATCACCTTCCAGATCTTCTCTCGTACGACCAGCATCCTTGTACTGCTCAGTATGCCCTTTGATAAAACACTTCAGCGCATGTGAATTTATTCCCAGGGTATCAATCATAGAGTTGATATCTCTATACACCGCCTCTACCTGAGCTGGTATACTGTCTTTGTCTGCAGTTCCGACATAGTCATTGTGAGCTATGAAATCATCGAGTTTCTTGGTGCTCTCGATGTCTCTTTCAAGGAAGCTCTGGACCTTTTCATCCTCCTCATCGATTAAAGCCTGAGACTCTTCGGCTTCCTTCTTCAATCGAGCTTCTGCCTGGCGTCTCTCTTCGGCTTTCTTTTGCTCTAAAGACAAGGCAAATGTGCTAGTAGATGCTGGAGTTAAGCGAGATCCTAATAATTGCGATGCGACACCAGGTGCGCTGACAGATCGCGAAGCATCTGGCCGAAGTCTACCTGGAATGGCACCGCGAACGGGGCTTGGTGATCTTGGGCTGGTTAGAGGCTTAGGGGGCGGTAGGATTGGAGCTTTCTTGCCCGCAATCTCGCCAAATAACGATCGTGAGGATTGATCTTGAGATGGCTTGGGGACCTTGGTAAACAAATTGTCCTCCGTGCCACGGGTGGTAGGACCGCCGAAAGAGCTCTGTGGTGTAAACCCGAGTGTCTGTTGTGTATCAGAGGCTGGACTTAGATCTTTAGTAACATCTTCACCGCTTCCTTCTTCGCTCTGGCCATCGCTCCGATCGTCTTCATCGTCAGTGACAAAGTCAGAATCATCCTCATCTTCAGGGCCTCCAGGTACATCCACTGGGGGGATGAAATCTGGTTGAATCTTGGAGCTGCTACTAATATTACTTGGCAGTGATTTAGTTTCCTCAATTTTTTTGGGCACGGGTGCAAAATCAGGCGGTAGAGGTGCGTCGGGCTCGGTTGACGAAACAGAAGATTCACCAGCCCCATAGCTGGCCTTACTCGTTGTATCAGGAGGCAGCGGTGCCTCGGGAATATTCGCAAGAGTCGCTTCAGCTTCATCATCTGATTGTGGTTCTTGCTTGACTTTAGCAGGTTCTGGGGTGGTAGGCTCTTGTAGCTGGGAGACAGGTTTTGAGAGAGGAGTTTCCGATTTTGTCTCAGCTACGGCAGCTGGCGATCCAAAAGAGAAACCTGGTGATTTGGCCGGTGCAGGGAAAGATTTCGGACCTTCCACCGAGGCGGGAGTTCCAAAGAGTCCACCTTTGGCCGGGGGGATAGTAGGGAATTGAAATTTCGGCGCTGCAGGCGTTGTTGCTGGGGTCGTTGAGATCGTTTCCAGTGATGTTTTGGCCTGAAGGGTTTCTGTAGATTCTCCAGTGTCCTTTGGTTGATCTTGTGTTGTCTCAGGGTCGTCTGCATCCATATCTGCCTCTGGGCTCGCTGAAGTAGTGGTAGCTTGTGCTTCACCAAGTGCAGAACCAAATCCATTTCCGAAGAAAGAACTGCCAGTACCATTCGCTGGCCTAGGCGCATCATCCTTTGCTGACCCATCAGGCTTGAATGTCGAACCAAGAGTGAAACCACTGGAGCCAAATAAGCCACCAGATTTCCCCGTGTCCGTACTACTAAGGCCTCCAAAACTCGTGCTTGTTCCTAGAGCTGAACTACTGGAGGGAGCAGCAAAGCTACCGGTGGCAGGTTTTGATCCAAATATACTGCCGGTAGTGCCTGCGGTAGTAGTTGCGGCGGCAAACCCACCTTTATTTGCGAATGCGGCAAATCCCCCAGATGATGGCGCCGCGGAACTTCCACCCCCAAATACAGATCCAGTAGATGGTGCACCGAAAGCTGGCGCAGATCCTGCACCAAGTCCGCTGGGCTGGCCAAAAGCTGTACTCGGTGCCTTCGATCCTGCTGTAGCCCATGGGGAAACTCGATTGCCAGGAAGGGCAGAGCTACCAAAGGCGACCCCTTGAGTAGTTGGAACCGCTGTAGCACCAAAGGATGGAGTGCCAAAAGTAGCACCGCTGGTCGTTGATGTCCCGGCTGCAAGCGTACCCCAGGGAGATGATGTCTTATTCAGGCCAGACTGAGTACCAAAAGCACTTCCAGAATTAGCACCTAGGCCTGAGGGTGCCCCAAAAGTAGCAGCTGTCTGACTGAATCCACCGAATGCAGGAGCAGAAGAAGTAGGAGCTCCGAATGAACTCTGTCCAAAGGCTGGTGTCGAGGCTGCAGCCCCAAATGCTGACGTCTGCGGAGCTGGAGTTGGTTGCAAGGTTTGTTGAGACGCTCCTGCGGCAACTAAACCAGGATATATGGTCCCTTGTCTCACAGACTCGGAGTATATTACCCACCACGAAGCGAGTATCCCTTCATTATTCAATACCATAAGTGCGGGGAGAGGCGTTGGTGACTCGTCCATTTCATCGCTCGGTATAGGCTTCACTACTTTCTCTCGGCTAGAGAGGTCAAGACAAACACCAATGGGTGAAGTGTCCGTCATATCATCGGTCATTGAAAGCTGCGCCCGTCGCGAATCATCTGACATTTCAGTCATGGTAAAGACTCCAGTGATTTTATCAGCAGGTTTGTCAGAGACTAAAGGGACCTTGGATCGGCTGAACAAGCCAATGTCTGTTGAAGCAGTAGAGGCGATTATAATAAGATCTTGGAGATTAGGAGGGAAGTCCCTTAGACGGAGCATAAAATGGTGCGGTGGCGATCGGTTGAGTCCAAAAGGGCCTGCTGGATCAGAGAGTTTCTGAAATATATGCTCGTTGGAACTGAGTTGCCGAGTGACGAGGTGAAAGAGTGATTGGGGAGCTGAATCAAAGTTTGATGGAGTATGAACCATTAGAAAGACATTGTTCTCAAGCCAAGTAATCGAAGACACTATAATGCTTAGCAAGTCTATATTTCAAGTTTTTTCTTCAGTAGCACTCACCATGGTGACTAGAATCGACGTTGGGGGGTCTTGGGATCTCAGCCTTACCAACTCCTTCAGGGGTTACCTGATAGGCTGTTCCATCTCCAAGACCTGCGACTAGTTGCTTGCCCTTGGCACTCCAAGAGATGCAGCTCACGCCGTCCTTTAATACTTGGCCGTTAGCGGTAGAAACAAAGGTCTTATCCTTGAGGTTTGCCATCATTAGTTTCCCATCTGTCGTAACCACAGCAAGGAGCTCCCCCTTCTCTGGGGTAGGATTCGGGGTCAACGCTCGTAGCGTCGAAGAATTTGTCGACATTTCGAAAGCGGAATTTGTAGAGCCATTTAATAGACTTTGGACGTCATACACTGCCAATCCGCCTCCAGTTTCTGCAGATAGAATCAAGTAATTTTCATCTGCGGTGAAAGTAACTTGGGAAATTCTCATAGGCATGGGAAGGGTCAACTGAGGTTGAAAGGTTCTGTTTTGGCTCTCACCAGAGCGTGGGCCTTCGAAGGCCTTCCGAACCGACTCGGTGCTTGCTACAACAACAGCATCTGGTCCGGCAGCAGCGACAAGACCCTTGTTTGACGCGATGCTCATGAGGGAGGCAGTCGGAGGAGGGAGATTGTCAGAGGGCCATGGTGAAGGAAGGAGTTGTAATTTAGCTTCCCCGGCAAGAGAGAGGAATCCGAGAGCCTGCGCAGCGTTAGCTAATGGGACCTTAAAAAAATAACGAGGCTTAGTTGCAAAAGGTGTCACATACCTCCGTTTGAATGTCTTCAAGATCAGGGCCGCTTTGCGCCTGACCGTTCATGCCTGTTGTGGTTCCTCCCGCACCGAACGCGCCCTGGCCACTATTGCCGAAGCTGAAAGCCATGATAGTCGTAAGGTACCCGGCTTTATAGAGGGGTCCAGTAGTTCATAAAAGAAAACTGCGCATCTGGTCGCGTTGTAGACTATGTAGCAGTGGAGTCCTCGACACGGGGGCGCAAGAGCTGTGGCAGCAGGTTCCTGTCCTTTGGTAAGACCCTAGCACAATAGACGATTGCCCAACTTGGGGAAGCTCGGAAGCTTCACAATATGCGATCGTGGTTGTGTCGTGAGCTTCTGAGTTGATCTGCCTTGTAAGAATGGAGTCGCCAATTATTTTGATGTCACGTGACATATAGTGAAAGCTACCCGCGTCTCGCGACAGCTCAAGGCTACAGCTAAGGTCGTCATCCAGACAAAGCCAACATTAACGAACACTCCTCACCAACGCTCTTCGTCGAACTCACAGATCGGTGATACGTAGTCATCTAGTCTCAGTCTACTGGAATTTGGCCTCATCTTACAAGTACAACTGAGCTCCAGAGCTCTGTTCGTCGTCATGCCTGGCTTTGACTTCTCTAACCACTCTCGCAATGCCGCATTACACGCAAGAGGAGTGCCGTTACCAAAAGCAACGAGTACGGGAACGACTATTGTCGGCTGTATATTCGATGGAGGCGTTGTGGTAAGTCCACTATCCTAATGAGCCACCCCAAGCTTGTACTGGGCCTGCTGCATGGCAGCTCTACTCAATAGCTATGAACTGCACAGGGTGCTGATATCCTTTTGTTAGATTGCTGCAGACACACGAGCAACAAGTGGACCAATAGTGGCAGATAAGGTGTGTACATTGCAACGCTCAGTGTTTATAGTAGAACTGGCTGACACAACCACTCCCCTAGAACTGTGAAAAGCTACATTACATTGCACCCCAGATCTGGTGTGCCGGTGCTGGTACGGCAGCGGATACTGAATTCACGACGTCCCTCATCTCATCGCAACTCGAACTACACTCTCTCTCAACCGGACGTAAGCCTCGAGTTGTTACTTGTATGACGATGCTTAAGCAACATCTTTTCCAGTACCAAGGGCACATTGGCGCCTACTTGGTTGTCGCTGGCGTTGACCCGACAGGGGTGGGGCTCTACACTGTTCACGCACATGGCAGCACTGATAAGCTCCCGTATGTCACCATGGGAAGCGGTTCTCTCGCGGCCATGTCCGTGTTTGAGACACAATGGAAGTCCAAGTTGACGGAGCAGGAGGCTATTGACCTCGCATCGAATGCTATTAAAGCCGGTATCTTTAACGATCTAGGATCTGGATCGAACGTAGATGTTGCGGTCATCAAGAAGGAGATGACAACCTTGTTGAGGGGTTACATCAAGCCGAACGAGCGAAGTAAGAAGCAAAAGAGCTATGTCTTCAAGAGAGGCACGACTGCGGTGCTGAATGAGAAGATCATCACCAGGGAGGAGATCAGCAAATATGTCACGGTGCATGACATTGAGGGCGGGGACGTTGTCGTTGCAGAGAAGATGGACCTAGACACCTAAGGGAACCTGGCAGTTTGGCCATGAATGTAATAATAAAACTCCGGAGTCATGAAAGGGGCATTACACGTGCGATTGCCTGGGCCTAGCAGTAGCATGGGCAGTATGCGAATCGCAGAGCCGTAAAAACTTTTGTCTGCCTTGTATGTCTACCAGTGATGAATCCGACGTCGGACCCCCCTCAAAGGCACGCGAGGAGCCGAGACCATTTCACGGAACAGACATCTATCTGCTGTTCACATCTCTCTCCATGCCCTTCCTTTTGATCGATCCCGAAGGAAAATACAGAAGCAGGGGCCGGCACGTTTCATTCAGCACCGTACCCTCCGAGTTCCCGCAGCTCCCTTTTTTCCCGTATCGAGATAGCCAGCCAGGCCGGCTCCGACTCGGCCACGGCCACGGCCACAACAGTACAGTACAGCAGTACAGGTCGCGCGGCCAGTGCCCTCGCCCACCCCCCGGCGGATGCGCGGTGCGGCTGGTGCTGGGGACCGCCAACCGCCAACCGCCTCTGCGATGCGACGCGATGCGATGCGATGCGATGCGGACGTTGCCGGGTCCTGCCTGCTGCTGCTGCTGCTGCTCTACGCCCGCCGGTTCAGACATTTTTTCCTGCTTTGCTTCGGCCGCGACCCAGCTGGCACCACCACCGCCGCCGCCCCTCCCCCCAATCCTGTTCCTGTTCGTCGTCGTCGTCGTCGTCGTCGGCCGTGCCAGGGCTGTCCCGGGCATCATGACGCCGTGCGCGCGCGCGCGCTCGAGACACGCCCCTTCAGCGTACTTGCCATTGCCATGCGGGGGCCAGGCCGCGCGCGGGGTACTACTTTTTGTCGTGCAGGTAGAAGATCGACGAGGCGCGAGTCATAATTTTTTTTTTTCGACGCCGCTGCTGCTGCTGTTCTTCTTCTTCTTCTTTTGCTTGCTTCTTGTCTTTTTGATCCTCTGGTCCCCCGTCCTTGGTCGTCGTCGTCGTCGTCGTCTTCAAAAAGAAGGGCACACCAAAAAAAAAAGGGGGGGTGGTATCTTGCTTGCTGTCTCTCCTTGCGTGATGGCTGCGAACACCCCGAAGAAGAAGCCCTTTCACATCGCGGTATGCGGCGGGGGCATTGGCGGGCTGTGCGTGACCATTGGACTTCTCCGCCAGCACGTATCCTGCACGCTTTATGAAGCCGCTGCTGCGTTTGCGGAGATTGGCGCTGGCCTATCGTTCGGTCCTAATGCGGTGCGTGCCATGTCACTTATCGACCCGGCGATCCAGGCGGGATACGAGGAGCGCGCTACGAGCAATGGCTGGGGAGAGAAGAAGGAGACGTGGTTCGATTTTAGGATGGGACAGAGGGATTGGGAGGAGCGGGTAGCACCGGCGGGAGTGGGTGCCCACATTGCCGATGTCAAGGCGGAGAAGGTGGGACAGAGCAGTGTGCACAGGGCTCATTTCTTGGATGAGCTGGTGAAGCTTGTGCCCGCAGAGGTGGCCGAGTTTGGTAAAAGGGTGCAGATGGTTGAGGCAGAGGGGGACAAGATGGTGCTTACGTTCCAAGATGGAACAACGGCCGAAGCAGATGCAGTGCTGGGCTGCGATGGGATCAAGTCACGGACGCGGGAGATCTTACTCGGAGGGGATAATCCAGCCGCTCATGCTACATTCTCGGGAAAGTACGCATACAGGGGCTTGATACCTATGGCAAAGGCAGTAGGGGCTGTCGGAGACGAGCTGGCTAGGAATAGCCAGATGTATCTGGGCCATCACGGGCATGTCCTGACATTCCCGATTGAGAAAGGAGCTACTATGAACGTGGTAGCGTTCCGGGCAAAGAGGGATGGTAAGTGGGAGAATGATGAATGGGTTCTCCCAATGAAGAAGGAAGACATGTTCGCCGACTTTGAGGGCTGGGGAGATAGCGTCAAGCACATCTTATCGGTGAGAAGCCATGCATGACAATTCTCGCATCCGGCTGGGAGTGCTAAGGATAATCACATAGCTCATGGAAAAGCCTGACGTGTGGGCCTTGTTTGAGCACCCTCCTGCTCCTACCTACTACGGGGGAAGGCTCTGCTTGGCTGGCGATGCGGCTCATGCGTCCACGCCACATCAAGGCGCCGGGGCAGGCCAGGCCATCGAGGACGCCTTCGTTCTTTCGAGCCTTCTCGGGCAGCTCGATTCAGCGGCGGATCTGGAAAAGGCCTTCGAGGCGTATGATGCTGTCAGACGGCCACGGAGTCAGAAGGTCGTGACGACGAGTGCTGATGCTGCCGCGATCTATGAGTTTGAGGATGGGAGATTGGCACACGACTTGGAGAAGCTGAGGGAGGAGCTCCAAGGCCGATACAGCTGGATCTGGGAGGAGGATTTGCCAAAGCAATTGGAAGAGGCCCGGAAGTTGATGGAGGTGCTGATGAGCGGATAGGAGGCCTGTTGGAAGAGTTGGTGCCCGAAGGCTTTAGCAATCCGGCAACCTTGATATAAGATAATGCCCAGAAACCGGGATCAATTTAATCACGGAAGTAGTATATGTTCTGGCACACTGTAGCTGGTCGTTAGATGATGGAAAGCTCTGCTCAGTAGAACACGCGTGGCACGAAGTGAGAAGGCCTGATTGGGGACCGTCTGTCGGAGCGTATTAGATATATCTTGATAAAAACTACTTTGAATATATTCTCTCATCCGATCCAACATCCTCGTTCCTACAACGGCAAGCGGGCTGGTCAGCTCAGGCGAAGCGAGGGGATAGGGGGGGGGGGGGGGGATTCGGCATCCAGCTGCCAGGGGC